>OZ005755.1:2635000-2785000 GCA_963930835.1 Spongia lamella
TTGGTGGTGCTTCAAGTTCCACATCTAGATCTGCTTTCACCATTGTAAGCCCCTTGAGTGAAAGCAAAGATGGTCTACATAAGAGCTTACCACCACTAAAAGATTCTACCTCACCTATAGACAGAAGTACATCTATTTCAACAATCAGAGTAAAGAAATATGATAAGTTTTTATTTGACAAAAAACAGTACAACAAAGTGTATGGGGAAAAGGTGTTAAACAACCAATCATTGTACTCTCTTGCATTGCGGTGCATGGAAACAGCTAGTTTGAGTTGTCAGAGAAAATCATGGATGCAACAACTGCAGATGGCTGTATCATTAGGAAAGAGCAATGTGATCCATCCAAAATAGCAACCAATAAAAGTTATTTCATTTTATAGAACACATGCATAGCTAGCGAGCAATACAACATGTGGTCAGTTAAATTAGTAGCTACGTAGCTAGTTATGAAAGCTTATTATATTTATCAGTTAATTGATAGTTAGAAGTGATAATGTGTGTGTGTTGTGTGTGTGTGTGTGTGTGTGTGTGTGTGTGTGTGTGTGTGTGTGTGTGTGTGTGTGTGTGTGTGTGTGTGTGTGTGTGTGTGTGTGTGTGTGTGTGTGTGTGTGTGTGTGTGTGTGTGTGTGTGTGTGTGTGTGTGTGTGTGTGTGTGTGTACATAGCTACGTACGTATATATACTGTTAAAATGGGCAGTTGTGGCAACTTTGAAGGAGATATATAGTTCTTTCAGACCCATATGTTGATCAGTTTATACCTTATGATGTTGAGTTGATGAGCAAGGAGGAAATAAGTAGCTTCAACCATTGTACAAGAGGTCACTCAAGGGATTAAAGGGACAAAAGTTTGGTGTGGTATTATTGACGAGGTAGCCTAAGGTTGTTCTGCACCACTGACTGGTGCTGAAATCAGGAGTTTACAAGCTGCAGCAATAGCTCAACGTGTCATAGGTAATGTGTAGTAACTCCTTGAGTAGTAGTTTGGTCTCCAACTCTTTTTCGAGTTTATTCACAGCTTCCTATGTAAATCCAAAAGGAGCTATTTCCATGTCTGAAAACAAGTCCCACATTAAAAATTTTAACACTGAGTACTATAGTGTAGCTACGTACATGCTCAAAAATATTAGCTATGTAGGTAAAACAAGCTCCTTCTATATACTTCTGGGATAAAACAGAAAACCCTTACTATATGATCATGGTATGATCATGGCTTGATCCAGTTACCATACTGTGATCAATCAATATAAGAGATCTATAACTGGGATCAATGGTGGTTGTCACAGTGATGTTCACTCATCAAATGCATGCACTATAATTATATGTATAGCTAAAAGGACTGATCATATCATGATATGGGAGTGTGCATGGCCACGCTATCACATTATAGCTGCGTATATAGCTACCCTGAGATGAAATAGTAAGGCCAATTAGAAGCTAGAACTTGCTTCGAAGAATGATATCGATGCACAAGCATCAACCCCAATACGTGTATACGTAGCTATATAGCTATATATAGCTATATAGCTATATATAGCTATAAGTAGCTAGTGGCTCTCTCTAGGATAATAACCATATATGGATACATAAGCGCATATAGCAGACATCATTTATCTGCATGGCTATCCACTCAACACTTCCACAAGTACTATATGGAGCTGTAAGTACAGTAGCTGGCTATACTGACCACTCTATAGATTTTAATGACTTGCCAAATATTGTGTGTGTGCACACATGGATGGTGCATATTTATATGTCAACATTCTGCTAGCCGGTTAAGATTTTTATTTGGAACATGCATGCATGCATGCATGTCACAGTGTCATCAAAGGTTGATGCAAACCTACGTATGATAGCTCTATAGCTAGGTGCGTATTCAAATCCAAAGTTCGATTTTACAAAACTATTAACTGAAGTTTGTACATATAGCTACATCTCTCTACAAATATTTTAAAATTTAATGAATAGTTACGTATACGTACTATAGCCTATAAATGAACAGTCTCATGCAACTATTATGGCTACATATAAACAGTATAAATTATGGCTACATATAAAAATTATATACAATGTTTGCTGCTACGTAGCTAATCATATATAGTTACATAACTAGGTAGCTAGTAATAATATTATGCAATTGCAAATTTGCAATGATTTTATGACTTTAACATGGTATTATTGTCAAATGCTTCCACAAAGCCTAAGCCAGTGCACAACTTAATTGATGGAGTATTGTGTGGATATACCCCAAATAGTGGTATCATATCAGCTTCCAGCATATATTTCATTAGACACAATATTGTGACTCTGCTATAGCCCTTCCTTCGGTGTTTCTCAATTGTGTGAACAGCATTGATTTGGCCAAAGTTAGACAGAAAAGCCCACGAAACAGGTTGAGATGGATCATCTTCAAGAAATAAGCCTACTGAAAAGCAATTTTCTATGAGATTCTTTATATATTCTTGACGATATTGAGGCTTGAAGAGATCCCAAACTTCACTTACAATGCTTGCATGATCAACTTTCAACCTTGTAATGAATGTTCCTTTAGGGCATGACCTACAGGTATATATATATATATACGTAACAAGTGCATTAGTACATTGAACAAAAATTTATATATGTAATACTTAAAGCACTGCTGCCAGTTTGTATGAAATAATTATACAGCTTGAGGTGAGAGCCAAGTGGCAAATATAGCATGAGGCAAAACCAAGTGCTATATATTTGTCACAAGATCCTCACCAAGAGCTGTATATTTCATACAAATGAAGCAAAAGTGCTTTAAATGTTTTATTGTATTTTACGCTACTGCATGGTGTGTGGGTTAAATACAAATGAATGGTTTTCTTTGATGGAAAGTGTCAATTATAGCTACCATTCTATAACTACCCAACTACAGTTCTATAACTACCTGCTAACACTTTATGGTATAGGTATACAGTGCTGTTAAACCCTTTGATCCGCCCACACAAAATACAATAATTATAGCTACGTAATTAGTCAGTTTTTTTAGAAATGTTGAATTAGCTAGACCACATTCTGGCTGTAAACTGAAATGTGGAAGGCCCATCAGATGCAGCATTGCAAATGGTTAATAGCAATTGGTATCAAGTATAAGGGCAAGAAGATAATTGTGTATCAAAAGTATTTTACTTGAATGACATACAATAGTTTACATGCAGGGTATGCTTGTGGCTTTGTCACTTGGTTATTTATATTTAGTAGAGGCTGTTCTTGTTTAGGTATTAGCAGTTAGCCAACATTAAATATAAATAATCTTCATTGCAGTGTGGGTGCCTAAGCTATATACCGTATTATATAGTGGGTTATTTTCGAGGAAGAAAATTTTTGCACTCAATTTGTGAAAATTTCCCTGTGAAAATTTGCTGAATTAAGTGTAGCAAACACATTAGCTAAGAGCCACATGAAAAATATCATCGTGAATAATGGCACAACTAATACTGGAGATTCATGAAATATTTCCTCCTGGAAAATAACCTGCTATACGATAGCTAGCTATGTATTTAAGGTGCATGTTGTAGCTAACTACAACAGTGCTAGCAGTCAAAACTCTTCCTCCATTTTAACAATGTATAGCTACAGTATACGTAGTTAGCATGTACATGCAGTTAGCTAGCTATTGTTATGTATATACCAGCTTGGAAGATCATCAATTTTTCCTGGAAAATAAAAGAATTTGTAAATTGTTTCAGTAAATCCAGTTGGCCATAATTTCATACTTTTAAACTGTTCATATGTTTGTTGATCAAAATCTGTAATAGGACATTAGATAAGAATTAGGATTGTGATTAACATAACATCACTAACGATAGAGTAATGTTTCTTGACATTTTGATATAAATGACAGCCTCTTCAAACTTCCTTGTGAATTCGACAGGAAAAAAGTCATAGTTAGTGTCTAAGTGGATATGAACAGCAGTTACAGCACAAATAATCAGTAGCTATTATTATATGTATTTATAAGTATTGCAGCTTTATAAAGTTTATGGTAAACCCACAATCACCAGCACTACCATGCAAGAACATCATGACAGCTATAACATAATAAATACCCCCATTATATGCATGTTTGATGCATTTCAAAACCATAGCTACATGTACACTTCTGCATTCATTATACAACTGAGAGATATTTTTGAATGTAGATAGTATATTAATGGTAGATATTGATACTTTGGTATGCGATTATTGTAAACATCATGATTATCATGATTATGATTTAAGCAATAATTGTAGCTATCTGTTGTGTCTACAAATATGTCAAACATTGCAAAACTTATCATGATAGGTGACAATTATCACGGTATTACACAACTATTGCTTCTCACATTTATTGTTAGTAGTAAAAACTTGATTAAAATATAACAATTAGCTAATAGGCAAAACCGATTAACTGCCCATCCCTAGAATATAGGTATCCATGGAAATGCATGTGCTTACATCATGTTGACTTAATAATAATAATAATACACATGCATACAACTAGCTAATAGTGACTGTAAACTATGTATGTAGTTGTATATCATAGGTATAGTTACAGTGCCTTAAATTACTACCTATGTGACTAGATTTGCAAAAAGTGGTCTTATACTCGCATCCAATTTTTAGAATTTACAAGGATACACTGTGTGATCGAGCTTGAGCTTGAGCCACAACTCTGAAAATTTTGATGACAACTTTTCCTATCATATTCATTGAACTTATAGCTATGAGTGCAAATTTTTTACTTGTTGGTTTAATTAAATAGCTACAAAGTTATGCCTCTTCAAAATTACAAATTGGATTCTAGTATACGTACGTAAGACCCGGCCCTTTTCCCAAATCCCGCCACGTATACAACCTTGTGAGATTTAGCCTAACAGTATTTTTGGTATCCATGAAACTAGGAACAGCATAATAGAGCATCAAGCATAATAGGAAATGTGTCTAGTCATATATTAATAGGATTGATATACTCTAATAGAACAGTCACCATATATTAAATTTTCTAAAAGATCAATATACTCTAATAGTACAGTCACCATTTTTAGCAAATACTTTTATGCCAGTCAACAGTTTATTCAATAAGCACAAATCTTTTACATGAGCATAATAGCTGGCTAATATACGTAGGTGAAATTTATGAGCACTGCAGCATAGCATTAAAATCAGGCTGGTCCCTACATGAAACTCATCACCATAATATCTAGTTAAGAAAGACTAATATGATAGTCACTGTATGTTCACAAGAAGCTTTTCTGCATGCATGTAGCTAGCTAGCTATACACATGCATGTATACATTTAATAAGTAGTTACCTAGCTATACTATAGCTACTAGCTAAACTTTGAAATACTTTTGACACTGGTAGTTTGATAACTGTGCACTTGAATTCAGGCCACTCGTCTGTCCATATATCAGCATCAATTTTATTTTTCATCTTCAGAAGAGCAATGTTAGAGAACTACACAACAATAAAACAAAAGTTATATATATAGCTAGTATTATCACTATAGCTATAGCTAGCTATACAGAAACATATGGAAATAAAACATAGTCTTATTTGTGACTGTCCGAGCAAAAATCAGCCTAGTTCACACTTCCAAATTTCCCATTTATAACTTTTGTTGGAATGACTTACAGGGTTGATAGGATTAATATCATGCACTTTATCATTGCTGAACTTTGATAGATTTTGAGTCATTAGCTAACTAGGCAAAATCATGCAGAAGTGTGAACTAGGCATGGTTTCTGCTCGGACAGTCACATTTAATAGTGACAGCTATATATACGTATATATAGATAGCTATATAACTCACAACCAGGCCTAGGAGGTGTTACAACTACCGTAACCCTCGGCGCCCCGAGGGTTAATAATGTCACCCAAAATCAAGCGATTTGATTGACTTGAATTTAAACCCAGTGAAGTATGAAATTCATACAAAATTACCACAATGAGCATACCAAAATTGAGTTTGGTATGCTCACTGTGGTAATTTTGTATGAATTTCATACTTCGCATTTTGCAGTGTATGATTTCACTTTCAGTTTATATAATAACCAGGGAAGCCAGTGAAGCTATAGGATATATTCACCCACTAGTCTCGCGTAGCCAGATCACTTTTTCCGTTTTTATTCGTGGTGGCGGAAAAAGGGTCTGGTTACCTTAACCTTTAGATTTTTTTGTGCTGTAGAATCCACAGCCCGGTTTCGTGCGGTGTTGACTGCTAAGAGCAGTATCACCTGACGACGTAAAGCCCGCGAAATCACGTCGCATATAACTAGCTAGTATATCTACTGCTAAACGACCAGACCCTACGCTGCGCTAGATCATGTACGCTACATGCATGGAAGTCTCGGAGTATATAGCTATAGCTGCATGTAGCTATATAACTATACCTTATATAGAATACGATAGGCTTTGCTAGCTTAATTCTGTTTTTTTGTGTCAACTGTGACGTCGGCGCTATTCATGGATACACAGGAAAACAATAAGACAAGTGGCCCTGATGGAATTTCGCCTACTTTATTAAAAATGGCTGCTCCAGAAATTGCTCCTGTGCTAACTAAAAATTTTCAGGCCTCTTATGATCAAGGTGTGTTACCTGGCCTAGTGATTGTAAGTATGCCACTATATCCCCAGTGTTCAAGAGAGGCAGCCATGCACTCAGAACCTTCCAATTATCGACTATATAGCTAATCCGGTTCACTATAACCAGTGTTTGTTGTAAACTTTTTGAGCAGATCCTAAAATCGTCCACTGTCTCTACATGATCATCTTGAAACCTACAATATCGCTAACTCCTGAACAGCATGGTTTCCGACGGCTAAGATCCTGTGAAACCTAACTATTGACGAATTCTCAAAATGTTTAACAGTCCGGCTCAAGTTCCAAACGACTCCCATGCAGAGCTATATATATATAACTGCATGCATGATCCTATAGCTAGTTATATAGTGTATATATAGCTAACTGCTATATGATAATAACTAATTCTAAAAAAATACCATGTATGATCGAAACAGGTCAAATTTGGAGATCACATATTCTTCATATTGAGATAACTCCTTTTCAGTAACCAGGTGAACAGTGGTATGCGATTGTGTAGCGACGTCGGGAGAGATTGCAGTCATCATGATCATACGCGGCTATATAGCTCAATAGCTACCAGTCTCTCGATAATTAAAATAAAAATTCCGCGAAGTATATTCGTGGTATATAAATACTTTTATGCCTCACGTGATATCTATATTAAGTTATTCTAAAGGCACTAGCGCGCGTGGCCAGACCATTTTCTGTCGAATAACAGTAACCATGGCTGTATATCTGATTCAGGCGCGGCGCGCGAGGGGCCGTTGGGTATTGTTCTGGCCTCCCATGAATTTCTTGGAAATTATAATGAAACTGGAATTATACATGTATCAATAGGCAGTCCGGCACGTCTCAGTAGACACATGCAGTCAGTGCGTCAGTTACTAATACTTACTATTTAGCTATATAGCTATACCTGTTTATATTACATGCCGAAGGCTTAGCTATCTCTTTTTCGTAAGCAGGTATATGGCATCCATAGCTAGCTATACTGAGGTATAGCTATTCGTCATATATATTAGTTACTGAATCTCTGAGTATAGCTAGCTATACATGCATAGCTAACTGTATTGTGGTTCATGTTTGTTAATTGTGTATATGCATGCATGCAGCTATATTTACAACTATAGGATATATACGTATACATATATATATATACGTAGCTATATATATGGATGCCTTTCTGTATATGTCGTATAGCGGGGAAGTTTGGCGGGGGAGAAGTTTGGCGAATCGTCCGTGATTCGCCAAACTAAAACCATCCAAATTTCTACTTATAATTATTACCTTATGGCTGAATCTATCCATTCGCCAAACTCTCATAACAGTGAATTCGCCAAACTTCCTCGCCCCCAAACTTTCCCGCCCTATACGGTACTTGGCTGCGTATACTGAGCTTGTGGACTGGAATGACAAGATGATGTAAAAGTAGATGCTATAGCTAGCTAGTACATAGCTATAGTGGCTGATGATCATTGGGATATATATTCTTGGTATTTTGTTTTATTGATTTGCACATTATTCATTATATCAGTGACGGTTATTGTCATCATGATTGTCATCATGAATATCATAGCTAATAGCTATTACGTAGTATTAGCAACGTACTGTTGTCATGAAAATGCTTGCTAGGATGAAAATTTAACACATGAAATATTTTTAAAATAGGGAAGAAGATGAGAATATTTTACCCAAGAAGATGAAAATATTTTAACATGAAATTTTTTCACATGAAAAATTCCAACTGTGAACTTTTCCCAAACTACGGTACATTATATTTTGGTTCCCTGTTAATTATGTAGAAACTGGATGAGTTCAACATTAATGGATCAACGACAGCTAACATCTTGGAAATGCGTTCTTCAGTATCATCTAGCCTGCATGTTCTTACAGATAGGTGCATGGATTATTGATCCTGGTACTGAGCAAACCAGTTTATAGACAGAATCCAATTATCTTGCAGGTCTATATTCTTCTGTGGTGAAGCACAAATCTCTCACCAATGTTGCTGCCTATCTTGCCTCTCAATAGCTGTTTAATCTATCTTATTTATTTGCCAGGAGGCACATGCATCTAGTTTGTAATGGATTTTATCAAAACCCATAAAATACCTCACTAATCGGTAATGATCTGCAATGACTTAATTACAATTGTTTTACTGTTTTAGATAGTAGCTAGTTGGCTTATTGTTCTGAAGTTTTGTTTATTTATTGTGGTAGCTAAGCAGAAATAATAATGAATCTTTAATTAGCTTACATATAGCTAGCTAGTGGCCTCATTTAAGCATGACTTACATATGTACATAGCATTGTATGGTTTAACTACCTATATAGCTAATGAATACGTATTGTGCATGTAGCTTAGATATAACTGTAGGAACAGCACGAGGCGATCATAATAATCACGTGATCATACAACGTACACCAATATATTCATACAGTACTCTTAATTATACCTACTGTATATACTACATAACTACTACATATTTAAAAGAATAAAACAATTGTAACCAAGTCATTGTAGATCATTACCGATGAAGTATTTTGTGGATTTTGATAAAACCTGTTACAAACTAGACGTGCCTCCTGACAAAGAAGTAAGATGGATTAAACAGATATTGAGAAGCAAGATAGGCAGCAACACTGGTGAGAAATTTGTGCTTCACCATGGAAGAATAGAGCTGCAAGATGATTGGATTTTATCTAAACTGCTTTGCTCAATACCACCAGGATCAATAATCCACTGTACTATCTGTAAAACAGGCTAGACATTGAAGTAGAACTGAATTACTCTGGTAAGAGACATACCATTATGGAAGAATTCAATCGAGCTGATACTGTCCGTGATCTTAAGTGCGAAATACAGTTTAGTCTTGGTCTACCTGTAAGCTCATTTACATTATATTTTGGTTCCCTCAAAATGTATGATAATCAGAAACTGGATGAGTTCAACATTAATGCACCAGCCATTGTTGCATTAGCATCTTGGAAAGGGTGGGACAAATTTCTCTGGTGTGCAACTGAAGGGAGAACTAAACAACTTGCCGGTTCAATGGAAAAGGATCAGTTGGTGTGCAAATACCAACAACAGGTGGCCTTGTTCATTGTGGCTCATTACAATCATGTAGACATGGCTTCACAGTTATTACAACTGGGCGTGTCATGCGGCGAACCAGTTGGAGCACATCCGAGTAAACTTTGGTGTGAGCCCTTGCAAAAGTCCCATCAAGAACTAACAACTCCTGTCTTTCATGCAGCTGCAAAAGGCAACCTCGACATACTGCGACTTTTCCTATAGAAGCGAAACCTGACTTAATGATTGATGTAGATACACAGGAGCATACATTAATAGATGTTGCCTTGAAACATAAACATGTAAAATGTGTTGAATACATGAAAACTGTCAAGTTAAGAAACAGATATAGAGGGTCTACTGCATTTAGGAGATACAGTTATATTTTAAACTTATTGTCAGGTTGATTCAGTGGAGAAAAATTGCAAGTTTAAGGTTAAAGCCTTACAAGTTAAGTAAACGAAAGAAAATGATTGCTGATATGTGCATAATGGATGATATGCATAATAACAGATTAATGAGCCCTGGAGGAAACAATGTGAAAATAAATAAACCAAAATACCAAAACTATCTCACTGACCATCCGCCACTAGCATCTTGTGATTCCAATCCGCGAGCTATTTCGTATTTGCATCATACCAAAATTTGCTTAAGTAACAATACTTCACCCACTAGTTGTAAGCTATCAACAGTTTCATCGCTTCCTAGCATCATCAGTTCATCAGCTATTTTTGGCGGTGCTTCAAGTTCCACATCTAGATCTGCTTTGACCATTGTAAGCCCCTTGAGTGAAAGCAAAGATGGTCTACATAAGAGCTTACCACCACTAAGAGATTCTACCTCACCTATAGACAGAAGTACATCCATTCTAACAATCAGAGTAAAGAAATATGATAAGTTTTTATTTGACAAACAACAGTACAACAAAGTGTATATATGGGGAAAAGGTGTTAAACAATCAATCATTGTACTCTCTTGCATTGCGGTGCATGGAAACAGCTAGTTTGAGTTATCAGAGAAAATCATGGATGCAACAACTGCAGATGGCTGTATCATTAGGAAAGAACAATGTGATCCATCCAAAATAGCAACCAATAAATTATAAAAGTTATTTCGTTTTATATAGAACACATGCATAGCTAGCGAGCAATACAACATGTGGTCAGTTAAATTAGTAGCTAGCTACAGTAGTTATGAAAGTTTATTATATTTTATGATGTGGTCAGTTAATTGATAATTAGCTGTAGTTAGAAGTGATAATGTGTGTGTGCGTGCATGCGCGCACACGTGTGTGTGTGTGTGTGTGAGTGTGAGTGTATGACGGTGTGTGTGTGTGTGTGTGTGTGTGTGTGTGTGTGTGTGTGTGTGTGTGTGTGTGTGTGTGTGTGTGTGTGTGTGTGTGTGTGTGTGTGTGTGTGTGTGTGTGTGTGTGTGTGTGTGTGTGTGTGTGTGTGTGTGTGTGTGTGTGTGTGTGCGCGCGCGCGCATAGTTACGTATACATATATACACTGTTAAAATGGGCAGTTGTGGCAACTTTGAAGGAGATATATAGTTATTTCAGACCCATATGTTGATCAGTTTATACCTGATGATGTTAAGTTGATGAGCAAGGATGAAATACGTAGCTTCAACCATTGTACAAGAGGTCACTCAAGGGATTAAAGGGACAAAAGTTTGGTGTGGTGTTATTGGAGAAGTAGGTTGTTCTGCACCGATGACTGATGCTGAAATCAGGAGTTTACAAGCTGCAGCAATAGCTCGACGTGTCATAGGTAATGTGTAGAATGTAACTCCTTGAGTAGTAGTTTGGTCTCCAACTCTTTTTCGAGTTTATTCACAGCTTCCTATGTAAATCCAAAAGGAGCTATTTCCATACCATGAGGAGTAGATTTTGTCTGAAAACAAGTCCCACATTAAAAATTTTAACAGTACTAGCTATATAGTGTAGCTAGCTACGTACGTACTTAAAAATATTAGCTATATACTTCTGGGATTAAACAGAAAACCCTTACTGCATGTATGATCATGGTATGATCATGGCTTGATCCAGTTACCATACTGTGATCAATCAATATAGGAGATCTAGAACTGGGATCAATGATGATTGTCATAGTGATGTTCGCTCATCAAATGCATGCACTATAATTATACGTATATAGCTAAAAGAACTGATCACATCATGATATGGGAGTGTGCATGGCCACGCTATCACATTATAGCCGCGTATATAGCTACCCTGAGATGAAATAGTGAGGTCAATTAGAAGCTAGAACTTGCTTCAAGACAAAGTGGAAGAATGATAATCATATCGATGCACAAGCATCAACCCCAATAAGGTAAGTGTTGCTATTATGGGACACTTAAGAACACTTCAATATTACTACTCAAAGGAAGCTTACAGGGACTTCAATTTTAATCCAGATACTCACCATCTCATTTACTATAAACCACACAAAAATGAAGTTCAAAGGATAATTTAATCATGAGAACTTGTAAAGTTTTATTGCATGACCACTGTGGGTAACTATGAGACAGTGGTGGTATTATGAGACAACTGTGAGGCAGAACTTATTGCATGTTACTACTATGAAATGTAGAAACTATGTAGCTACAACAGTGAAAATTGGATCATACTTTCATCAACATGTCCGCATCAAACTACAAAGAAATAAAGCATGTAGCTTTAACTACTATGATGTAATTATACCATTTCCTCTCATGTGTAATTGCTGCATATTATGAGACAGTGGATCATAAAATGGGACAGTTCAATTTTCTGGTATAAATGTTAACAAACTTAATTATGTATATATGGGTACATTGATGCTATAAAACCACAAAAGTCCTCTAGACACAGTCACTACAATAATATTCCTCAGGAATATCAGTTTTTGAAACATTAGCACACTTCAAATCAAACCATGTTTCACATAGGTCACAGCATTACCATTTATCTCGGTTTCCCCATAAATTAGGGTACACTTTGGGCACTCAGCTTCACTTTCTTCTGTGTTACTAGCTACTTCCTTCACTTTCTTCTTTTTCTGCTGTACTGATTTTATGCAAGTTTTAGCTATGAACTGTGGTTATTTGCAACATTAACAAAAGAGTCTCATAATACCAGCTGTCTCGTATTGCAGACACTTACCTTATATTACGTGTATAATTATATATAGCTATATATAGCTACATATAGCTATATATATATAGCTATATATAGCTAGTAGCTCTCTCTCTCTAGGATAATAACCATAATTGTATGGATAACTTAGTGCATATAGCAGACATTATTTATCTGCATGGCTATCCACTCACGTTGGCAAGTGCCATGCATTAATACCCAGCACTAGCATATCTGCTGCAGCTGGAATAGTCTGAAATTCACTTACTTTGAAATATCTAAAGCTTCAGTAGCAGCAGGCCTGTACAGGGTACTGAGGGTAGCTAACCATTTTTACTCGATAAGTGGGCGTGTCCTTCGAAAAAGTGTTGATGCTTAAGCATCTGATCTTCGGCTGAGTGAAGTCAACACGAGCATGCAAGGGATGCAGCAGATAGACAAGTTTGTCTGCATCAGTGCTATCAGTATACATAGCTACAGCATATTAACTCAATTGGCTAACCTATAGTCAAGTTAAGCTGGTACAGCCTACTACAAGGTGTTAATTAAACAAAGACTGAACTGAACCTCCGTGTAACATTGCTATGTGCATGGTAACTAGACAGACGCATTAAGACTAGGTAGGCATAGGAGACTAGGTAGGCTGCATAGGAGATTAGGTAGGCATAAGAGACTATAGGTATATATACAACAGGAGATTACTGAGGTAGGCATATAGACCATAGGTACACAAGACAATGCAATGGTCACATCATATTGGTGTCATTTGTAAAAAAGCATCTAAGGTCTTCAATTTTATTAGGAGAAATCTAAGTAAGTGTTCTACTGAAGTCAAATCTACTGCTTATCTCACTCTTGTCCGTCCAATAATGGAGCTAGTATGCAGCAAGTGTATGGGACCCACATCAGCAGTATTTAATAGATAACATTGAAAGAATTCAAAGGCAGGCAGCCAGATGGGTCCTGTCTGACTATAATCAGCAATCGAGTGTAACCATGCAACATGCTCAACCAATTACAATGGCCTACCTTACAGCTACGTCATTATATCTCAAGACTTTCACAGATTCATAACATAGTATTGCTATCCATATGCCATCTTACTACATGCCTGTATACATCATATCCATGCAACCAGACGATTACATACATATCGATATATCATTCCATCTATCTCCACTACTGGTTACCAGCAAAGCTCTTTCCGAAATCGATCAAACAATGGAACGATATTGTATTGGCATCAGCTCACCTGAACTTTTTAATAAAACTCTCTTAACTAAATTATTTAACTTATAACTTATCAAGTAGATAGCTAGCTACATAATTTATTGTAACTTTCCTGGGCAAAATCAGTTTATCTGTCTGGCCCAGTAATTAAATCATAATCATCATCATAGGTATAGGCCGACATATATATAGGCATAGAGCATATGAGACTATATAGCTAGGTATAGGCATATGAGACTAGGTGTATAGGCATATAGGAGACTAGGTAGGCATAGAAGACTAGGTAGGCATAGGAGATTAGGTATAGGCATAGGAGACTAGGTAGGCACATATGAGACTATATAGGTATAGGCATGTGAGACTAGGTGTAGGCATATGTAGGCATAGAAGACTAGGTATAGGCGTAGGAAACTAGGTAGGCGTAGGAGACTATAGGTGCATGGGCATAGAATTAAGACTATAGGTATAGACATAGGAGACTAGGCTGGGACTATAGGTATAGGCATAGGAGATTAGGTAGCTATAGGCATAGGAGACTAGCGGGTACACTGCAAAATGCGAAGTATGAAGTTCATACAAGATTACCACAATGAGCATACCAAATTCAATTTTGGTAGCTATGCTCATTGTGGTAATTTTGTATGAATTTCATACTTCGCATTTTGCAGTGTAGGTATATGAGACTATATAGGTATAGCTATAGGCATGTGAGACTAGGTGTAGGCATATGTGAGGCATAAAAGACTATAGGTAGGCATAGGAAACTAGATAGGCATAGGAGACCAGGTAGGCATAGAAGACTATATAGGTAGGCATAGAATACTATACGTAGGTAGGCATAGGAGACTATAGGCTTGGACTAAAGGTAGGCATAGGAGACTATATATAGGCTTAGGAGACTAGCTAGCTATACAGGTCTATATGAGTGAGACAGTGTATGTAGGCATATAACTATGAGGCTTTGTACGTAGTTCATGTATTTAGTTACACCTTGCTACTCCTGCATGATAAGGCAGGTACATTTGCTAGTAGCTATAAAAAGCAAACAAACTAAAAATTTAAAATTTAAAAAGGTGCGTAGGGATCGCTCTTGCAATGCTGGCTAAGATTTTGGCACGAGAAAACCCTAAAGATTCTAGCATGAGATAATTTAGAAAAGTTTAATCCCTACTTTTGGCTCATTTTCAGTAGGTTATTAAGAGTAAGCTAAGTGTAGGGATTAAACTTTTGGCTAGCATTGCAAGAGTGATCCCTACTCACCTTTTTTAAATTTGCAAGAGTGATCCCTCTCTTGTTTCCTTACTTTTTTAGCTAGCATTGCAAGAGTGATCCCTACTCACCTTTTTTAAATTTTTGACTGTCTGACTTTATATCAATATTCCAATAGAGTTGTAATATGCCTGCATCATGATGTATGCATGGTGTGAACTGTATCTACCACAGCTATTCCCTTTGTTTTGAGGTGTATATAAAAGTGCTACATATAAATTTCATAAACTGATTTCTAAACTGGAGCGGGTTTGTGATTAGCTCTGATATCTGCACTTGAATTTCAAATTGTAACACTATAGCTAGCTAGCTAGCTATAGTATGAGAAAATGTTCAAGTAAAAACTAAAGGCCTATTATTAACTATACCTAGCTACATACATATGTGGCTAACTGTTTATAATAGTGATGATACATTAACTGTTTACTTTGTGCATACAGCACAAGAGAGCTCTTTATCTCGACTGTAAGGAGGACAAGGTAGTGATCCACACACTCCTTCTACTGTAAAAAGCAGAAAACCACCATCATGATGGCTTGATCCAATTACTGATGTAAGACTGTGATCAACACAGGAGAACTGAGATCGCTGGTGACTATAACGCTCACTCATCAAGTAACCGAAATATTCCCTGGTCCAGTCTTTTGGGCAATCATATTTAGCTGGCATCATATATAGAGCATTTCTGGTGGGAACATAGCATACAGCACATGGAACATCTGTGTCATCAGAATTTGCTACTAATTCATTTGTATCTTCATATTCTGCTCCATACATAAACCCATAAGTCTGTGTTCCACTGACTGTTTTATAGAATTTCGGGTCCAGTGGTAGACATTGTAGATTACCACCACCTCCTTTATGACTAGCATGTGATCCTCCAGCTCTACCTGCATACACTAGTTGTGCTCCACCATCTGGACAAGAGTTATGACCCCAGCGAACATAGACTACTCCACCTGCCCCATCTCCTTTAGGACCAGGAACTCCTGTGTCTCCTTTTAGTCCAGCAGGTCCAACTATTCCTCTAGGACCTGGTAATCCATCCCGACCATCTCGACCATCTCTTCCTCTAAGAATTTCCAAATTTTTCTCATTGGGTGATGTAGTGGTGCTTCTCTTCACTACACTATGTTTAGTAGTAATGTTATTATTAAAAGCTTCCTTGGTAAACTGATCATGATCATTGTACTGTAAAAATGATATTGATATTGTAGCTACAAAGCTATACTATTAGCTAGGTAGCTAGCTATATGCATAAATATTAAACATTTAGAGAAACAATATTATTTTAAGGGAGGCCATGATTTAAGTTGTAATACATATTCTAGTTTATGAGTAACTCAAGCACATTGTATTTACATAACTTGTGGTAAATGGCTGCTCTATTAGGGTATTTGACTGTTCTATTAAAGTATATTTGCTAGTATGTTGTGACTTTGAGAAGGGCTAAGCCCCCCTTTTTTTACTTGAAGGGGGCTCCAGCTCCCTAGTCCCCCGGTTCCACCACCCTTGCATTTGGATAATGCATAGCTACTCAACTAGCTATAGTTAGCTAATGAGATTAATAAAATCCTGTTACCCAGTCTGGTTTAATAATCACGAACTATTTAAATACAAGTGGATTACACATCCCACAGAGACCATGCATGATCAATATTGATTAGACAGCTGTGTATTCACTGGCTTGGTGGTTTGTGGTGCATTAATTAAAGTACAGAACATTATGTACGTAGCCACTAAATCAATTGTAAATAGCTTTACATAGCATGCTATGATGTAATATTATATGAAGCTATAGTTGTAAACACATTACACAATAACCAAATTATAATCATATAGCTGGCCAATAATACCAATGTAATTAAGGTTACCTAAAATAAAATTATGATCCCAGACTAGAATTGAAGCCATTACCTATCTAGAGTTAAAACAACAAGTTGATGTTCTACCATCTAAAAACCAGGCGATGTGTAAGTTAAACCACTGTTAATCAACTGCTATTCAGTGTATTGTAATAGTAATTAATGACGTCACGAGTAAGTCATGTGAGCAAAGACTCATCACTTAGGAGCACATAGCAACGCATACAAATTTAATTCTTTTGTTTAAACCGACTTTATACTCCAGTACTTTAGTGATAAAACTTTTAAAAAGTAGTACAAAGTTTGTTTTAAGCCGAAATTCTTGCTGTAACACTATAGGCTAGTCTTGTATTATAAGCTCCGCAACCCGCACGGCACGCCTACTTTCAAAACTGAAGCGCTCCGTCTTGTTAGTAATGTACAGCTGTTCAAACGGCTTTTACTATGGAATGAACGGCTAACACTGCATTACCTTGTTCTTATTCCACGACGCGCTTCGTTACTAAGGCCCCGCCCATCAGTAATATCGATAGCAAGTGTCATAGAAAAGCAGTAGGACTAATTTGATTGGTTATTCAGGCTTCATTTCACGTGAATAGTTTTTAATAGCCTGGGGGGCGGACACACACACACGCATACCGACGTTTTCACGAAAACGATTTCAAGAAACCAGGCGCGCGCCTGGTTTAAAAACAAAAACAAAGGACATTGTTTTCAAACCCTTCTGTATCTAAGTATAACATTTGATATAGCTAACCTACTGATAGTTAGCTAGTTCAAATTTAAATGATTAGCTACAAACAGCACACCATGCCAACAGCTAACCACATGAACTTTTACATATGTACATATACAGCATTACCATTGCACTATATTAGCTTAGCTACTGACTAGCCAAGTGGCTATTACCAGTGATTCCTCAATACATGCAGTAGCTGTATACCTATAATTATAATTGTAGGCTTACTAGTTCAAGTTGTAACTGTAGTTCAACGAGCTGTTTATTTTGTCTCTTCAGCTTTTCTTTCAGTTGCTGCACTATCTTTACAGTTTCTTGCTGTTGTACCTTCAGTTCAACTAGTGAAGACTGGAAGTACCAGCCACCAATAAACATCATTGCTAATCCTAGACATATTATTACTGATAAAAACACACTAAAGCTTATAACAGTGTTAGTAGTAGTAGCAGCCATTTCTAGTACACTGTAGCTATATAATTATTATAGCAACATTCTATTATTTTGAAGTTAGTGAATCCTTATGAATTCTATACCCAAAGACAATTGGATCATTTGGCACATTAACCACCTGCAAATCATCAGTGCTGCAAGAATTTCTTCCTTAAGTATTAAATGGCATTCCCAAGAAAACCCCCTGCAGCAACTATAAAAGGACTAATATGGGAGTGTGCGGTTTATGCAATCACAACATATAGCTATGGTGAAATAGTGAGACTAATCAGAAGCTATGTAGCTTTGCCAGTTGAACTCATAGGTGGTGGAAGTAGGGGGACCAGGCATGGCCCCTCTTAAATTTTAAAACTCTCCATAGGAATTCAATTTTTGCAATAGAAATCACTTGAGTTTAGCTAAGTGGCCCCCCTAACTTTCAGTAGCTTCCTCCGCCACTGGACTTGAACTTATAACTGAGTATACGTACTTCAAGACAAATCTATAATTGTGTATATGTGTGCACGCGTGTGTGTGTGTGTGTGTGTGTGTGTGTGTGTGTGTGTGTGTGTGTGTGTGTGTGTGTGTGTGTGTGTGTGTGTGTGTGTGTGTGTGTGTGTGTGTGTGTGTGTGTGTGTGTGTGTGTGTGTGTGTGTGTGTGTGTGTGTGTGTGTGTGTGTGTGTGTGTGTGTGTGTGTGTGTGTGTGTGTGTGTGTGTGTGTGTGTGTGTGTGTGTGTGTGTGTGTGTGTGTGTGTGTGTGTGTGTGTGTGTGTGTGTGTGTGTGTGTGTGTGTGTGTGTGTGTGTGTGTGTGTGTGTGTGTGTGTGTGTGTGTGTGTGTGTGTGCATATAGCTATGTATGTATATACACTGTTAAAATGGGCAGTTGTGGCAACTTTGAAGGAGATCTATAGTTCTTTCAGACCCATATGCCCATATGTTGATCAGTTTATATCTGATGATGTTAAGTTGATGAGCAAGGAGGAAATAAAAGTAGCTTCAACCATTGTACAAGAGGTCACTCAAGGGATTAAAGGGACAAAAGTTTGGTGTAATATTATTGGAGAGGTAGGTTGTTCTGCAACGCTGACTGATGCTGAAATCAGCAGTTTACAAGCTGCAGCAATAGCTCAATGTGTCATAGGTAATGTGTAGTAACTCCTTGAGTAGTAGTTTGGTCTCCAACTCTTTTTCGAGTTTATTCACAGCTTCCTATGTAAATCCAAAAGGAGCTATTTCCACACCATGAGGAGTAGATTTTGTCTGAAAACAAGTCCCACATTAAAATTTTAACAGTACTAGCTATATAGTGTAGCTAGCTAGCTAGCTATGTATACTTAAAAATATTAGCTATGTAGGTAAAACAAGCTCCTTCTATATACTTCTGGGATAAGACAGAACTTTTGAAACCATTACTGTATGGTCATGGTATGATCATGGCTTGATCCAGTTACCATACTGTGATCAATCAATATGGGAGATCTAGAACTGGGATCAATGATGATTGTCACAGTGATGTTTACTCATCAAATGCATGCACTATAATTATACATATAGCTAAAAGGACTGATCATATCATGATATGGGAGTGTGCATGGCCACGCTATCACATTATAGCTGCGTATATAGCTACCCTGAGATGAAATAGTGAGGTCAATCAGAAGCTAGAACCTGCTTCAAGACAAAGTGGAAGAATGATATCAATGCACAAGCATCAACCCCAATACGTGTATATAGTTATATAGCTACGTATATATAGCTATATATAGCTATATATAGCTACGTATAGCTATATATATATAGCTATACGTAGCTAGTAGCTCTCTCTAGGATAATAGCCATATATGGATAAGTATACATATAACAGACATCATTTATCTGCATGGCTATATCCACTCAACAGTTCCACAAGTATGGAGCCGTAGGTACAGTAGCTGGCTATACTGACCACTCTATAGATTTTAATGACTTGCCAAATATTGTGTGTGTGCACACATGCATGGATGGTGCATATTTATGTCAACATTCTGCTAGCCGGTTAAGATTTTTATTTGGAACATGCATGCATGCATGTCACAGTGTCATCAAAGATTGATGCGAACCTACGTACGATAGCTCTATAGCTAGGTGCGTATTCAAATCCAAAATTCAATTTTACAAAACATATTAACTGAAGTTTGTACATATAGCTACATCTCTCTACAAATATTTTAAAATTTAATGAATAGTTACGTATACATATTATAGCCTATAAATGAACAGTCTCATGCAACTATTATGGCTACATATAAACATTATATGGCTATACATATAAAAATTATATACAGTGTTTGCTGCTACGTAGCTAATCATATATAGTTACATAACTAGCTAGCTAGCAATATGCAATTGTAAATTTGCAATGATTTTATGACTTCAACATGGTATTATTGTCAAATGCTTCCACAAAGCCTAAACCAGTGCACAACTTAATTGATGGAGTATTGTGTGGATATACCCCAAATAGTGGTATCATATCAGCTTCCAGCATATATTTCATTAGACACAATATTGTGACTCTGCTATAGCCCTTCCTTCGGTGTTTCTCAATTGTGTGAACAGCATTGATTTGGCCAAAGTTAGATAGAAAAGCCCACGAAACAGGTTGAGATGGATCATCTTCAAGAAATAAGCCTACTGAAAAGCAATTTTCTATGAGATTCTTTATATATTCTTGACGATATTGAGGCTTGAAGAGATCCCAAACTTCACTTACAATGCTTGCATGATCAACTTTCAACCTTGCAATGAATGTTCCTTTAGGGCATGACCTACAGGTATATATAATATAATATATATATATATACACGTAACAAGTGCATTAGTACATTGAACAAAAATTTATATATGTAATACTTAAAGCACTGCTGCCAGTTTGTATGAAATAATTATACAGCTTGAGGTGAGAGCCAAGTGGCAAATATAGCAAGAGGCAAAACCAAGTGCTATATATTTGTCACAAGATCCTCGCCAAGAGCTGTATATTTCATACAAATGAAGCAAAAGTGCTTTAAATGTTTTATTGTATTTTACGCTACTGCATGGTGTGTGGGTTAAATACAAATGAATGGTTTTCTTTGATGGAAAGTGTCAATTATAGCTACCATTCTATAACTACCTAACTACAGTTCTATAACTACCTGCTAACACTTTATGGTATAGGTATACAGCGCTGTTAAACCCTTTGATCCGCCCACACAAAATACAATAATTATAGCTACGTAATTAGTCAGTTTTTTTAGAAATGCTGAATTAGCTAGACCACATTCTGGCTGTAAACTGAAATGTGGAAGGCCCATCAGATGCAGCATTGCAAATGGTTAATAGCAATTGGTATCAAGTATAAGGGCAAGAAGATAATTGTGTATCAAAAGTATTTTACTTGAATGACATACAATAGTTTACATGCAGGGTATGCTTGTGGCTTTGTCACTTGGTTATTTATATTTAGTAGAGGCTGTTCTTGTTTAGGTATTAGCGGTTAGCCAACATTAAATATAAATAATCTTCATTGTAGTGTGGGTGCCTAGCTATACGTATTATATAGTGGGTTATTTTCGAGGAGGAAAATTTTGCACTCAATTCGTGAAAATTTCCTTGTGAAAATTTGCTGAATTAAGTGTAGCAAACACATTAGCTAAGAGTCACGTGAAAAATATCATCGTGAATAATGGCACAACTAGGACTGGGCATTCATGAAATATTTCCTCCTGGAAAATAACCTGCTATACGATAGCTAGCTATGTATTTAAGGTGCATGTTGTAGCTAACTACAACAGTGCTAGCAGTCAAAATTCTTCCTCCATTTTAACAATGTATAGCTACAGTATACGTAGTTAGCATGTACATGCAGTTAGCTAGCTATTGTTATGTATATACCAGCTTGGAAGATCATCAATTTTTCCTGGAAAATAAAAGAATTTGTAAATCGTTTCAGTAAATCCAGTTGGCCATAATTTCATACTTTTAAACTGTTCATATGTTTGTTGATCAAAATCTGTAATAGTACATTAGATAGAATTAGGATTATGATTAACATAACATCACTAACGATAGAGTAATGTTTCTTGACATTTTGATATAAATGACAGCCTCTTCAAACTTCCTTGTGAATTCGACAGGAGAAAAGTCATAGTTAGTGTCTAAGTGGATATGAACAACAGTTACAGCACAAATAATCAATAGCTATTATTATATGTATTTATAAGTGTTGCAGCTTTATAAAGTTTATGGTAAACCCACAATCACCAGCACTGCCATGCAAGAACGTCATGACAACAGAGCCCCACTATCACAACGAGTACCCTTACTAGCTACATAAAAAGGCCGAAATACCACCGTCAATTAAGTTAGGGCAATTTTTAGAGTGCTGGAAGTGTAATAGCTATATTAGATATAACACGGCCACTCATGCCTTGCCTGATATATATATACACTTTCCCTCATGCAGGTGCTATGCGCCCTCGGGCATCATGCATATACATACATATATATATCAGACAAAGCACTCTTGCCTGTGTTATAATGTATGTACGTATAGCTAACGATTAGCTATAACATAATAAATACCCCCATAATCGAGAGCTTATGCATGTTTGATACATTTCAAAGTCACACATGTACACTTATGCATTCATTATAAAACTGAGAAATATTTTTGAATATAATATTATGGCAGATATTGATATTTTGGTATATGGTTACTGTAAGGTAAAACATCATGATTATCACAATTATGATTTAAGCAATAGCTGTAGCTGTCTTAGTATCTACAAATGTGTCAAACATTGCAAAACTTATCATGATACGTGACAATATTACACAATTATTGCTTCTCACATTTATTGTTAGTAGTAAAAACTACATGAGATCACTTGATTATTCAGTGATAAAGAAAATACAATAATAAGCTAATAGGCAAAACCGATTAACTGCCCATCCCTAGAATGTAGGTATCCATGGAAATGCATGTGGTTGACTTAATAATAATAATACACATGCATATACGTAGCTACAACTAATAGTGACTGTAAACCATATATATCATGGGTAGTTACAGTGCCTTAAATTCCTACTTATGTGACTAGATTTGCAAAAAGGGTCTTAGCTATACTCGCATCCAATTTTTAGAATTTACAGGGATAGCTACACTGCATGTGTGATTGAGCTCAAGTCACAAATCTGAAATTTTGATGACAACTCTTCCTACATATCATATTCATTGAACTTATAGCTATGAGTGCAAATTTTGATTTGTTGGTTTAATCAAATAGCTACAAAGTTATGCCTCTTCAAAGTTGCAAATTGGATTCTAGTGTACGTAAGATCCGGCCCTTTTCCCAAATCCTGCCACACATATACAACCTTGTATTATGACGATTGTTTGTAAGATTTAGCCTAACAGTATTTTTGGTATCCATGAAACTAGGGACAGCATAATAGAACATCAAGCACAATAGAAAATGTGTATTAATATTGATATACTCTAATAGAACAGTCACCATATATTAAATTTTCTAAAATCAATATACTCTAATAGTACAGTCATCATTTTAATTCGTTTTATACAAGTGTATACACTCTAATCTCTAATAATACATAATTTTTATATAGCAAATAATTTTATGCCAGTTAACAGTTTATTCCTAAGCACAAATTTTTTACATGAGCATAATAGCTAATATACCTATGAGTACTGTAGCATAGCATTAAAAGCAGGCTGGTCCCTACATGAACTCATCACCATAATATCTAGTTAAGAAAGACTAATATGATAGTCACTGTATGTTCACAAGAAGCTTTTCTGCATACATGCATGTATACATTTAATAAGTAGCTACCTACATATACTATAGCTACTATAGCTATAAACTTTGAAATACTTTTGACACTGGTAGTTTGATAACTGTGCACTTGAATTCAGGCCACTCATCTGTCCATATATCAGCATCAATTTTATTTTTCATCTTCAGAAGAGCAATGTTAGAGAACTATGCACAACAATAAACAAAGCATATAGCTAGTACATTTATCACTATAGCTATACTATACAGAAACATATGGAATTAAACATATAGCTAGTCTTATTTGTGACTGTCCGAGCGAAAACCAGCCTAGTTCACAATTCCAAATTTCCCATTTATAACTTTTGTTGGGAATGACTTACAGGGTTGATAGGATTAATATCATGCACTTTATCATTGCTGAAAATTTGAGTCATTAACTAGGCAAAATCATGCAGAAATGTGAACTAGGCTGGTTTTTGCTCGGACAGTCACATTTAATAGTGACAGGCTAACAGCTATATATATATATATGCGTATAGCTATAACTCACAACCAGGCCTAGGAGATGTTAGCTACCATGCAGAAGTTCTGTGCAATGGTTAGCTACTGCATGGTTAACATGCATGCATGCAGGTTATAGTGTCAGATGCATATATTTAATGTAGCTAAATATAAGTCAGTTACCTTGTGGTAACTGTGTGTAGGAAAACTGAAGGAAACAAAGGAGTTACGTACAGGGGCGTAGCCAGACTTCACCTGATGCCCGGGCACACAAATTTTTATAATACACTATATAGCTAGCTATCTATACCATGCTGGTTCATACGTGCGTTTATTAATAGTTGTTGTTAGCAGGTGCACGGCACGGCACAACTAGCTATAGCTAATCTAGTGTAACAGCATGAGGTGTATAACTAATGCATAAACTATACAAACTGCTTGAGCCATTCTACGAAATATAGTACATGAATTATTAACTATCGATTGTGGGAACGCATCCAGATGATCACGTGTGCCACACATACATCTAAGCTACGAGCAAGACTTCTTTCTTTCATTGATATCAGCCACATAAAGACAGCAATTGGTGCTCCAGTCTTGTAGTTACTACTGCTGTAGAAATTCAAAAGCTACGCCTGACGTCTTTTCTCGAAAAACATCTTTTACGGGCACAATTTCTTCATTTCCATACGTAGACAAAGACGGTTGATGCGCGGTTATCACTTAACTCTTCTAGCCACGTTGCATATCGTTGGCGGGTTCGACCGTTGGAATCACACAATGAGCTGTATAAACGGGAGTGAAGAAAACAAAGCTTAACTAATTCAGTCACTTACTTGTATTTCTGTAACTCTCTTTAAAAGTTGAACCGTGTATTTCTTCTATGGCCATTTCGCAAATTTCCAGTACTGCCTCGCCTCCATTTTGAAAAATTTAAATGCATATCTCGTGAGCTATTTTAATTCTAATGAATTCAGTCGGAGTGTTATCGAGTGTTTCAGTCCGAGTGTTTATCAAGCACTAGATTCACAGGATAATGCTACTAGCATTACAAGATAAGTCATTATTTGCTTCCTTTAAGTTTTGGTATGATCTGGTGATGGTAGGGCAAAGTAAGTTGATGCCCGGGTATGCCCGGGTCTGGCTACGCCTCTGGTTACGTAAACTGACATATAGCTACCGTATATAGTGGGAAAATTTTTGGGAAACTATAAAATTATTTGTACGAGGAATGCGCTAATTAATAATGTCACCTAAAACCAAGCGATTTGATTGGCTTGAATCAATTTAAACCCAGCTATTTGATTGGCGCACTGAGACGAGACTATAGCACTTGCGAAGGTGTGTATTCGCAGCATGCACCGTACAATCAGACCGCGCGCATTCAGGATTTCATTTAATCGCGCATGAATTTCAGTTGTAGTTATATGTAGCTATAGCTACAATATAGGTACAGACAATGGCTTCATCTCATGGCTTTGCTTCTGATTTAGTATGACTTCATGCATATAGTATGATTTCTCTTTCAGTTTATAATAACCAGGGAAGCCAGTGAAGCTATAGCTATAGTATATTCCCACTAGTCTCGCGTAGCCAGACCACTTTTTCCGTTTTTATTCGTGCATGGTGTGTATGAAAAGAAAGCCTGAAGAACACCTTCAATATCACTGTGACAACTATCACTGTGTCATTTTCTTCGCTATGGAGATGAAAGAACTCTAGATAATATATAGCTATATACATGTTCAGCTGTATACAGCTGCATACATGATTCTATCCCATATATAAATTTGTAGCTATATATGCTATAGTATTGATAATAAAAACTACCATGTATGATCGAAGCGGGTCAAATTTGGAGATCACATATTCTTCATATTGAGATAACTCCTTTTCAGTAACCAGGTGAACAGTAGTATGCGATTGTGTAGTCGCAACGTCGCCGGGAGAGATTGCAGTCATCATGATCATACGCGGATATATATAGTTCAGTATAGCTATCTATAGCTATAATTATATACTAGTCTCTCGATATAATTAGAATAAAAATTCCGCAAAGTATATTCGTGGTAGCTATATATAAAAATACTTTTATGCCTCACGTGATATCTACTAATTTATTCCAAAGCAATCACCATGCATGGCTGTACCTGATTCAGGCGCGGCGCGCGAGTGGGCGTTAGTTTTTGTTCTGGCCTCCCATGAATTTCTTGGAAATCAATGAAATCATATGAATACATGCATCAATAGGCAGTCACGTCTCAGTAGACTCATCAGTGCAATGCGTCAGTTAGCTACTTCAAAACTTCATGCCAGGAAACGGAAAGTCGAGCGGAAAGTTGTCCCGGCAGGCGCCGCCACCGTTTGCATGCGTGTCACAAAAAGACTCAGAGACTTACCTGGTTATATTACGTACATGCCTTAATAGCTAGCTATCTCTCGTAAGCAGGTGCATGGCATCCATAGCTATATACCATTCTGTTTTGTCATGCAGTTCGTTTAAATATATAGCTACGTAGCTAATTTCCATTGTAGTTATACGTATACTGCATGATTCTTGAGTTAGCTACTGAATCTCTGCCGGAGTAGCTATATGTAACTGTATTGTGGTTCATGCATGTTTCTTTTTGTATAAAATTATATGCTTGCATGCATGCATGCAGCTATATATAAATGGTCATGCAGGTTAGGTGGCTGTGCATGACAGGTAGCTGTAGCAAGCCACTCCAGGCTTTCTTTTCATACTCATCTCAGTCTCCAACTTATTATAAGCCTTGCCAGTTAGCTAGCTATAGCTAGCTACAAGTAGATCATACAATAAAATAGTTGACATTAATGTAAAATAATCATGAAGAGTAAGCTAAGGCAGATGGTAGCTAAGAAATTTGCAATGCATGATCTGCGAGTGCACGAAGGCAACTTTAGAATGGTACAACATTTAGCTAGTGGGCAGATGATGGTGTCGGTCCAACTACTGCAGACTTGAAAGATTATATATGCTGTGCCCTATAAACCCACCTATAGCACCGTGACATTAATAGCTAGCTATATAGGCTCGAAGCCTCTAATTGTTTAATGCATTAATTTCTGAGTGTAAATGTGGGTTAGCTGTGAGGAGAGCCGGTTCATTGATGATTCACAAATAGCTAGTTATATAGCTAAAATATTTGTGGTGTAAATATGAATAGCTTGCAATTGCATGTGCATGCATGGACTATAGAACGACATCATGATGTAAAAGCAGATGCTACGTAGCTACGTAGCTGTAGCTATTTATGTATAGCTAGTGGCTGATGATCAGTGGGATATATTCTTGGTATTTTATTTTATTGATTTGCACATTATTTTCTCATTAATCTCAGTGTTATTATTAGCTATCATGAATATCATAATAGCTATTATGTAATATTAGCAATTTTTGCCATGCTTTCTTATACTTAACTTGTTGCTAGGGCTTTAATCTTAAACTTGATGTTCATGTGTATCTACATGTATATATATGTTAATCATTAAGTCAGAATTTGCTTCTATAGTAAAAGTCATGCACAGTATATAGTTATATACAGAGGTTGCCTTTTGTGACTACATGAAAAATAGCTATAGGAGTTGACAGCTATAACTAATTCTGGATGGGACTTTTCCAAGCTAAGCTAGGGCTCACACCACATGCAGTTTACTTGGATGTGTCCCAACTTGGTTCACTACATGACACACCCATGCAGCTATAATAGATATAACTGTGAAGGCATATAGGCGATGGAACAGGGGGGCACTGGGGGCACCTCCCTTATGAGTTGCTTATATATAGGAATTTAGTTTTTCACAATAGAAATGTGTCTTGCTAGCTAGCTTATTGTGCCCCCACAACTTTGGCCGCACCTGTCAGTGAAGGCATGACTGCATGTCTTGTCCTGAAGAAAAGGTGTTCAATCTGACCCAGATATGGGGATCGACCCAACCTGATTTCAATCTGGTTGCTAGAACTGGTAAGAGATTGATAGCTATTCCATTATGGAAGAATTTAATCAAGTTGATACTGTCCATGATCTCAACTGTGAAATGCAATTTAGTAACTTGGGTCTTCCTGTAGCCATAGCTCACATTATATTTTGGTTCCCTGTCAATCATGCATGCAGATTGGATGAGTTCAACATTAATGAATCAGCGATAGCTAACATCTTGGAAATACATACTTCAATATCATCTAGCCTGTTCTTACAGATAGTACAGTGGAATATTAATCCTACATGGTGGTGTTGAGCAAACCAGTTTAGATAGAATCCAATCATCTTGCAGCTCTATATTCTTCCGTGGTGAAGCACAATCTCTCACCGGTGTTGCTATCTATCTTGCCTCTCAATATATTTGCCAGGAGGCACATGCATCTATAGTTTGTAACAAAATCCACAAAATACCTCATCGGCAGCTAAT
This sequence comes from Spongia lamella, assembly GCA_963930835.1. NCBI lineage: Eukaryota > Metazoa > Porifera > Demospongiae > Dictyoceratida > Spongiidae > Spongia > Spongia lamella. Next base: position 2,664,075 of record OZ005755.1, read on the forward strand.
GATCTCCAATGACTTGGTTACAATTGTTTTACTCTTTTAAATAGTAGTTGCTTTATTGTTCTGAAGTTTTGTTTATTTATTGTGGTAGCTAAGCAGAAATAATAATGAATCTTTCATTAGCTTACATATAGCTAGCTAGCTAGTGGCCTCATTTAAGCATGACTTACATACCTATAGATAATGAATATGTATTGTGTAGCTTAGATATAACTATCTATTAAGAAGCCCCAAAGAGATAGGTTATACTTATCAACTGGCTGATAACAATAATATCTCCCTTCCCATGCAGAAACCCTATATGCAGTTATGTACATGATGTATGTGCACACATATCAATGCATGATAATCACCTTATTTATCAATTGATGAATAATAACCACTGCTGCTACTTTATATAGTTACAAGCTTTGTTCTGTCTATGTGAGAGATAAACAAGTTAGCTATAGCTAACCCATGCATTCACTCAGTAGCTATCATAGTGGGAAGTTTTTAATTATATGATCAACTTTACCTCAGTATTACAGTAACCCACCCTATGCATTGCTAAGTGACCATTTAGCTAGTTAAAACCCACAATCAAATCTGGCAAATCTCTATTTAAACACAGTAAGAAATGCTACGACTGAAATGCTCCAAATTTTTGAACTTCAAAGTCTTTAGCTTCATTTGAAAGGTTACATAGCTAGCTATCTTTGCGGATTAGGGTAGGAACCATTCATAATTTTACCAAAACAATGTTTAGCTTGTACTGCCTCTTCTTTAGCTTGCTGCTCTTCTTTCTTCCTCTGCCACCCTTCCTGTAAATCACTAGTAACACACCATGGCAACCACCTCTTGTTTACTTGAATATCTTGCAGTAGTCTTGCTTTGTAACATTGATCATGATGATGAGTTAGTACTTCTATTTTCTTATTCTGGGCTTCCAGGGAAGCTATTCATTGATCATGAGCTGTAAAATGACAAATTAATTACTTATTTACCTTTACTTCTTCTTGCACTAGTGAAACATGTTTCGTCTCAGCTCTTTGAAGCTTCTCTTCAATTAATGCCTGACATTATTCAGTTATATCATCACTGATCTTGTACATCCTTGGTCTACATAACATTAAACACGTGCTGACCAAGCTGACTTTCTCTACATGCATGCAATTTCAACATTTTGTCTTGTGGCTTCGACCATGGAGCTTTAGTTTTATCTGCATTGTGAAAACTTTAACACTTCATTATGTAGCAATCATATCTTAAAACTTACCAGTTTCAAGTTTCATCCAACATCCTTCAGCTGGTCTAATAACACTATGTAGCTATATACGTAGCCATATACATGACCAGGAGCCGGTAAGGTTTAGTTTACACAAGCATCCAACTACATAATCTGTTTGCATAGCAGTGCATAACTGAAGTACTTTGATGTGATGAATGGGCTCTCCTACCTGTGGAGATCTAGAGTAGTAGGTATTGACCTAAACATTCTAATAGCATCCGAATGTTATGTGTTACAACAAAGCAGAAGAACAAATCAATAACTGGCTATAAATGTAACTACTGACACATATAACTTAATGGTACCTCTTACTTTGTGGAGATACAAGCTTTCAATGTTATGTGAGTTGTCCATCAGGTGGAGTATGCCTCTAAGAAGCTACTGCTAGCTACATTCAGGCCAGCTTTGTGACAGTAGCGACTTTGCAGCACCTTAAAATGGGATGAGATCATATCAAATTACCAACCGTACCAGCAGAGTTGAAACCAATAATTATCTACAATGTTGTCTGATAGAACGACCTAAACTGATTAATAACTAACTACAACATTGTATGGTATCAAATAGACAACTCACTTATCCAAGAAATCATATCAGTGCTGTACATGTAACATAATTCTAATGATGGAGTAGCTATTGTTTTATGGCTTAGTTCCTGGAACTGTCAATTTCAAGGAAGTAACCATATACAATGATTACACAGTTTTCTGAGATAGCGTAGCCTATAGTCTGAAACATTCATAGTTGCCTTGTGGTAGATTTTCCGCATAGAAACATTACACATGGTCACGGCATCCTATAAAGCTTTCAGTCAAATGGAATCACCGGATCTTTTTATCTTAATAATCATTACCGTTATTGCTAATATCTTCTGATCACCAACACTAACCTGCCTGTAAGTATGGGCTGTGCTGTATCATTGTCAATATCACTGAGTGATCTATATCAATTGCTTCCTGTAAAACATTCTAATTGCTGTCTTCATGCACCAATTAAAATCATTGTCTTTAACAACTATCAGTGGCGTAGCTACACCAGGGCCCATAAGGGCCTGGGCCCTGGTAAAATCTCACAGGCCCTGGTAAAATCTAACAGGCCCTGATAAAATCTAACAGGTCCTGGTAAAATCTTACGGGGCCTTGATGACTGTTGGGTGGCCCTTTTATATACATGGTCCTATAGCTTATTACTTACATTATAGTCTTTTTTCTACTGTTTGAATACTGGACGGTCGATCGTGCCTTCTAGTATATCGGTGTGGAACGCCAATGCCTACCAATGAAGGATCTACACAGACTAGACTTACAAAGTTACGGCAAGTCTTAGCTAATACGTATAATATGGATACGGAGCACATGCATGCAGACTGACTCAGTAGCTATTTTAATACGAGAGAGTCAAAAGATAGGTCTAAGGACTTGGACGGAGATAGTTACACAACAGCTAATTGGTAAGAAAACGTTTATATTCATCCTTACAGATTCATGTATTAGTAGCTATTTATTTAAATATTTCACTTTATGAATATGAACATGTTGTAGCTAGCTATATAAATTATAACAACTATTTTCTTGCTGAGTAGCAACTCCTGTAACGATTGGTAGTCTAATGTCTTGGACCAACTGGAGTCTGAAGTCATCACTGGCAATTCATCACCGGTGTGAAGCAAAAGATAAATAGAAGTTGTCATGTATGTACCTAGGCAGGTATTATATTTTATTCACTTATAATAGGATATAGCTAGCCATCTACTTATAGTTAACATGCAGTTGCACACTTTTTCTATAAATACTGTATGTTGGCTAGCCCATATCAGAATGGGTCATTAGCCTTATTTTATTCATTATTGTGGGAACCCATATGAAAATGGGTTTCTATTTATAGAGGTTTAAGATTGGCCCAGGTTGGGCCCTGGTAATGTCTTAAGGCTGGCTACGCCACTGACAACTATCATGTCTTGATGAACATGTTCCTACATATTGTGGTCAGCACAGTAATTTTTAGTATCAACAAGACATCATCAATCAAAATCAGCTTATCAGAAACAATGTCACTATGATAATGATCAGGATCAATGTTATCATGATGATTAACATAATGATCAGCTTCAACATCATTATGGTCAGGATCAACATCAACATTACTACTGTGACCATTTTGTCATAGCTTTGTTCAAGTCCCATAATCTCTAAACATATGAATACAGGTGGCATTATAGCCATTCATGATCATAGTAATTGATTTCAAGCCCCAACTAAAAAAAGATACACTGATACACAATTTCTCTTCTCAGTTGGAATTCACTTGTAAATTTACAGACACACGATTAGCTACGTATATAACTTAGACAATGCACTTTTAAACTTCCTAGGTCACAGTTTACCCCTACGTAACTACCTATAGGCCTACTATCTCGATCAGTAGCTAGCAGACTCAAATGCTCATTTTTTCATGAGCATTTCAAAATCTCTATGGTAGCTATAGCTAACTATATAGCTATATACTTCCATAGTTCTAACAGCCTCCAGCAATACAAACCACAAGAACACTATGATGCATGTGATCATTGATATGGTAGAGTGGTGATAGCTATAGCTATTATTGTTGTATCAACAAACAATTGGTTAATTGTGTTCAGTTGACCCCGGCCCCAGTATGTTATATTTACATGTGGCATACCCATACATATTATATAGTTGTAGTATATAATATTAATGTTTGATCCCATTCACTCATTCTATTTTCTATTGGGACAAGAGAATGCACAGTGTGTCATTGTGGTCTGGAACATTCAGTCTGACCGTAGTACAAAATTGTTTACAGCTAATTTGTGAATGTATATATAGGCATAATTTGTCAGCCCAAACTATTATAGCTATTTATAGGTCTGCATAAACTCAATCAGTATATTTATGTATTATGATGTGTGCATTGGAGTGTGTTTGTGCGTGTGCACAGTAAAAAATGGTGTGCTATTTTAGCACAGTACAGTGTGCCATAGTGTATAAGTGTGCTAATTTAGCACACGTAATGTGCTAAATGGTTGGCTAGCCGATAGCACACTAAAAATAGCACATTTAATGTGCTATATTAGCACGCTATAGGTGTGCTAGTCATATGAAGTGTGCTGTTTTAGCACACCATAGTCTGGCGTTGCCAGACCCTTGGATTAGATCGCGCGCGTCAAAGGCGCGCGCTGATCAAGGGTCTGGTGACCCTAGCATACAGTAGTTGTGCGTCTACCAACATTGTGGTAGAGCCAATCAGATTTAAGCATTGTTTAAATTGCGTATTTGATGACGTATTGCGCGAATACCCTCAGAATTATTTGAAAGACACACGGCGAAACACGTGGAGTTTCTGTTCGCAGTCGAGAAAGTGGCAAAATTGTTGGTACCAAGCTCTTAATTATGAACAGAAGGTTATTCTCAGAACCATTTCTCTCTAACTCGCAGGTAATTACGGACTTCAACAATGTAAAAACACGCTCAGCATTAACTTTTCTCATTCCTTCACGCGCTCAGTGTCACCACATCCTGTACAAAGAAACGAACAATCCGTAGACGCCATTTTTACTTTTACGTCACGCGCAATTCCTACACTAATTGCATTCCATTTGCACAACTACCGTATGCTAGGGTCACCAGACCCTTGATCAGCGGCGCGATCTAATCCAAGGGTCTGGCAACGCCAGACTAAGCACACCATACTCATCAGTGTGCTGTTTTAGCACACAATATTTACAAAAATGATGTGCTGTTTTAGCACACCAACCTGTACAAGGCCGTCGGAAGCGGTGAGGCAGTTTTTCCGCCCAATTCTAATATTTCCGCACTGACCTTTTTTTAATTTTCGAGTCATAAATATCAAACAGTAGCTACAATAGTATAACTTACATAAAACATTCAGCCTGCTGCTAAAACATAAATTATGCACAGGACTGAAACACTCGATAACACTCCGACTGAATTCATTAGAATTAAAATAGCTCACGAGATATGCATTTAAATTTTTCAAAATGGAGGCGAGGCAGTACTGGAAATTTGCGAAATGGCCATAGAAGAAATACACGGTTCAACTTTTAAGGAGAGTTACAGAAATACAAGTAAGTGACTGAATTAGTTAAGCTTTGTTTTCTTCACTCCCGTTTATACAGCTCATTGTGTGATTCCAACGGCCGAACCCGCCAACGATATGCAACGTGGCTAGAAGAGTTAAGTGATAACCGCGCATCAACCGTCCTTGTCAACGTATGGAAATGAAGAAATTGTGGATGTATGTGAGACTAATCCCGTAAAAGATGTTTTTCGAGAAAAGACGTCAGGCGTAGCTTTTGAATTTCTACAGCAGCAGTAACTACAAGACTGGAGCACCAATTGTTGCCTTTATGTGGCTGATATCAGTGAAGGAAGGAAGTCTTGCTCGTAGCTTAGATGTATGTGTGGCACACGTGATCATCTGGATGCGTTCCCACAATCGATAGTTAATAATTCATGCACTATATTTCGTAGAATGGCTCAAGCAGTTTGTATAGTTTATGCATTAGTTATACACCTCATGCTGTTACATTAGGTTAGTTATAGCTAGTCGCACCTGATAACAACAACTATTAATAAATGCACGTATGAACCAGCATGGTATAGATAGCTATAGCTATATAGTGTAGTATAAAAAATTGTGTACCCGGGCATCAAAAATTCTAATACTTTGGTGCTTTCCTTTTTTGGGCCGCACCACAATTGAATTGCTTCCGACGGTCGTGCTGTTTTAGCACTATATCTATATGTGCTATTTTAGCACGATATAGGTGCTGGGTGTGCACACGACCATTATTGTGACGTAACGCTCGGCGCTATAGAGTAATAGGTGTGTATCTATGCGACTCTCGTTATGCGCAGAAATCCTACGACCTTTGACCTCTATCACGTGATCATGTTACTTTGTCTATTTACTCTCTTATGCTCAGAATTGGTGCGCAAGGTGGTTTTTTATGATCCTGCTATCCTGTATTATTAGAAGGATAACGGCTAGCTATAGCTACTTGTCATTATTATGCTTGTAAATATACGTATCGTTAGTTCTGATTATATTCATTCATCAGTGTGTGGTATTAATAGTAGCATAGGTTATAACTTATCATGGTGGTAGTGGATAGCTGCAGTGCACAAGCACCTGCCCACCTGAAAGCTAGTATTGCATTGTGTTATTTACGTACGTAGATAAGACTGTGAGTGCTAAGCTACATTGCAATATTCGGTTTGTTATAACTGAACTGAAGGGTTGATCAAATGGACTGAGCTTTTCATCAGGATACATCAAATCCATATACACAAGTATGACGAATGTACCAGCTGTAGGAGCATTGAATCATTATTGTTCCACTAGTTGTACTCCTATAATGCTGAGGCACTTGCAGTGGACTACGATCGGAACATTCTAATGTATGGGCACCGCCACACAGGCATTGACATGAAGCAGTGAATGAAATCACTATGACCTTAATTTATGTGTGTACTTTCTTTAATAAATTGATTACATGAATCAAAATGTACTGGTAACTATTGTCCATTTGTTAATACATGATGCATAGGTGTATATATAGGGAGGGGGTTTCTGAATGTGAATAGTGCTCCCGGGGTCTCAGGATCAGGCCTGTCTGAGCATCTGCCACTTTAAAGTGTTGTCATCCGTGTGTGAACATTTGTCAGTAAATTTTGTCAAAGACACATGCAAGAGTATGGTGTGGACAGTGGTACATACAGGATCACATGATAAAATCTAATTATGCATACGTAATCATACACTACATTGGTATGTACAATCCTACTACTGGAAATCACATGTAGATGGTTTTCTGTATGATATTGCTTGTACAGATGAAAACTGGTTCAAGAATCAAACTTTGAAACATTTGCCACATAAACTACGTACTTTCAGCATTGATAGTGTTTATGTTGTACATTCACAGCTGACAGTTCTCGAGTGCACCTCAATCCTGATAGTTTTCATTCCGATTATGTCTGTGCTAATTATATTTATGTTCTTTTATGTAATGTAGCAGTCAAACACTCTATTAAAGCATTCATTTTTTGAATGTGCATGATTCATCAACATCTGGGACAGCTTCTAGACCCATTTTACTTTCACTTAACCCTCCAAAAAAAGATACAGTTAATGCTCAAACAAATATTTGACTGTTTGGCAAATATTCGTATTCGGTAATATTCGAATGCAATTTAGGTATTTGAATATTCATTGCAAAGTAAGTGTAATGATACTATTGTCTCACCGGTGTGTACAGCATGTAAGAAATAGCTTTTACAATGCTTGATCATACATAACTCATAACTACATAAGTTTTTCCATAAAGAATATTCGGTTAGTTGTCATTACAGAATATTTGAATACGAAAACCACTATTTTCTTTTTTGAGCCCTAGATACAGTGTATAGCTAAATAAGTGGGCATACAGGGTAACCATAAGTTTGTATGGAAACACAAGTCAACATAGCACTTCTTGACCAGTGTCATTATGCAAGTTATACATGATTATATACATACTCACTGAGTTCTCTAATTACTTGCTGTATAATTATGTTTTGGTTTCCCATGCAATTATATGAAATCCATATATTAGACAATACACTGAATTTTACACCGGCTGATCACTTAGTTATCAGCAAAAACAATATTAATTGTGTTTCCATATAAGGAGTGGAGTCATTATGAATTGGATGTTCCGTTCTATGTTGTTCACCACTGCCAATAATATCTTCATACTTGCAGCATGGGTTGATGTACAGTATCGTAATGAAAAGCTCTTGGTTACCCCTTTATAACAAAAAACATAGCACTCACAATCTATAAGTGCTTTTGTATTGCAGCTATCCACTACCACTGATAAGTTATAACCTATGCTACTATTAATATCACACATGTATAATGAATGAATATAATAGAAACGATACTGTAAATATACTTACAAGCATATAATTCTAGCTAGCCGCTATCCTTCCAAAAGGTTAATAAAGCACCTTACGCACCATAAAAGAGTAAATAGACGAAGTTACATGATCACGTGATGTCACGTGTTAGAGGTCAAAGGTCGTAGGATTTCTGCGCATAACGAGACTCATATATACATACGTATAGATAATTAGCGGTGTTGGTCTTTGCTGAAAGTATTCGTCCATTTGACTCATGATATTTCAGCCCTTTGATCTCCATCGAAAACCGAGATGCAGAAGAGTTTAAAATATTTCACGTGAGCCCATAGGTTACAATACAAAAATCGGGACTGACGGGGGTTGAATGGGGCAGAGTAAATATTTGGTTAGTAATCCGTATAAGCTTCAAGGTGGTGTAGGTTTCATAGTGATAGCTCTCTTATTTTGGCTAAAAATATAAAGCACGCATACCGTCGATAAGAAAGATTTAGCCTTTTCTACCTGAACGGTAATTAATATAATGACTGCTTTGACTAAACATCGCTATAATAGTAGTCGTAATAAACAGAAAACAAAAGGTTAAATAAAATTATTTTTAGCAGCGCTTAAAGTGTGTCCAACTTCCTCTGCAACAGGTGCGTGTGCACTAATTGGAACTTGGTTGGCCGATTATTATACTCCTGGAAGCTAGGTTAAGTTATGTGTGATAGTAAGTGAAGCAGTTAAACGCACTCAGTGAAATCATAGATAGTATATTCTCCGTACCCAGTACGGAGAATATACTATCTATGGTGGAATGCACGTAGTGGAGTCATAGATAATACACGCTTAAAATGGATAAGTAACGCGCCTAGTAACCGTTCGACAATGCTCGTTACGGCATAGATTATATACGGGTGGTGTCAAAGTTTTAATAATCACAAGTCAGGCTGCAAAACATTAACAAATTGATAAGTTAATGTTTTGCGGCCTGACTTGTGATTATTAAAACTTTATTTCCATCAGCAGTAACACTACACAGGCAGGCCTTGGCCACCCATTTTGATTTCACATCTTTTTTACCCAGGCCTTTTTTAGTTCTTGGCCGCTCCTTTTTTACAGCCAGGGTGTTTTTGGTTGAGATTTCACTTCTTTTTTTAGAAATAAGTTATTTATTAGTTACATATATATGTATGTAGAACATTAGTGACTGTTCTATTAGAGAGTATCGATCTATTGTTGCTACAATTACGGGTCACCAGGTCTAAACCAAGGCTCAGCATGTCATCCCACCATATATACTTATAAAGACGGCTTATTTCAACTATGTTGATATAAGCGCCTCTTTTAGAAAATTTCGTCAGAAATTACACCTACTTGTTTTCGTGATCATAAAATCGGCTATGCTGCTCCGATTTACTAATCCATCAAAACGGTCCACTTTTAATGTTAGATTAGTGCCTGATAAAAATTTCAGAACGATAGCACCAACAGTTTTTCCGGTAGGCGTGTCAACAAATTGGTTAAAATTTTTATCGACTATCACTCATATTTTCCTCAATTTTCCTCAATTTTACTGCAAATCGTACCAAATTTTGTGGAGATGTAGGGTTTAGGTAGCACTACTTGTGCAATAAATTTCACACACGCACGCACGCACACACACACACACACACACACACACACACACACACACACACACACACACACACACACACACACACACACACACACACACACACACACACACACACACACACACACACACACACACACACACACACACACACACACACACACACACACACACACACACACACACACACACACACACACACACACACACACACACACACACACACACACACACACACACACACACACACACACACACACACACACACACACACACACACACACACACACACACACACACACACACACACACACACACACACACACACACACACACACACACACACACACACACACACACACACACACACACACACACACACACACACACACACACACACACACACACACACACACACACACACACACACACACACACACACACACACACACACACACACACACACACACACACACACACACACACACACACACACACACACACACACACACACACACACACACACACACACACACACACACACACACACACACACACACACACACACACACACACACACACACACACACACACACACACACACACACACACACACACACACACACACACACACACACACACACACACACACACACACACACACACACACACACACACACACACACACACACACACACACACACACACACACACACACACACACACACACACACACACACACACACACACACACACACACACACACACACACACACACACACACACACACACACCAAAAACAAACATGCTATTTTAGCACACTAAAGTGTGCTAAACCAATGTCTCCAGTTTTAGCACATTACACATGTGCTATTTTTACAAGTGTGCTATTTTAACACATTAAAGTGTGCTATATTATAATTGTGCTATATTTGCTATAATTTTATAATGAATTCAAAATAACTTGAAATATACATATCACACATGTACATGTTTTTATACAGTACACTTTCTAAACTGCTGCATTATATCCAGTTCAGTTCGCTTTGGTGGATTCATAGCAGAACTCAGTAGCGGCTAAGTTGCATGTTGATATGGAATGGCTGAAATGATAGTGATTCTCTTTAATGCAGTCTGGATCTAAAATATAATACATGCACAATAAGTACGATGAATTCTTATCCAATGTTATAACCTGGTGTGATCCCTTTTGCAGTGCCATGTATACAATATCCTGTAGTTTGAATTCTTGCAAGACAAAATTATGTTCTATATATATACAATCTACATTTACATGCATTGATGCTTACATGCATATCTATAGACGAAACTGATGATAGCTAACTGCTCGACAACCTCACAATTTGAATATAGTTCCATACTGAAAGTAAACATATCAGCTAGCTAAATGTTAACATGTAACATACCTATTTTCTATGCAGATATAGCAGTAGGCCATGGACAGATCTTTAACAGAAAAGTGTTCTATTACATTCACACATGCAGAGTAACAACATGTACCTCAGAGTGTTACCATGCATGTATCAGATGAATCGGCTCACAGGATATGAATAGGCTATGGTCAGCTCTCTGCATGTGCATCAGTCCTCCTGTGCCTCTGTGTTGGGATTGCTCTCTTCCAAATTCAGCTTCATAATATTGTGCAACTTCATTTTACTTTTGCCAGGCCAGACATGAGTGATGTGATGCATGTCATTTCAGCTGACCAAACCGAACAGTGGGAGAAAGAAAAGTGCTAGTAACTACTGAATGGGAAATATTTTTATGAACACTGTAAGTAAACTGATATACTTGAAAAATGATAGCTATGTAGTTGTCACGTATATGAAGTACATGACAATATCATTTTTCAAGTGATGTTGTCACGTATATGAAGTTCATATACGTGACAATATCATTTTTCAAGTATATCAGTTTACTTACAGTGTTCATAAAATATTTAAGTTACTAGCACTTTTCTTTCTCCCACTGTTCGGTTTGGTCAGCTGAAATGACATGCATCACATCACTCATGTCTGTCCTGGCAAAAGTAAAATGAAGTTGCACAATACTGCAAAGCAGACCGCCGTCTGTTTCCGCCGCCGGCTTGAAACCAGCTGCTGGCGCTACTGAATATAATATGAACACCACGAATAATGCAGAGCCAGAACGGGTCAGCACACGTTCCAGCTCCGACGGCCAGCTCAGCACTGCCATGGGGAAGCTGGACACAAACGGTGGTATTTTTCTGTAAACAGCACTCGAGTGAAAACTTCTAGGCCTAGTTAAGTGTTCTAACATAGATATTTAACCATACACAGGATGCATAACTGTGACGTCACGAAAACACTCCGCACCTACAGGGAAATTATCTTAACTCTTTGGCTCGCTATAACTCCCATATAAATGTTTGAATACGTAAAATATTTACATCGGGCAAATGGCAATACACAGGCTACAAATTGAAATGTACGAGTAATCGGTCCCACAAATTCTGAGAGTTTTGTTTGAAGTTTATATACCGAGTTATATACTTTGCCACCTTGGGTTATTTCTTTCGATTACAAGTAGAGTGATTGATCAATTACCGACAGATTTTTTATCCGGACACCTGTAGCAAACAAACCACATGGCATATAACCCTGATTTTTGCAGCTTATATACTTCTAACCTAGTCAAGCCTTGTGTCAAAAAATCAGCCTCATAGCGTAATGCCCTTTGTGACAGCGATCAAAAATATGTGTCCAAGAAAAAAATCGATAACCGGACAAAAAAATCTATTTTACGGACGGAGGTTTGTAAAGTACCTGAACTTTGTGAAATTTGTATTATAATACACCCACTTATGTGCAACTCTCATACAAAATTTGGGCTTTACAGCTTTTATAGTAGAGTAGTTACACTCGAGTTGTATCAAAAAATCAATTGTCAGACACGAAATGTGTGTAATAGCCGGCTAACTGGAATAACAAATGTTGTAATGCTTCTACATGCAGACTAATACATCAATTACCATCATATATAGGCTCTCCTAAAGCATTAAAACTCTTATAGACACTGCATAAGAGCTGGCTTACTATAGCTAGCTAATATATGTGCAGCCCATAGCACGCAGCTATAGGCTGTTTACAGTCTCCACCACACTGGATATGATTCAGATATTGGTTCGTCAGTGACATCCTACCCACAAAGCATGTATATGGTTGATACCCAGCTGAATAATAAATTTGAATAATAAGAAAATACCTTATAATAAAGAAGATGTAAAATTTGTAGGTGAACAGTTTGAATACGGGCTCCAATTGGAGTGGTCTAAGATTGAAATGAATAGGCGGCAAAAATTATCTGTGTTACAGCTGACATCACAAAATGTTTCATCTAGTGCCTAGTGAAATTCCGTGTATAGCTACTTAATAAAATCTTGTGAAGCATACATTTTTATCTAATATAAACATAATTGATTGATTCCGTGAATTTGCTAATAAACATACTCTCAAGTGTGTACAGGTATACGATTACCGATTACGATTACCCCACGCCAGGTAGTCATTTACTGTCATTTTATAGTGGGGAGTATTAGTCAGCCAATATACCTTGTTATTATTTTAGTGCATAGTGGCTCCACTATTATACATGAATTATTATATCGTGATAATAATTGCATCATGATAAATTTGGTGTGCAATAATCGTCATAGGCAATATAATAATATTATAAATAGTTTATATTGCACATCACTCAAAGAAAATGTGATGTGATTTGTAATAGAATATATATGTAGTACGAAAATAATAATCCGTATGCTCCATGCTAGTGGTAGTACTTATTTAAGGCCATATCAAATAAATTTTATGTTTCACGGATCCAGTCGGGTCCCTTTTTTCAAAAATGTAGATCACGTGATCAAAATCATGTGACATAAACAGGATTAAAGAGACTAGTGTGGTAGACTATTATGATCATGAGTACATATAGTACATAAGTGTTGAGTTAAAGCAAGGTGCAATTGTTGTGAAGAACAGTTATAATAGTAGCTAATAGTAACTGACATTTTATATGACTAATCATGCAAGTTTGCATGGTACATGACTTCTTATGCTGTGATTTTGATATAAACCAGCTTTATGAGACAATGCTTTATATTTTGCTCCCAGCCTGCCAGGTCACACTGACAAGGTAAATAATCCGTGAAACAAATTATTTGGTATGGCATAATAGGAACCTAATAAGCCAGTACTGTAGTATTTTTGTAGTACAATTACATTCCCTTTTTTGACTCCCACCGTAAGTACCTATAATCCCTCTTACCCACACAACAATATGAAGTGCGTATGTTACCTAATAAAAATGCCTGTATCCCAGAATTTCTTGTCTTTGTGTACCACCCAGCTTTTCCCATCTGTGTACATCAAGAATAATATATCTTGGAAAATTTCTTGAACTGTTCGTTTTGATCCTAGACTCCACCATAGATAATACACGCTTAATATGGATAAGTAACACACTTAACAACATGTACATGCGTTATCGGCAATGCTCCTTACGGTTGCCAGCGGCAAACAAACCTCAAAATCCGATATAGTCGTGATATGAAAAGACCAAGGAAGTTCTAATGCACTGTACGTATACTAAAAAACACTCGTGCAAACAAAGATTTGATATTTCTCTTCTCGCTATTTCATAAAAACTACACAAAGTTAGCATAGCCTCAAGGAATAAAATTTTTGTGTAGTTTTTCGGACGATTCAAGCGTTTTTAAACTTTGCAAGACGTCGTAAATGATTCCACTATATATCGGAAGTGCATTAGGACCGCTATTGCCAAAACACGATGAACAACCGTTGACTTTTTCAGCAGTAACACTACACAGGCCTTGGCGGCCCATTTTGATTTCACATCTTTTTTACCCAGGCCTTTTTTAGTTCTTGGCCGCTCCTTTTTTACAGCCAGGGTGTTTTTGGTTGAGATCGATAGCTATAAGGTAAGTGTTGCTATTATGGGACACTTAAGAACACTTCAATATTACTACTCAAAGGAAGCTTACAGGGACTTCAATTTTGATCCAGATACTCACCATCTCATTTACTATAAACCACATAAAAATAAAGTTCAAAGGATAATTTGATTATGAGCACTTGTATGGCTTCATTTACATGACCACTGTGGGTAACTATGAGACAGTGGTGATATTATGAGACAACTATGAGGCAGAACTTATTTCATGTTACTACTATGAAGTGTAGAAACTATGTACAACAGTGAAAATTGGATCATACTTTCACCAACATGTCTGCTTCAAACTACAAAGTAATAAAGCTTGTAGCTTTAACTACTATGATGTACTTGTACCATTTCCTCTCATGTGTAATTGCTGCATATTATGAGACAGTGGATCATAAAATGGGACAGTTTAATTTCTGGTATAAATGTAACAAACATGGGTACATTGATACTAAAACTATACCTCTAGATATCAAGACAGTCACTACAATAAAATTCCTCCGGAATATCATTTTTTGACACCTTTGCACACCTCAAGTCAAACCATGTCACACATTGGTTGCAACATATCCATATATCCTGAGTTGCCCCATAAATCAGGCCACATTTTGGGCACTCAGCCTCACTTTCACTAGATTCGCTACAAATATTTAACAATTCAAAGTCTTCTAGGCTTAAATCTTTCAATGGTGCTGCCACTGCTACCTTTCCTCTCTTTGTTTTTGTCTTGTTATTTGATCTTACCTGATCTTCTTTAATCTTCTTTTTTCCTTTCTTCTTCTTCTCTCTCATTGCAGTTTCCTTTTTCTTTTGCTCCTTCTTTTTTGCTCTCTCAATCTGTTTAGCAATCATTTCTTCTTTCTTTTGCTTTTTCTCCTCCTTTTTTTCCTCTAGATCTTGCAATACTTTATCATCAGTGATACACACGGCCTTTTGATTAAATCCTGGTTTTCGTTTTCTCTTTGTAATCTTTGGTTGAGGAAGTGCCAGAAGATCACCTAAAACATCTGAAGTAGATACAGAACTAGAAACTGTTAAACTTGCACGATCTGATTCTGGTGCACAGGTAGAAATGACAGATGCGGTTGATGCAGATTCTGATGATGTCTTTTCATTCTTTTCTTGCTGTGGAGCTATTTTGCTAGCTGGTTTTGGTTTTACAAAAGCATTTGATGGTGCAAGCTGGCGATCAGAAATTTGACCACGATTGAGTGGATGAATGCCACATTTTCTGAATCCACTCATTACATTGATAGGAGTCACAGACTCAGGCCAAGCTTGTGCTAGTAACGATGCTAAAACATCAGTTGTAATAACTTGCCCTGGGTGATTGGAAAGATGCTTCTTGCAAGCTGTCGAATAGTTTGATTTTAGTGATTTAAACACGCCTACATCTAAAGGCTGAAGCATATGTGTTGTGTGGGCTGGCAAACATAAAAGATGTACCCCATTATCTCGTGCCAACGTGATGACATCAATCGATATATGAGAAGAATATCCATCTTCAATTAATAGTACAGGTCGAGTTGGCGGAATCTTTGTAAGGAAAAATTTGAACCACTTGACATATAACTCCTCATTAATCCACCCACTATCACTGCATTCAAAAAGAGTTTCAGGTACTGCCCCTTGTTTTAATTTTTCATTCATTCTTTTTCTGGGATATATCATCATAGGTGGGAGGACAAAACCAGAAGCAGAAACACAAGTTATTACTGTGTGTTTTCCCTTTCTCCCCAGATGTTACTGACCATACATTCTTACGTCCTACTTGACTGATTACTTTTCCTGTCTTATGTACTACAGATATTCCTGTCTCATCAACATTAAAAATTTGCATGGGTTTTGTAAGTAAATTTAAACGTGCATAAATTGCCCCCAATTTAGCAAAGAAATCATCAATGATTTCTTTATTGGAAGCAGTAGCCCAGGAATAAGAAAGTGGCTGAGAAATACGCATGGTAAGATTATGATTGCGGGATCTAAAGCCATCAAACCAGGCTCGACCAGCCATTCCATTAGAGAAAGGGTGTTCTCTGCCAGACTTTTCAACAATTGAGTAGGCAACCCTCATAACATCCTGTCTAGTTAAGCCAAACCCCATATCACACATATCAACGATATACTGAGCTAATCTTCTTTCTTCCTCACTTGTTAAAACTGTATCCCGACCTGGTTTAGCGTCTAGAGAAGTAATGCCAACAATTCGACGTCGCAGTGTTTCAACCGGCACATTGTAAACACGAGCAGCTTCGCGCAACCCTTTTCCATCATCTTCTATGCTTTTAACTGCTTCCAGCATACTCTCTTCGCGCCATAATTTTCGCACTTTATTAACCGCCATTTAAAACAGACTGTACACGTGACTCTAGTAACAATTAGCACGTGATTACTACATTTTGCAGTTTGAACAGATTAGCTAGTTATTTCTAAATGGTTATTTGCAACGTTAACAAAGGTGTCTCATAATACCAGCTGTCTCGTATTACAGACACTTACCTTATAGCTAACTAACTATATGCATTAATAACTCAAATAGTCAATGTTTATGCATAAATTATACCTAATAGCTATTACTATATATACTTAAGGTGGCGATTGCTTTACTGCCACCTTAATATACAATTTATAGCTAGCTAGCTGCAATATCATTTTTACAGTACAATGATTATGATCAGTTACCAAGGAAGCTTACAATAACAACATTTCTACTAAACATAGTGTAGTGAAGAGAAGCACCACTACATCACCCAATGAGAAGAATTTGGAAATTCTTAGAGGAAGAGATGGTCAAGATGGTAGAGGTGGATTACCAGGTCCTAGAGGAATAGTTACATGGACCTTTTGGACCAAAATGAGACACAGGAGTTCCTGGTCCTAAAGGAGATGGAGCAGGTGGAGTAGTCTATGTTCGCTGGGGTCATGGCTCTTGTCCAGATGGTGAAGCACAACTACTGTGTGCAGGTAGAGCTGGAGGATTAGATCGTGCTCAGACAGGAGGTGGTGGTAATCCCCAGTGTCTTCCACTGGACCCAAACTTCTACAAAACAATCAGCGGAACCCAGAATAGGACCTATAGAGTAGAATATCAAGACACAAATGGATTAGTAGCAAATTCTCTTGACACAGATGTTCCATGTGCTGTATGCTATGTTCCCAACAGAAATGCTCTTTATATGATATCAGCTAAGTATGATTGCCCAAAAGACTGGATCAGGGAATATTTTAGCTACTTGATGAGTGAGCGTTATACTCACCACTGATCCCAATTCTCCTGTGTTGATCACAGTCTTACATCAGCATTTGGATCAAGCCATGATCGTGGTGGTTTTCTATTTTATCCAGTAGAAGGAGTGTGTGGATCACTACCTTGTCCTCCTTACAGTCAAAATAAAGAACTTTCATATGCTGTGTGTACAAAGTACTCGAAACAGTTAACATATAACTATGTAGCTACTATAGAAACTGATTTCTATTACGTATTCTAAAATGTAGGTTTTGTAATTAGCTCTGAGATCTGCCCTTGGATTTCAAAATGTATAGCACTATAACCAGTATGAGAGAAAATGTTCATGTAAACACTAAGGTTAGTCATTGCAATTGGATACATTTTAAATGTTGCTACTGTTACAGTAGCTATAGCTACATATATGCTGAGTCATACACGTCACCATGCACATTTACTATATCGTAGATAGCTAACAAATTTTCTGTTAGTAAACAATTTGATTCACTGCTAGTTGTATATACGTACATATACAGATACGTACATGTGTGACCGGATTTGGGAAAAAGTGCATATAGTTCACACATCTGATTTTCGCATTCAAAGATTCATAAAATCTGGTAGGAACAGTATGCAGATCTGAAATTTGCAGGAATTGTAGAGGAATGATTACTGAGACATAGCTAGCGACATATATAGCTATAGCTAAAGTATACATATGTCAGCTCATCACTTTATCATATATGTATTGGTAATTAGCTATAATATGTGACCCGGCATGGCATGAGAAAACCAGGCTTATGTACACAAAATACATCTATTCATATTACAGTACGTATCTCCTTTTCTGTTTATGATTTTAGAAATCTGTAAGCTGCACGAGATTCCCTATGAAAAACTGTGTAAATGGTGAAAGTTGTGCAGGATTCCTAAGTTTATACATGAAGTTATTTAATTTTGAAATCCAAAAATGTGGTCAAATTTTATGTGCACATAAGCCCTATATTTTCTCATGTCGGGTCACATATTACGTACATACAGCTACTTAGCTTTAACATTGTAGCTAATCTGAAGCTAGCTATAGATCAGTAGGATCACTGGAGTAGGGTACGTAGGGTTGGCAATATATTTTAACAGTATCAATTTGCAATAATTAGGGTATGCATGCAAAGTTTTACAATATCACAAGATATTGCACGCATATCAATTAAGTGAATATAGTTACGCTATACGTATATATATGCATCAACAAATAGTGCGATGGTTTTCTATAGTCTGTTAGTTACTGGCATATATACATGCATACATACATACATACATACATACATACATACATGCATACATGCATACATACATACATACATACATACATACATACATACATACATACATACATACATACATACATACATACATACATACATACATACATACATACATACATACATACATGCATACACACATACATACATACATACATACATACATACATACATACATACATACATACATACATACATACATACATACATACATACATACATGCATACACACATACATACATACATACATACATACATACATACATACATACATACATACATACATACATACATACACACATACGTACATGCATAGCTAAATATTATAATGTAATAATATTGATCGTGCATACAACTATACATCATCACTATTATAAACAGTTAGCCACATAGCTAGCTAGGCCAGTTTGTATATAGCTACTAGCTAGCTAGCTATACCTATTATTGCTTTCACCTAACCATGTGAAGAATGAGATAATGGCTAGTAGCTACTAACTATATACAGGGGCATATACATATACATATATGTAGGAAGATGAAAATTGTAGGGGCTATGCCATCCATAAGAATTGTATTGAGCTGACAGATAACTTAGTAATTTATTTATTAGCATTATTATTATTATTATAGCTAATTCTAGTTATTTTTTATTTTTGTGTACGTGTTTAACTATATTAGGTAATAAGGTTTAAATTGTAGGCTCTGTGGTAGCTATCTAAACAATATAACATCAAGTAGCTATAGCCATAAAATATATTATATGATATCCATCACCCATTACTTAATTGTACTGTGGCAATACATTGCCAGTGGGTCTGAGTTTATATCAATATTAATTATCTGCATTCCAATAAGAGTTATAATATGCCTGCATGGTGTGAACTGTAGTTAGCTAGTACATGTTAAACCACAGCTATTCCCTTTGACAATGTTCTGAGGTGTAAAATACTACATATGCATATATGTATAGCTATAAATTTCTTAAATGCTAGCTACCAATTACTTCAAGGTTGCTTTACTCCCCTCTGGTGAGGGAACTTCACTCTCAATTGGTGAGGAAAATGTAAAGCTGGGAATCAAATTTTGTACTGGTGTACTGATAACAGTGAACTTTATATTTATAGTACATATAGCTATCATTATAACAGATTATGCATGAGGAATTGAGGAGAGTATTATTTTGCACATTTCATGATGAAAATGAAAACATTTTGTTTACATAGCATGTAGCTAGTTTCCAAAGCATATCAGTTAAAAAAATTCCTACTAAAATAACCTACCTGAAGTAATCTAAACTCAAACTTTGTACTTACAATGATAATGCATTAAGAGACTGACTATGATTGATTACGTGTAACCTATACAATAATCACTCCTGTGATAATTCTCACATATTTGTAAATATCCTTGGGACATACCAGTGTTATTACCCCACAGCTAATACTTCTCTATTAGAATTATGATATTGATACATTAATATACTTATAGGGCATAGCTATATGTAGCTATATAGCTAGCTAGGTGATGCTCAGCTGCGCACAATATTACAGCTAGCTAGCTAGCTAGCTACATGGAGAATGCATGCTTCCTATATAGCTACGTAGCTTTCCTGTCATGACATATTTTCCCATGTACATACATGCATGTATGCATATATGCTATATACATAACATATGCATGTATACTTATTATGTACAATGAATCTCATAACATGATCTAGTGACAATATTTAATTAATGGTTGCAGCTATAATTTGCACATACCAATAGCTAGCTATGTATAATAGCTATACATCAAAATGGCATTACCCCGGCCACAGCCATAGTAACTGCATGTATGCAACTCTTAAAATTATAGTCAGAAATGTCAATAAACAAAACAGTTGCCTACATCATAATGCATGTAGCTAGCTATGTATATACGTAGCTATGATGCATTATATCAATTTAGACCTGGATTTTAATCAAGCAACATGGCTTTGAAGCTGTCTAGCTTGTCTTTTGTAAAAACAGCTATAGTTATAGCTACATATGCTTAATCTGTTTAATTTGAACACTACTTTTTATGGTAGTTCACCTAAGTAGCTAGGCCTAGCATATATGTAGAGGAATTAGCAAATCAGTTTGTAAATCAGCAGTATAAAACTCTTTAATGTATTGAAGAATTAAGTTTTACACTGTTTGGCATTGACATGCATTAACATGTAGCTATAGCTAACCATCTGATTAATATGAGCTAGAGGTGCTAAGATTCACCAGAACACAGAATAAATACTGAATAATCATATTCCTTTAGAGTGACAGTAAAAACAGGGGTTGGTCCAGGCGCTTCCTACATATATACGTATGCCTACATATGTTTCAACTTACATAACAATGCTTGGCAGCTAACTTTATAGAGTAACATATATGCTAGCTATAATTTTTGTAATCATGATTAGCTATTGAATTGGATTAATATGAAATAAGCAGCTACGTATATAGCTAACTCATTGACATTGCATGTAGCCATCTAGCTATTTATGACTGGTTGCATCGTGTGCATGTAAGCACACTATTTTATTACTTACGTACAAAACAATGTATAATGTTTAATATTCCTAATGCGCTTGGTTAAAATTTATGGGCATACATAATAATCACATCTTTGTGGAATTCCAAGCCAACATGATGTGTCAATTTCAGTGTATGTGATGACATAATCTATAATTACATCATAGTCATGTAGTATAGCTAATTTTTGTATAAATAAGACAAGATATTGAGCTAACAAGTAGCTATCAATCACCAATTTGCCTACTATCATGAATGCAGTTCCTCTTCTTTTGATCTTAGGATTCAGTGCAATAACAGCTGCAGGTTAGTAAATAGCTAGTATTTCATTGTATAGTTAAAACATTGATATGCTGTGTTGTAGAATATCTATCATTAAGTACGGTAGTACTTAATAGTAGGGATTGGTAAGAAATTGTATGGTTTCCCGATTTTTCGCACTTCATAAAACAACCTTCCAATAGGCTTTACCCGAAAAAACCGACTGGAATGCATTGCTAAGGCTGTAATGATGCTGTACCTTGGTTAAACGAAGCAACAAGTCGAATATTTCGACCTACAGCCAACTTTGAAAATTTAGAAATTCACCTGTATTTCGTCTGCCAGCCTGCCAGCCTGCCAGCCTGCCAGCCTGCCAGCCTGCCAGCCTGCCAGCCTGCCTGCCGTAAGACCCGGTTGCGCTAAGTGTAGGGCTCCAGAACTTTCACACAATAAAGGTAATGGCGGCGGATTTACGAAAATGTTGTTCCGAAGACGATTTACCCACTGCGCCATGGCGATTCCTTTTATCCTTCATTCCCTTCCTTGTTCTTCTATATTCCTAGCAAGGTGTGAATCTCACCTTCGAAGGTGACGATAGCCTGTTACGGCTTCTGCTTATTACGTCACGCTAAAACCTGGCTTGCACGTGATATAATTAGTTACAGTGGCACCATGGCACGATGTTTTCGCGTGTACGCGTGTACTTTATTACATCGTGAACTTCGAGATTATAGCCTTGGACAAATAGCTTTTGCTGTTTTTCGAGCGTTATTTGCTATCACACAGCTGCTTTGCCATGTAAGCGCGTTGTTAACAAGCGCCTGAAAACAAGCATAATTATTACGTAAGCGCCTGTAACATTTGTGCGCCTGCTGAAAGATTATTATGAATGCTTAGCATGTATAAAAAGCAAACAAACTAGAATGATAAAAAAATTTAAAATTTAAAAGGTAAGTAGGGATTGAATTCAATAGTGCTACAAAAAGTAAGGAAACAAGGAATAAGATTTTGGGACGAGAGAACATTCTGGCATGAGATAATTTATAAAAGTTTAATCCCTACTTTTGGCAAACCTGCTGACTATTGAATTCAATCCCTACTTACCTTTTAAATTTTAATTTTTTTATCATTCTAGTATATATAGCTACCTATGTTATTATCACAGATGAACATACTCCTGGAGTTACAAGTTCCAAAATACATATACCCCCAGGATAATTTTACCATAACATGTAGAGCTCGTCGCCCACTCAACATTATGGTAAATCACTGCAGCATAATGTCCAGGTCTATTCAGCGAGAGAAAGATGGTGGATTCAGTCTGACCTTTCTTGTTGCACATGCTGAAAAAGCATGTGAGGTGAAGTGTCTTACAAAGGAGCAAAAGATAACAAAGAAAGTGTTAGTGATAGGTGAGGATATATAGCTACAGATGATAGTAAAAGAATGATATGAGTTTACTTAATAGATGGGGTTATCACATCGAATTATTACAATGTAACAGTATCAAAAGGAATCCCATTTGCTTTAACTTGCTCATCAAAATGTAAATTGGGTTCCTGCCAGGTTGTATGGACCACTAACAAGACATCGTTGTTTGTGAGAAATGATGAAGAGCATACCGTTTGGTCTGCTCCACCATATAAGGACACACAAACTCATTATTTGGCTGTACACTCTGCCAGCAGTTCTACCGATTATCATTGTTTACTTATTGCCATCACTGGCAGAATCATTGATTCTGCTGAGCAACATGTTTATGTTCAAGAACCTGGTGAGTATAGCCATGAATATACACATACTTATTAACATAATTTCATTATTACGTATGTTAACATTGTTTGACTTATTGACTATATACAGATAACAACATTACAAGAATGCTCATTGGATATCTAAAGCCTTAACAGCCAGTAACACAGCTAGCAGTGACATTGCATATGACTAAACAACATGCAAATACACAGCATTACATATAGCTAGCTAGATATATATGACCTTTTTCAACTTATATTACTTGTACTAATGATTAGCTGCTGCATAACCTTGTATAAACTTGTCACATTAAAAATTTTGTTGTGAATTTTGTGTATATTTTAAGGGTCACATGCATGGATGTGCTATACATTTATCATGGCCAGTAGTTACAAACTGACAGATCTTGGAGTTGATGTGCATAAGAACCACTATAGCTATATATACGTACTTATAGTAATATGTGAAATCCAAAGACTAGCTATATAGCTAGTTACAAGAGATCTTCCTGCATGCACATATGACTGCTGCTGGACAATGATTAGTATTGACTATTTACGTAACAATGCCTGCACTATATTTTAATGGGAAATTTCTGAATACCAGATAGTGCACTATAAAATAATTAGAAATCCTCTTATATTTAGAAATCTTCTTATATTTATTAAATACACTGTAAGTCAAAATTGTAGGTTTGCAATTAGCTCTGACAGAAAATGTTCAAGTAAACACTAAAGGCCTAGCTAACTATGTGGCTAACTGTTTATAATAGTCAGTGATGATACATTAACTGTTTACTTTGTGCATACAGCACATGAAAGTTCTTTATCTCGACTGTAAGGAGGAGCAACAAGGTAATGATCCACACACTCCTTCTACCGTATAAAATAGAAAACCTTCATGGTTGTGGATTGATCCAATTACTGATGTAAGACTGTAATCAACGCAGGAGAACTGGGATCAATGGTGACTATAACGCTCACTCATCAAATAACCAAAATAATCTCTGATCCAGTCTTTTGGGCAATCATACGTACTTAGCTGGTATCATATAAAGAACATTTCTGGTGGGAACATAGCATACAGCACATGGAACATCTGTGTCTTGAGAATTTGCTACTAATCCATTTGTCTGTTCGTATTCTGCTCCATATAGCTACATTAGACCTCAACTCTGTGCTCCACTGACTGTTTTGTAGGACTGATTTGGGTCCAGTGGTAGACACGTATGGATTAATTACCACCACCTCCTTTATGGCTCCAAAGTGATCCTCCAGCTCTACCTGCATACCGTACGACAGGAAATTTTGACGAAAGAAAAATTTGACGAATTTGACGAATCGTTTGTGTCGTCAATATTTAATTCGTCAAACTTTTACTGAATAATGCTTGGACTTAGCCAGTCCAAGCATTTCGTCAATATTTAATTCGTCAATGCTGGAGAAGTGTGGATTCGTCAAATTTTCCTTTCGTCAAAATTTCCTGTCATACGGTACACTAGTTGTGCTCTACCATCTGGACAAGAGTTATGACCCCAGCAAACATAGACTACTCCACCTGCCCCATCTCCTTTAGGACCAGGAACTCCTGTGTCTCCTTTTGGTCCAGCAGGTCCTAGGACTAGTCTCGTGAACCAGACCCTATTCTCCGCAGGGCACTTATCGATTGGAGATTATAAGCGACAATTGGAGATTATAAGCGATTATAATCTCCAATCGATAAGCGCCCTGCGGAGAGTTCATGAGACTATCCTAGGACCTGGTAGTCCATCTCGACCATCTCAACCATCTCTTTCTCCAGCTGTTAAGTGGAACCAATGGATATTATTGTTATTGCTAGAAACCTAAAATAATTTTTTGTCACACATGTTTACCTAGACATCTCTTGCATTTTATCAGAAGGGTACGAAGGGGGTGTACCAATGCCATCCATTGTATGGGACATTTATTAGATCTGCATTTTGGGTAGAATCAATCATCTCACAATCACTGGAGTCATTTCATCTCCGCCTGGAAAAGTGTATTATACTCAGCTATTAGTATATACGACATGCACATAGTGTAAATGCCTCATGCAGTTGTCAAGAGTGTATTATTATTTGCATACATTGGCTAATAGCTATATACACATATAGCTAGCTAGCTATGTATAGATATAGCTAGTCTAACTATTGACTATCTGACAATTGTTGAAGTCGTGTTTGCTCTTGGATGCGGCTAAGAAAATTACGACCACATGAAAAAGATCATAATAATTATTATTACAAAATGATCAGTAATACTTAATTAGCTAGCTATAGCTATATAGCTATATCCAGCTAACTAATGCCTCAATGATTACGGTTTCCTGCCTCAAGGATTATCTGTAAACTATTGTAAATCTGGACATATATACATATACATAGCCATGTTGAAAAGTAGACTCCCTATCGCCCCCGCAAAATTATGTGCCTCATGCTAAGACATTCGGCAATATTAATTTGACTGCTTAGCTCATTAGTCTCACTCCTGGAACACCTACTCCTGGAACATCTACTCATGGTTATGTCCATAGGAGTAGGAAGTCATGAAATTTTAAAAATAGCAGTTTTACCATACATTCATATGGTGAGGGGTCAATCTTGACTGACCCTTCACCACTGATACACTGAAATGTATGGTAAAATTGTAATTTTTAAAATCCCGTAACTTACAACTAATGCAACCAATCTTTTCAAGAGGGAATGTTCAAGATTGTGATCTTGATGGATACTGTAAAACTCAGGTTGCTGGGGATAACAGGTCAATATGTGCATGAAACTATTAGAATTATGAAAAGCGCGTCACTTGATTGGCTAATTCAATAAGACTAAAAGTGCCATCATTCTGGAATTTTGTTGGCCAAAGAAAGTGCTTTTTATCATTTTCTGGCTTATATTAATAGCAGTGAAGATGATGTCAAGTCGTATCTTTTCCTCATACAAATGGAGATACCCCTCGCCCTACAGAGTCAGAAGCGAATCACCTCAGTTCTTCAACTGTGAGAGGGAGTCGACGCTGCTCTCCAATTCACTGGGATTATGCACATTTTGACTGGCCCTGTAAACTTGGGCAAGTCCCTATAATACTCAAGAAAGTTACCGAATCGTTAAAGAGGTCTGTCATGCTACAACAGGTCCCCCAAAATTGGTCCCCCCGGACCACCCATGGCAGCTGCAGCTGGTCCCCCCGGACCATTTGCAGCATTGCAGATGGTCCCCTCGGACCAACGATGGCGCCATGGTTGGTCCCTCTTTGCCATAGTTGGTCCCCCATGATTCAGCATTGTTTGCCGTTAAAAAATGTATAGCTATATGGTTATAGCTATGTGTTGACTGCTCTTCCCGCGAAGTTCTTCATCAATTGCAATTCTTAGCACATGCAGCCAAGCACTTTAGCTAGCTAAACGATATATATGATTGAAAAAGTATAGTTTAGTCGATGCATGCATGGAACTTACGTAGTAAATCTACTCCGACAGTATAATATTATAGCTATACTATCATATATTATTAGCTATACTGCCGGAACTACATCCTCAACATAATATTATACATTAAATAACTTAATTTATGCATCTGCAGTGATGTATAGCATATATTAAACTGAAAAAAGGAATTAGCTAATTATCAGATACATCCCAATAGTTACACAAAATCTTTAGATCCAAGACTGCAGTCCAAGCAGTAGAAATTAAAGGAGGAGGCTTCTGGGTTTTCAGTGGTGATACCAGAACAGATAATGTGAACCCATGCATCACAGCCATCACATTGGACCTATAGCTATATATACATAAAACAATGGAATCCTACAGTATCACATGATTTCATCTTACACATACCCAGCGGCCTTTATAATCCGGATGGTTAAAACTATTTTCAGAACGTCCACACATGGCACATCGGTCAGTTAAATCCACTTAACATGACAGAAATTACATGCATGATTATATGCATGTCATTGTATGATGTAATTCCACTATATATAGCTATATATTGAACTACATTTAGCTAGTGGTACAAAAATACTTGAGTTTGCAAGTAATGCAATGCCTATGTCCTCACGGGCCCTTCTCATATCAGCCCTTAAAATTGCATCTTCACTAATGTCATTAAAATTAAGTAGTTGCTCTGTCATCTATACATGAGAGAGTTATGAGTACATGCATAAAGTATAAATTAGTGACATGCATACATACCTTCAAGCATAACACACCGCAGTTGTAACCATCTCTCTGCACTCTTCATTGCAGTTGCACTAGCTTGAACTTGTCTATCAGTATGTCAACATCATGATCTCTTCCAATGAGGCTGTGGCGAGTGTCAAAGAATTTCCTGTATGCAATAAGCATACAAGGTTGTGACATAGCTATATATGTAACACACATCTTAGCCATGCACTAAATAATATGCATACAAAATATTTCATGGCATTATATATATATAGCTACTGAATCTTGTGGCAAACATGATAAACATGCTTAATGGCTGTATATATGCTCCATGGATAGATTTTGTAGGGCCCAGTGGATCAATGTAGTAAAAAATCCTTTCCTTCATATTATTTCCCTGATTGTACAGCCCAACAATATAAGTCTTATTACTCAGTGTTTCCTGCATGTGTATACGTATATTGTGGATTAGTACTATATATGCATAATAATTGATAGCTATATACAGCTGTAGCTACGAAGTCTGTACTCATGTACATGCAATCTTATACCTTGCTCAAAAGATGTGTTGGTTTCTCAGATGTTTTACAGGAGCGATTAATAACGCCTGCTGTGATGCAGCAGGCGTTGTGATGAATTCAGTGCTATCAACGTGTTAAACAGTTTATTTCAGAAGATGATACTTCCTGGCGCTATATGCATGCGTATTGTTGTGGGGGACCACCTATGGCAGAGAGGGACCAACTGTGGCAACTTTACATTGTCCAGCCGGACCACTTGAGGCGCCTTGATTGGTCCGGCTGGACCATTTGAGGCGGGGACCATCTGCGGCGTGACAGGTCCCACGTACCTGTTCTGGACATTAATCTAAGAGAATTCAGCTTCCGTCAACTCAGTAGACTCTCTTGTATATACGTTACAAGAAGCCACGAATTCGTGGCTTGAACAGTTCGCTACAGCCGTGGACCATTTCAAGCTCGATGCGGAAGCTTATGGATTTAAAGTAAAACTGGAGACTACGCCAGCAGCAGCCACTATACGCATCTCCCTTGACCAGACTTAGTAAATTGCTAGTAGAACTTCAAAAAAAGCTTCCTCCCTATACACGTTTTGGAGGGGCACTAAAGCTTCATCGATGAAGGAAATGAGCTCAGAGCCACTGATACTCGAGGATAAATACGGTAAAGATGCGTTACACAATGTATTTAAATCGAGTGGCTTGTTCTAAATACAAAGGAACTAAGACGTTTCCATACCATTTTTGCAAGTAGCGATTCATGTGGATTTCGAAATTCATACGTAGGAGCAACTCGTTACAAGTCTTATGTAATCGGGAACTTGAATAAAGATGAAGCCAAGATATTCTGGGCAGAAAAGGCGCAGGAACTCGAAAGCCAGCTAACAAACCACAACAAAGCTGTGCCCCCCAGGGCCAATTTTGAAATTATTTACTCAATGTATGGGGGCAACATGTTTCTTATAGAAAAAGCATTAGAATTTTGGGTGAAAGAGCATGCCATCAACCAAGCAGTAGACTGGAAGAAATTCCCTTACTTCACCCAAAAACTAAACAAGCTAACGGAAGTTTATTTCCTGTCGACACCGTCTAATGAAAGCTCATACGAGATTGGCAAGTCCAAGGAACAGTGGACCAGTAGTGATATGCTTGGGGTGATGAAGCAACTGGTAGCAGCCCCTCAAGGTGTTCTATCATATTATAACTTGCGTGAAGAGTTTGGCGGATCCAGTATAGACTCTCTAATAGAACATAACATCATCCATTTGAGACCATCATGCAGCAGGATGTCCCTTTGATATTGATCTGCAGGAGGCAGTGACAGGCTGATCACAGCCGAGTCATCCTGTGGGTTCAATGCAATGAAAACTTTAGTGACTAGAATTGACAAAAAAGGGACAACTGAAAACTCGTGGAAACAGAGGACTTTTGTTCAATTCAATTTTAGGAACTCAATTAGTTATATATAGCTACGCAAGTTAAAATAATGTCCTTGCATGCACATGCAACCAGTCAATGAATAGCTACCCCTAGCTCTGATATAAAGCTTTGAATAGCTTCCTGTGCCACAAGAACACAATGATTAGCTACTATTATATTAATTTATAGAAATCATGATCATGATCAGATGATTAGGACTGGAAGTACCAGGCACCCATAAACACCACAAGAGCAAACTAATACTATAATACTATAGCATTATTAATCAGTAGCTACAAGTCATTTTTCTGTTGACCAGCTATATAGCTATTGTATTTATAATATACAAGAGTAGCTAGGTACATGTAAGAACGTGGCATTTCATAATGGTGTACATGAACAAGAATTGTAATGGTGCATGGTTTTAAGGTTGGTATTAAAAATTTATGTCAGCAATATGGTGTGGCTCCATATGTTGGCTACGCATATTGATATCCCTATATATGTATATCACCCATCACTTGACTATGGCAACAATACATTGCTGCATGCATGGTGTGTCTGAGTTTATATCAATAAAATATCTGTATTCCAATAGGAGTTGTAACATGCATGCATGCATGGTGTGAACTGTATAGTTAGTATGCACTAAACCGCAGCTATTAATTCCCTTTGTTAGCTACGTATAATGGATTATACATGAGGAGGTTATATTATTACTTTGCACATTTAGTTTCATGGTGAAAATGAAAGTTATTTTGTTTACATAGCATGCATATAGCTAGCTACTTATGCATCATAAAAGTTTTCTTAGTTAAAAAATTTTCCCATATATAAAAGTAACCCACTTTAAGGTAGTCTAAACTCAACCTTTGTACTTACAATGATAATGCATTGAGAGACTGATTACATGTAAGTTATACAATAATCACTCTTGTGATAAATTCTCAATATCCTTGGGACATAGCTACATACCAGTGTTATTACCCCATAATAAGCACCCATTGGTATTATGATCGCTAGAACTATTATTGTAGCTAGCTACATGACAACCTTTTTGGTTAAAATTTGCTCAGTTTAGAATGTCCTTCTATCATGATACATATACCAAGTGAAAAAGATTTTCCCATGCATGCATGCATAGCTATATACATATATAGTCAATGACTATTAGTCATTACAGCTACATAGCTATTAGCTATATGTACTTATAGCTATGTACAATGAATGTCTTGTACGTTATGTAGCTATAGCTAATGGTTGTATGACTTGCACATACCAATTTAGTGTGCATAGCTATACATGATATAATATACATCAAAATGGCATTACCCCACATCCGTATAGCTAGTAGCTAGCTACATGTATGCAACCCTTAAAATTATAGTGAGCTAATATGAAAATGTCAAAAAAAGTATGTATGTAGCTGCCTACATCATAAAATGTATAGCTATTAATTAACCAATTCAAATCTTTAAAAATAATTGTGCACCATAATAGCAAACACTAGCTATCTATTTTTAGTATACATACGTAGCTAGTTGTGTAAGATCAAAATGTTGGAGATACGATTGATAACACTGTTATTAATGGACACAATGTGCATGGTAAAAAGAACTACCACAACACATCACCAACACCAGGGGATGGTTGAGATGGATCACCATGCATGCAGGTCCTAGAGGAAAGGGAGACACAGGAGTTCCTGGTCCTGGGACAGGTGGAGTAGTCTACGTATGTTCGCTGGGGTCATAATTAACTCTTGTCCAGATAGTGGAGCACAACTGATGCATGCATATTAATGAACTAGCTGTAGCTATTGGTCGAATTTAATAGCTCTTTAGATTATGTAATGGATATATACTGTTTTAAACAGTCTCATATAACTATATGTAGCTATATTGAAAATTACAAACCATTATTTGTTGCTAGCCGGCTATATATATAGGTAAGCATAACTAACTATGTAGAGCTAGGTAGCTATATGCAAAATTATGGATATAAAACTGTAGTGTCAAATGCTTCCACAAAGCCTAAGCCAGTGCACAACTTAACTGATGGAGTATTGCAAAAATATATCATAACTATTGGTATCAATTTGGCCAACATGATCTGTTTCATTAGATACAACATTGTCACTCTACTATAGCCCCTCCTTCGGTGTTCTTCTACTGTGCAAACAACATTGATGTGTCCAAAGTTTGATAGAAAAGCCCACGAAACAGGTTGAGATGGATCAGCTTCAAGAAATAAGCCTACTGAAATGCAATTTTCAATAAGATTCTCTATAAATCCTGGACGATGTTGAAGCTTGAGGAAATCCCAAATTCCACTTATAAAGCTTGCATGATCAATTTTCAACTTTGCAAGGAATGTTCCTTTAGGGCATGACCTATGTATATATACACAATAAACAATAAATTGCATAATTGTATAGCTATAGACCACATTCTCTTTATGTCTGCATAGCTATATACTACATAGCTAGACTACATGTGACCAAAAACTTTGACATCATTAAAATTTAGTTGTTTACTTTAATGACATATACAATAGTTTACAGGGTATTTTCACAGCTATGGTTCCTTTGTTACTTGACCACCTTTATAAATAATCCATGTCAGCATAATAATATTATATTAGCCACCTACTATATAGCAGGAATTCATTGCGAGAATAGTTTTGCGAATCAGACGATGTTGCTCTCAGAAGAAATATTTGTGATTTTTGAATGCATACCATATCCACACCAAGATTATATGAAAATGAGGATCCAAAAATGCGTGCTAGCTTTAATTTTTGCTAGATCGCAAAATTCACAAAATTAAAAGCCTCATGGTAAATTCCCACTATATATAACAGTATGTAGCCAGCTAGCTAACTACATACTGTATAGCGGGAAATTTACGAAGGATTATATTTTCAAAAATTTCAAAAATATCCAAGCATTTTTGAAACTATTTTTTCGAAATACATAGCTACATAATTATTCCTTAATCACGAGCTAGCTGATTTTGAAATTATTTTTTCGAAGTCCTTTAAACTCAGCCTTTTTTGAAATTTTAACCTTTCAAAAATTTCCCACTATACAGTACATTAAAATAGAAGTATTCCTCATTGTGATTGTAATTGTAATTATAATATTTAATCAGGGAATCCACTCAGTAATCATACATACATACATTGCAGCGTAGATACCTAGCTTCATTTGAGCTAGGTGTTATAACTACGTACAACAGCAGTAAAAACTCTACCTCCATTTTAACAAAGTAGTTAGCATGTGCATGCAGTTACGTAGTTATTGTTATACCAGCTTGGAAGATCATCAATTTTTCCAGGAAAATAATAGAATCTGTGACCAGATACACTCTTTTCAATAAATCCAGATGGCCATGATGTCACACTTTTAAAATGATCATATGTTTGTTGATCAAAATCTGTAATAGCACATTAGCTAAGAAAATTAGGATTATGACTATTATGACATTACTAACGATAGAATAAGGATGTTTCTTGACATTTTGGTATGAACAACAACTTCTCTAAACTTCCTTGTGAATTTGACAGGATACAAATCCTAGTTAGTGCCTAAATGTCAAAAATAATCAATATTACTCATGCTACTGATATAGCTAGCAATAAGTACATAGCTATAACACATACTTCCATGCAAAAGTTAACTTTTCATAATCAAGACTCATGATAGTGAATCGCGAGGCCAAGAAGAAGCGCAGCAACGCGACCACTGAATGAGATATTTACATGTAGCACCGCCCTCAAACTCGCAAACGCTCTAGCTAAGCCGCCATTAAAGCTATCGCTTAGTTATTACCGACCCACAACGTTCTTACTATATAGAATCAATAAACTGAGAATGGAGGAAATAGGCGCCACCATTCCTAAGTACCAGCCATTGCGAGTTTTATGGTGCCCATTGTGTGACTACACATGACGAACCATCCTTTCCCATTTACTAGACAATTAGTACCTTCATTACAATATCCCGAAGTTGATAGACATCGCTTCAGCCATTCTTCTGATACAACCTTCCTGTGACCACAAAAATTTTTACACGGCAGTCGTTTACTTTCTTCTTTCTTTCATTCATCGCATACTTTTTCAGGGGCTTGCGGGAGCTTTCGTGAACCCCTGAAGTTTTTTCAAACTCTCTTTTTATACATTCACTTGTTTGTCTAATAACTCACTCATTTCTTCATGGATTTCAGCCAAATTTGTATCTACTTGTCATACTATTATCAGTCTGAAGTAAACACTTGAATGTATTTGAGAAGGGCTATTACACTGCAGGTTGATAGTTGCCATAACTTGGACCCCCTTCGAATGATTTGCATAAACTTTTAGATACACAATCTTTATTGATGTATCGCTCTGTAATAAAAGTTAAAAAAAGATCTCAGGCTTGAGTTTTTCAAAATTAAGCTTCAAAGTTTAATTTACTACATTATGTGCTTTATGTACATATATACCCTATAGCAAGTACATGCGTGTGATGCTCAGTTACTTCTCTGCTGCTTGCTAGTAATAACATCTGTTTAAAACACCCTGCAAGGTGTAATACAAAGTGCAAAGCCACTCAGTAGCAGCATTGCCAAACCCTTTGGTATTAGTTACAAATAATTTACAGGATATTTTCATATTAACTATAATTGGCTTCAGCTGTCACTTGGCCATCTGTTTTGTACTGAATATATTCAATACTGATATGTCTTGTTCTTGTTCTACTTGTAGCTATAGCCGGTTGATGATAGCACTGAGATTGGACAAGTTACTAGATACCTAGCTAGATAGAAGTCAGAAATTTGCTACAAACATATGCATTTTTATAGCTCTGTGACCATTTTGTAATTTCAGTTATGCCTCTGTTCTGTATATTTACACTCTATATATATATACGTAGTTAAAGCACTGCCATGTGTGCTTTATGTACATTAGACATATCAAGACTCATGATAGTGAGTCGCGAGGCCAAGAAGAAGCACAGCAATGCGACCACTGAGTGAGTTATTTACATGTAGCACCACCCTCAAACTTGCAAACGCTCTAGCTAAGCCGCCATTAAAGCTATCTCTTAGTTATTACCAACCCACAACGTTCTTACTATATAGAATCAACAAACCGAGAATGGAGGAAATAGGCACCACCATTACTAAGTACCAGCCATTGCGAGTTTTATGGCACCCATTGTGCGACTACGCACGACGAACCATCCTTTCCTGCCCAATTCACTCATTTACTAGACAATTAGTACCTTCATTGTTTGAAGAATCAATATCCCGAAGTTCATAGAAATCTATTCAGCCATTCTTCTGATACAGCCTTATAAATGCCTTCCCATCACCACAAAAATTTTTATGTGGTAGTCGTTTCTTTTCTTTCTTTCATTTTCATCGCACACTTTTTTCGGGGGCTTGCTGGAGCTTTTGTGAACCCCGGAAGTTTTTTTCAAACTCTCTTTTTATACATTCACTTATTTGTCTAATAACTCACTCATTTCTTCATGGATTTCAGCCAAATTTGTATCAGCACTTCTCCTATGTATGCTCTACCTGTCATACTATTATCAGTCTGAAGTAAACACATGAATGTATTTGAGAAGGACTATTACACTGCAGGTTGATAGTTATCATAATTTGGACCCCTTTCATATGACTTGCATAAACTTTCAGATACACAATCTATATTGAATGATGTATCACTCTGTAGTGAAAGTTTTAAAAAATCTCGGGCTTGAGTTTTTCAAAATTAAGCTTCAAAGTTTAATTTGCAATACTGTGTGCTAGGCAAGTACAAGTTATGCCCATGCATGCAGTACTTCTCTGCTGCTTGCTAGTAATAACATCTGTTTATACTTCCAAAAAAGTAGTGATATGCTAAACAAAAACACCCTGGGTGTAAAAAAAGTGCGAGGCCAATCAGAAGCAGCATTGAAAATAGGTATGTGCGACCAAAAACTTTGATATCAGTTGTGCATGTTTGCTGGGGTCATGACTCTTGTCCAGATAGTAGCCATAGAGCACAACTAGTGTATGCAGGTAGAGCTGGAGGATTAGATCGTGCTCATACAGGAGGTGGTGGTAATCCACAGTATCTTCCACTGGACCCAAACTTCTACAAAACAATCAGCGGAACCCAGAATAGGGCCTATATATGGAGCAGAATATCAAGATACAAATGGATTAGTAGCAAATTCTCTTGACACAGATGTTCCATGTGCTGTATGCTATGTTCCCACCAGAAATGCTCTTTATATGATACCAGCTAAGTATGATTGCCCAAAAGACTGGACTAGGGAATATTTTGGCTATATACTTGATGAGTGAGCGTTATACTTCAGCACCACCGACCCCAATTCTCCTGTGTTGATCACAGTCTTACATCAGTATTTGGATCAAGCCATGATCGTGATGGTTTTCTATTTTATCCAGTAGAAGGAGTGTGTGGATCACTACCTTGTCCTCCTTATACAGTCAAGATAAAGAACTTTCATATGCTGTGTGCACAAAGTAAACGGTTAACATATAACTATGTAGCTACCATAGATTCTGAAACTGATTTTTATACATATGTATGTCTAAAATGTAGGTTTTATAATTAGCTCTGAGATCTGCCCTTGGATTTCAAAATGTATAGCACTATAACCAGTATGAGTGAAAATGTTCATATAAACACTAACTAAAGCTTATATAGTTATTGCAATTGGATACATTTTAAATGTTGCTACTGTAGCTAGCTATATGCTGAGTCATACACGTCACCATGCACATTTACTATATCGTAGATAGCTAACAAATTTTCTGTTAGCAAACAATTTGATTCACTGCTAGTTGTATATACGTACATATACAGGTACGTACATGTGTGACCAGATTTGGGAAAAAGTGCATATAGTTCACACATCTGATTTTTCACATTCAAAGATTCATAAAATCTGGTAGGAACAATATGCAGATCTGAAATTTGCAGGAATTGTAGAGGAATGATTACTGAGACATACGTAGCTAGCGATATATATAGCTATAGCTAAAGTATACATATGTCAGCTCATCACTCTATCATATATGTATTGGTAATTAGCTATAATATGTGACCGGCATGGCATGAGAAAACCAGGCTTATGTACACAAAATACACCTGTTCATATTACAGTATGTATCTCCTTTTCTGTTTAAGATTTTATAAATCTGTAAGCTGCACAAGATACCCTATGAAAAACTGCATAGCTAAATGGTGAAAGTTGTGCTGGATTCCTAGGCCAAGAAATTACTTATCAAAAATACTTGAATGACATACAATAGTTTATAGCATATTTTCACAACTATGATTGGCTTTGTCACTTGGCCACCTTTTTCACACCATCATTGTTAATAAAGGTGGCCAAGTGACAAAGCCAATCATAGTTGTGAAAATATGCTATAAATTATTGTATGTCATTCAAGTATATAAAAAGATTTTTGATAAGTAATTTCTTGGCCTCAACTGATATCAAAGTTTTTGGTCGCACATACCTATTTGCAATGCTGCTTCTGATTGGCCTCACACTTTTTTTACACCCAGGGAGTTTTTGTTTAGCATTATGATTACGATCATTGTAATAGCTATTTTTATAGTTGTCTATTGATATTAAAGCATTTATATGAGTGATACAAATATCGTCACAGTGAGCACCACAGATAATAGCTTATGACAAGAACTAACTGTACAACACAAATGCAGGGGTATTTATAGTTAGCTATAGCGTTACAATCAGGGTTTTTGATAAGGTCCTATGGTCAGGTGCTCCAAATGGCGCAGGAAGGTGAGGATTTGAACCTGTCACCTCCAACAATAATAGAAAGCACATCACATGTTTTTGTGGCATGTACACGTGTGGTGGGTTGTCTGGTAAAATAAAAAGTGCCTGATCATAATGACAACCATGTATGAGCTAACTTTTAAATGTTAATCCCCATCACTAGTTGTACAGTATCGATTAAATAGTTACAAGTAAGCTCTGTGACAGATCTGTACAGAATCTAATTTACAAATTAGTGTACAGATTTATCACAGACATGTTGTGTCTTGCAAATATTTCTTGAAAGACAACTTGGTCAGTTTTTTGTAAATCTATGCATGCAGTCACATGTAAATACACTACGTATGTGACACATGCAGTATACAGTGCCTTATTATTCCCTAAGTGAGGTATGACAATTGTTTGTGAGTATATTTGTTGTTATGGCATTATAGCTACGTATATTAAGGTTGAGGGGTTATGTGCTTAATATTCAATATTATTTTTGGTGGCGTGATTATTGTTTTGGCTTAATACTGAATCCATCACAATGCTTCGTTTTACTTCATGGTCAGTATCAGTGATGAATATAAGTATAAGCGATTTTTGAAAACCACTTTTAAATCGTGAGCCGGGAAATGCGAGCTGAATGCACAAATTCACTATTCATCAATAATGTCAATTTTCAGCCGAGTTCAGCCAATTCTGGCTACTACTATTGATATAAAGAAATATTATCTAGGTCCTGTCGTGGAGATTTTGTGAAATATACACTGTACGGATTGACCATAAAGCTTAAAAGCTTCGTCGGTAGCCATCTTTTAGTGGCTCTTACAGCCAGTGGAATGAAACAAAATTAGTCCTGAATTCACAAAGCGTTTATTTCACAAAATCTCCACGACAGGACCTAGATAATGTTTCTTTATATCAATACTAGTAGCTAGAATTGGCTGGACTCGCTGAAAATTGGCATTTTTGATGAATAGTGAAGCCGTGCATTTCAATTGCGCATGTGGTAAATTTAGAGGAAGAAAGGCTTCCCACATGATTTAAAAGTGGTTTTCAATAATCGCTTATACTTATATTCATCACTGATACTGACCATGAAGTAAAACCAAGCATTGTGATGGATTATTAAGCCAAAACAATAATCACGCCACCAAAAATAATATTGAATATTAAACGCATAACCCGTAACCTTAAAGGCAAATTTATGGTCACCATGAAAATGCATTGCTATTGAATATCCAAGACTATGAATATGATTGTCACTATATGTTCACAAGAAAATCTGTATGTAGCTACGTATACGTTGTATATTTCTAGCTAGTACAAATAATTTGTAATACCTTTGACAGTGGTAGTTTGACAACAGTACACTCGAATTCAGGCCACTCATCCGTCCATATATCAGCATCAATTTTATTTGTTAGCTTCAAAAGAGCAATGTTAGAGAACTACACGACAAATATGTACAAGAAGTAGCTACTGGTATAATTGTGACCGGATTTTGGAAAACAGTTCCAAATCACACATGAAATCCGGTGTATTTCTGCATGTATTTAATGATATTGCATATATATTTATAAAATATTTCTTAAATACTTTTAAGTTATTTGAGCATTGAATTACATGTAGTATTATGAAATATCTTAGAATATGTAATACTATTCATGTCATGTGGCAGTGATAAATAAAAACTGTGATTTGGAACCACTTTCCAAAATCCAGTCACGATTATAGATTGCTACAAAAAGTTATTATGTGTGCTACAGAATTACAAACATATACGTATATACTTTTAGTCATAACTCTCAACCAGAAAGTGTTGTTACATTAATATGGGCATAAGTAAACCCTCCCCTTTCCTTAAGCTTCCGAATACCACACCCAAGAGTTAATAACATCAAATATAACAAAGGGGCAACACTCCAATACACCCTGTACTTGGACCCACGACCGCAGTCAAAACTTTTGTCAATGAATGAGCAAGGGAAACCCAGCAAGTCAAAGAAGATACCCAAGGACTACACCGGCATAGCCTAGAGATTCATCAGTCAGCTCAAGTGAATATATAGCTATATGCATGCATTAGATTATTGTAATTGTTAGAAAACGACAGGCCAGCTATGGGCGTAGCTAACTAGCATAACCAGTAGCCATGGCCACAATAGCCAGCAAGCCAATAATCATTAGAGACTATATATCAGCATAAAATTATTAGAACAAAGTTTGAGCCAAGTCAAAGGTCAAGACCAACCGCTTTTTTCCGTTTTTATTTGTGGTTCCACCCCAAATAAAAATGGAAACAAGCGATCTGGATCAAGTCAACAGTCAACTGAAAAATACGAAAATCTATTTTGACTGACTTTTTTTTACTGTGGTCACCAGTGGATCCATGCAACTGAGTAGCTATTAGAACCATTAGCCCGTCGCCCCTTGCATGACTCTCGCTCTTTTTTCGGCTACACTACCGATAACATATGTAGCTAGAGTCACTTGTTCACTTTTAAAGTCTACTAGTGGGTAAGGACGTCAAATGACGTCTTATGTATACAGATGGTTTTGTCGGTTACCTTCGCGCTTATTGGTTGGCAAAAAACCCTTTGGTACAGTTGTTGAAGGTGTTCGCAAGCGATTTTTGACCACCTCAATCTTTGAGTTTAAACTTCCCCTCGGTACGTAGGTCCTCTTAGCTAATACTGGTAGTAAATTGTTGCACTTACAATGTTGTAACCATTTTGAAAGGGCTAAAATTTTATTGTATCCCGTGCGGCAAAAACCTGGTGGGTTTACCGTAGCATTATTTGGGTCAAGCCAGTTGTCTTTCAACAACAAAGCGAAGTCTCGAACAAAATACTCCCAAGTTTCTTTGATACCTTGGGTTTTTTGTTCATTTATTTTCCTTGCCAACCTGTTGCTACACCTCCTAAGAGCCCCTCTGCTTTCCCTATCGATAGCGGTATGAAGCACACATCTAGTAGCTATCGCTTAGCTGACAGCTGTTGGGGTTCTTATTATACCAAGCTAACAGTTCATAGTATCCTTTTGCCAACCAGCCAGTTCATCATATACACAAAATACAAATGGTAATGGACAAAACCAACCATATAATGGTTCACTGAATCTATGTATAGTGATGGGATGTGTTGGTCACATGAGCAAATAAAATAATTACATAACCAAAAATAATTAAGTAATAATTAATTAAGTAAGTAAATAATTCACAGCCTAAGCCAGAAACGCTATCCTTTAGGTGTAATAGTAATAATAATAATAAAATATTGGTTTTATAGCAACATCAAACATAATGATTGGTACACATTTTAATGTGTTGTAAGCCGCGTAACAGTGAAGCACAGTGCAAATCTTGGATGCCGGTTAGTCAGTTCTATACCGGTGTTGTACTCAATTTACCTTTTTTACCTACCTACCTACCGACCCTATATTTAGCTACCTGGTTCAAGTTATCCCGAGAAACATAAGATTTAGTTAAAGTGGCCTTAAGGCCTAGGCGTGCCATGTAGCGAGGCAACCTATTCTCTTACTATGTAAGGACAAATAGTCATATAGTGCAGTGTGTGTAAGTATGGAAAAATGATCATAGGAGCGCCGTTTGTAGTGTACGGGACTCAGTGTAACTTTGTAATCTTAGTGAGTGAGAGGCGTGCCGAGCTTTCTTATGCGGTGCTACTGGGTGGTTTTATGCATCGTCGACATTTCGATGGTGGGTTTCACTTCGAATTCAGCGCAGTATCTACTCTATTCCAGCATTTAGCAGAGCGAGTATTCTATTTACCAGTATGGATGTAAGTTGGTTTATAAATTATATTGCGTACTCACAAGGGCACTTAATAGTCTCGCCCCCGCTGGAGTAGGCGCTTAAGCTTAGTTGATTGGATATGTGATTATTTTGCATTATGCATGTATATTGTGAGATCTATTGTAATCAGTCTATGTGTGTACGATGTATCAGTGTTAACCCTTGTGGGCTGCATACATACCAGATAAGATTTTAGCTTGCACCAAACAACTAGCTAATGCGTGTACAGACATGTTAATACGTTTGTCATCACGAGTCTTATTGATATGCTTTGGAGCTGCAAACATCCAGTTCTGCTACTACCAATTAACATATACTGGCCATTTTTAATTTTACTTTGCCTGTGCCATAGGACCTTATCAAAACACAGCACTGGATCATGCAGTGTGTGTTTGTATTGTTTATTTTAGACTCTAGCTATAGCTACGTGAGATGTTATCACAATTTGTTGTTACAGCCAGTGGCTTATCCATGCAATGCCAGACGTATATATAGGTCCCCTACTTCCGCCACGTGATTGTATGCATATAATTATATGTACAACTGATGTTGTAGTCTAGTGATGTGCAACAATATCGATATATTATCGAGGTATAATTTTCCATATCACGATAATAATATATTTCTGATTCCAATGTATCTCCACATGTGTGCACGTGAATGAGAGAGAGAGAGAGAGAAGCAGTGGCGGAGGAAGCTACTGAAAGTTAGAGGAGCCACTTGGCTAAACTCGACTGATTTTCTATTGCAAAAATCGAATTCCTATGGAGAATCTTAAAATTTAAGAGGGGCCATGGCCCCCCTACTTCCGCTGCCTATGGAGAGAAGAGAATGTGTGTGGTAAGCAATTTTTGAGAACACTAAATTTGATGAGTAGAAGTTGAATCAACCAATGTATCTCCACATGCGTGCACGTGAATGAGAGAGAGAGAGAACTCAGAGAAGAGGATGTGTGTGGTAAGCAATTTCGAGAACACTAAATTTGATGAGTAGAAGTTGGATCAGCCATCAGTCATACAATATCCATTATAGGGCAGAAAATGTTGAGTGATGTAAATGTTAAATATTTTCTCCTGCCAAATTTTTATACTGCAAAATATTCAGCATGTTGTAAGGAGGCAACAAGGGGATTCAAAATTATTGTCCTGTTTTTATTTGTGGTGGTGGAAAAACTCTTTTCCACCACACGAAAAAAAGCAGTCTGGCTAAGAGAAACTAACATTGTGCATCCATGCACATCGCCACAAATTGCAGTGTGAGGTATAACCTGTTAATGTGGACACTTGAAATAAGGACACCACACACTAGTTGAGGTACCAAGGTAACCCTTTAGTCCAATTAACACTGGCCTGAGATACATACGTATTTATAGAATAACAACATTATTTATTTTGTATATGGTACAGCGCTTGTCATGGGAAAGGGATGACGAGTGTAGGGGCAGCTGAACTTACTCAAAAATGTTGGGGCACAAGAACTACGTATATACTAAGCACATTTATGTTGTGAAAACAAAAATTCCTATAAGAAATTCAAGATGAAGTGTCCCCAGTGCCTCCACTGCTGCTACCTAAAATGATGAGTGCCACTGTACGTATCTAGACTGAATGAAGCACAGATTCTGAAGTAAGTAAGTAAGTAAGTAAGTAAGTAAGTAAGTAAGTAAGTAAGTAAGTAAGTAAGTAAGTAAGTAAGTAAATAAGTAATGTTACTACAAGTACATTTCAGGACACAGCATGGTAGCATTGTTGTCATGATAACACTGTTGTCATGGTAAACATGTTACCACGTTACATAAGTATTAAATAGTTCTCATATAAATTATAGTTCTGCTGACCATGCAGCATGAATATTTAATGATGGAGGGATATCCAGTTAGACAGATGTTGCATGGCTCAACTCCATCTAAACATATCTATGGTATATGGGAATATTTTTTTGTGAATATTACATAGCTACCAATAGGCAATATTTTCATGGCTTTGAGAAGCGGAGATGTTGCTTAAAATTTGTGTATAACAATTTCAAGTATGTACCATTTTTTAATCATGGATAAGGAACAAAATTTAATTAAATCCACAAAACAATAATTTTGCAATCATTAGATAAGGTACTTTACAGATGCATGCATCACCATGGCGACGCAGTATATGCATGTTACTGTGCAGACATATACGTACGTACATCAATATGCATATGGTGACACAAGTACAAAAGTTGATAAAACATGATACTGTGTTACCGTGTGTTTGCAAAGTATGTAATGTGAATATACTGCATCACCATGGTGATGTATGTCAACATGCGTATGCTGTGTCACCATGGTGATGTACGTATGTGTTTGTAAAGTAACATGCATTATATACTGTGTCACCATGATGATGTATGTGTTTGCGCATATACTGTGTCACAGTGGTGATGCATGCGTTTCCAAAGTAATATACAGTGTATATGCATGGACTGTGTCACCGTGGTGATATGTGTCTTGCTTTCAACTTTGATCTGGTAGCTACATACATACGTAGTAGCAACTGTAGGTGTCTGATACATGTACGTACATATTAGTG
The DNA here is from genome assembly GCA_963930835.1 of Spongia lamella. Classification (NCBI taxonomy): domain Eukaryota; kingdom Metazoa; phylum Porifera; class Demospongiae; order Dictyoceratida; family Spongiidae; genus Spongia; species Spongia lamella. The sequence goes on from OZ005755.1 coordinate 2,708,324, forward strand.
ATGTACCGATGATCGGTTCAGTTATCAGAAATTGGTTTATCAGCCTTAAAATTCAAATATTGGTATCGGTTTTCTTTAGCAGATATTTCAGCAATACAAAAGGAGATGACAACATGTTTATTTTTTAATGTTATCTTGTGCATTTAAAGGTGCATAGTTGCATAGTCTTATTGCAGCTGCAGGCTCAGCAGGTAGCCACACACCCTGTGTACATATTATATGTGATCAGATTGTATTGGCAAGAGAACATGTGACTGGATTTGGAAAACTGTCCCTAATTGCACGTTGTGTATTTCAAGAAAAACCAATTGAAATGTTCAAAAAGACACTGTGGTTGTGCTGTGGTCGATAGTAGCCATGCTAGAATTACACTATAAGTAGAGTATGCCTATAGCCGAACAAATATAGCTACCATTTGTAATAGTACATACGTATTTTTGTGAGACTTGAACACCTCCTGGAATATCACCCTCAGACAGCCACAGTGGCACTAGATCATGGTCAAGAGCCGAGGTGGACATTGGGAGCAGTTTATATTAGCACCTCATGTAGCCTTATTAAAAGGTCCCTAGAGGCCTCACAGGTTTACATGTGGTCTGACAAGGTTCTACGTTTATCTATAACTGTGGTGTTTAACTACAATATAAATAGATTTCAGCTACATACATATTGTGGCAATTTTTCCAAATCCAGTCACATAATATGTTGTTGAAAATGTGGAGTGCCAGACACAGGTGCTCAGATAATCACTGCGCATTGTGATTTGGTTTACGTACTTCCCATAGGAACACACGTGCAATATACCAGCAGCAGATAGGATATACACCATGGATAGTCGCTGGGTAATAATTTACTTACCATGGACCGTCCATTTAGTAGATACGTATATTACATTTCCTTACTATCAATTCAAGTGGTCAATGAAGACGAAATGTATACGTAGTAATGGTAAGGATGTGTCACTGTGTGTTGTGATTATTTTATTTGCCATAGGAACATGTGTACAAAATACTACAAATCAGAAGGAGATCAGATGCAGTAGGACGTAAAGAAAGCAACACGAAAAAACAAATCACAGATGTAAACCGTTAGATTGTTTTACTACATTGTATGCAATGGTTAATATGCATGTTTTGCACAGTGGCCATGGTGATGTATGTGTTTGTGCAATATTGCTATGGTGATACATGTGTTTGCACAGTAATATGCAAATGCTGTGTCACCACGGTGACATATGTTGTACTGTGATTTGTGTTTAATTTTACTAATGTCGTGTCTGTTATCATTGGCTCACACTGGTAGGATAGTTTCATGGCAGGAACTGTGTATGCCTGCATGCATACCACACCTAATGGTTCCACATATCGATTAGAGACAAATGATTACAGCTACGTATGGGAGCATCGTTAATGCATGTCAAGAAGATGCTGTTGCAGGCTCTGTCATCAGGTACGTAGCTACACTGTGTACATATAGCCACTGTGATGTGTTAAGGGTCTCAAGGCACTGTAACTTTATATCACTGTGCTTGGATTACCATAGAAACGTATGTGCAGTCAACCAGCAGGGATAGGATATACCACAAATGGTGACCGGAGATAGTAGCTGTAAGGATGTAATCACTGTCACTTCATTATAAATATTTTAATTTATTTACATGCCATAGCAATGTTTATTACAGTATTGTTCATTCAGTCGAGAATAATTGTGGTAAGAATATACTGTACATACGTATCACATTTGGTTACCATAGGTACAAGGGATCACTCAGGTGAGATGTATGGTAAGGGTAAGCATATGTAATAATATTGTGTACTATGTTTATTTACAACAGGAACATGTGGGCAATGGATCAGGAGATCCAGTGGGACAATAAGCAATACATCAGTAACTAAACTTTTTACTAATGTCATTATATGTACATGTTTTACAGTAATCATTAAATAGGCTGCATATATTTTGCAGCTTGTTCTAGTACTACTGTTATGTTAATATGGAACGTGCATGTGCATGTACTGTAGTGTGAGCATTAATAAATACTTACCATGCAGAGACATCAACTCTAGCTGCAGCTGTACATGTCACAATGTGTATGGGTTAAATTATTCATGGATTATATGCATGTATGGACCGCTGCAGTACGCATAATATGAATTAATACCATATGCATGTTATAACCACAGCTGGCCTTACAGTTACACATATACGTACTACGTGTTTGACCCGACATGCATGGCTGTGCTTAAATGCACATAATACATACACCATATGTATATATAATATATATATTAGATCTTGAAGTTATATTTATTATCCAAAATTTTAATTACGTATGTGCACATACATACATGTTTTCTTGTGCCGGAACACATAATTATTGTAAATCTGTATATATATGTGTACAGGCAGACGAGGCAGTACATGCTGCAGTATATATATGTATGAAGACTAGAAGAGTTGAATTAGTGCTAGTAGTACTATATATACAGACAACGTGGGCAATTGTGCCAGCACGTGTACATACATGAAGTCCATTAAATATTTATTTATTAAGCATATACATATATTACTTAAACAATTCATGCATGTCAATTATTATAATAACATGCAACACGGCTGCTAATAGGTTAGGATCAGGACAATGGAGCATATATACACCTACATAATAAATTATATACACTTTATGATCATGATCGCAAGCCAATTTATATAATTAGTTCTATAATTTCATTATTTTACTCAAAACCTTAAAATATGTAGTTTACAGCACTCCTATTATGCAAAAAATAATTATCAGAAGAAATGATCAAATACATCCTGGTACTATGCTTATCTTGATCAGTCCGATATAACAGCATTTATATTATACAGCTACAAAATATATGCAGCCCATTTAATGATTACTGTAAAACATGTACATATAATGACATTAGTAAAAAGTTTAGTTACTGATGTATTGCTTATTGTCCCACTGGATCTCCTGATCCATTGCCCACATGTTCCTGTTGTAAATAAACATAGTACACAATATTATTACATATGCTTACCCTTACCATACATTTCACCTGAGTGATCCCTTGTACCTATGGTAACCAAATGTGATACATACGTACAGTATATTCTTACCACAATTATTCTCGACCGAATGAACAATACTGTAATAAACATTGCTATGGCATGTAAATAAATTAAAATATTTATAATGAAGTGACAGTGATTACATCCTTACAGCTACTATCTCCGGTCACCATTTGTGGTATATCCTATCCCTGCTGGTTGACTGCACATACGTTTCTATGGTAATCCAAGCACAGTGATATAAAGTTACAGTGCCTTGAGACCCTCAACACATCACAGTGGCTATATGTACACAGTGTAGCTACGTACCTGATGACAGAGCCTGCAACAGCATCTTCTTGACATGCATTAACGATGCTCCCATACGTAGCTGTAATCATTTGTCTCTAATCGATATGTGGAACCATTAGGTGTGGTATGCATGCAGGCATACACAGTTCCTGCCATGAAACTATCCTACCAGTGTGAGCCAATGATAACAGACACGACATTAGTAAAATTAAACACAAATCACAGTACAACATATGTCACCGTGGTGACACAGCATTTGCATATTACTGTGCAAACACATGTATCACCATAGCAATATTGCACAAACACATACATCACCATGGCCACTGTGCAAAACATGCATATTAACCATTGCATACAATGTAGTAAAACAATCTAACGGTTTACATCTGTGATTTGTTTTTTCGTGTTGCTTTCTTTACGTCCTACTGCATCTGATCTCCTTCTGATTTGTAGTATTTTGTACACATGTTCCTATGGCAAATAAAATAATCACAACACACAGTGACACATCCTTACCATTACTACGTATACATTTCGTCTTCATTGACCACTTGAATTGATAGTAAGGAAATGTAATATACGTATCTACTAAATGGACGGTCCATGGTAAGTAAATTATTACCCAGCGACTATTCATGGTGTATATCCTATCTGCTGCTGGTATATTGCACGTGTGTTCCTATGGGAAGTACGTAAACCAAATCACAATGCGCAGTGATTATCTGAGCACCTGTGTCTGGCACTCCACATTTTCAACAACATATTATGTGACTGGATTTGGAAAAATTGCCACAATATGTATGTAGCTGAAATCTATTTATATTGTAGTTAAACACCACAGTTATAGATAAACGTAGAACCTTGTCAGACCACATGTAAACCTGTGAGGCCTCTAGGGACCTTTTAATAAGGCTACATGAGGTGCTAATATAAACTGCTCCCAATGTCCACCTCGGCTCTTGACCATGATCTAGTGCCACTGTGGCTGTCTGAGGGTGATATTCCAGGAGGTGTTCAAAAGTCTCACAAAAATACGTATGTACTATTACAAATGGTAGCTATATTTGTTCGGCTATAGGCATACTCTACTTATAGTGTAATTCTAGCATGGCTACTATCGACCACAGCACAACCACAGTGTCTTTTTGAACATTTCAATTGGTTTTTCTTGAAATACACAATGTGCAATTAGGGACAGTTTTCCAAATCCAGTCACATGTTCTCTTGCCAATACAATCTGATCACATATAATATGTACACAGGGTGTGTGGCTACCTGCTGAGCCTGCAGCTGCAATAAGACTATGCAACTATGCACCTTTAAATGCACAAGATAACATTAAAAAATAAACATGTTGTCATCTCCTTTTGTATTGCTGAAATATCTGCTAAAGAAAACCGATACCAATATTTGAATTTTAAGGCTGATAAACCAATTTCTGATAACTGAACCGATCATCGGTACATCACTAATATGTACGTACATGTATCAGACACCTACAGTTGCTACTATGTATGTATGTAGCTACCAGATCAAAGTTGAAAGCAAGACACATATCACCACGGTGACACAGTCCATGCATATACACTGTATATTACTTTGGAAACGCATGCATCACCACTGTGACACAGTATATGCGCAAACACATACATCATCATGGTGACACAGTATATAATGCATGTTACTTTACAAACACATACGTACATCACCATGGTGACACAGCATACGCATGTTGACATACATCACCATGGTGATGCAGTATATTCACATTACATACTTTGCAAACACACGGTAACACAGTATCATGTTTTATCAACTTTTGTACTTGTGTCACCATATGCATATTGATGTACGTACGTATATGTCTGCACAGTAACATGCATATACTGCGTCGCCATGGTGATGCATGCATCTGCAAAGTACCTTATCTAATGATTGCAAAATTATTGTTTTGTGGATTTAATTAAATTTTGTTCCTTATCCATGATTAAAAAATGGTACATACTTGAAATTGTTATACTAATCCTCATTAACATCAGGATTAAGTATCACATGATCAACTTATTGTTATGAGTTATGAATGACTCTGAACAGTGATAGAGCACAATTTTGGCTTGGTTCACTTATATACTTCTAATCAACTGCTATAGCTAAGCTTATCATAAGAATAAAATTGTGAAATCCTTGGAATCCTCAGTTTGCGAAATACACAAGTTCTTCAAAGCTTTGTACAAGTATAGTAATCAATTTCAATTGAGAACCCAGAGTCAAAAATGAACAACAAAACTCAATAAAATGTGCAATATAACAAGGCTGTGGTGTGCATATCAAACTAAACTAGGCATACGCATGAACGCATTTGCCTCGCGCACATCAGTAGTAATATATATAATCACCTCATATAATCATTGCTATCAATAATGCCCATGCTAAACTGATATAAGACATGTGAACCCTCTTGGAAAAAAATGTTTAACCACGCACAGGCTACATGGTAAAAAAGTGATTTGTATATATAGCTATTAAATGGGTAGAAATACGTAGTTGATTATGTGATATATAGTATGAGGTTACTCTACCGTAGTGTAATAGCTACTTGGTGTTGATATATATGCTATGTAGGCTAGCTACGTATATAATTATGTATTACCAGATTCACAGGATTTAACAGATTTAGTCTTTACAATATAGAAATCAGCTGTCTCAACATAGAACATCATTATATATGTATAAGCATGTAGTCACATTCATGCATACATGTTTTGTATAATGTTAATTACGTACCTAGTTACGTGTAGGTAAAGATCACTGAATTACGTATGTTGCTGTGTATGTATAGCTAAGTAAGCAACGTATAGTCATCACGTGATTTAAATTACAACTTATAATAACTTCCAAAACACTACACCAGTATGAGCATGTATGCAACTGACATTAAAAATATATTATAAATTAAATCACATATTGGTGTGCAAGGGTTCCTATATAAGGGTATTTGTGTACTAAATAAGTAAATTGTTAAATAGTTTTAATTTTACTGTAAATGGTAAGGTAGATTTGTAGGACAGGTGAATAGCTGATTGTATACAGAATATTGAATAACTGACAGGCAGTATGGCACTTTACTATTTGTTGTTACTTGAGGTAACAGGTGCAGCCAGATGTGCTGGCATATATATGGAGTGTGGTTGTATGTTACTTAAGTTATGAAAGAGCCAATTAATATCTTGAATAGCTAACTATATTGAATAACTTGTATTCATACTAATTGATTTATTGATAAACAAGGTGGTAAAAGTACATAAAAATTAATTCAGAAATGGCATGATTGATGAGACTTGCCCAACAGAAGAGCAGTATAAATACAGACTGCTTGGCTGTAGTAATATACATTTTTGTGTCTGTGTGTGTGTGTGTCTGTGTGTGTCTGTGTGTGTCTGTGTGTGTACATGCATATGCATTTATGAATTATGGGAGTGACCGAGTGTAAAATGTCAGCTTAAAATTGATGTAGCTAATGTAATTCCTATTGGTTGAGGAATGGATTTGAATCATGCAATGCCAGTAAATCTTTTTACTTTTGGTTACATGTATAACCGTTTACAATGCTGCCCTTGTATTTTTTACATGCTGGTATATAGCTACGTAGGTTGCTTTTATTAGCTATAGATACACACTTCCAGTTAGCTATGCATAAGGGGGCCAAGGGACCTATGCATGCATATGGGTCAAGGGTGTAGGAATAGGAGGGGCTAGGGCCAATTACAATTGTAGCCCCCCTAAAACTTCATCTTCCTACAGCTCTGTAACTATATAGCTACTTACCCATCTTTGACAGAGAGCAACTATTAGAACTCACTCAGTTAGTTGATGTTATTGTGTTTCAATGATACTTAACAATCGAGTTAGCTAACAGCTGCAGTTTACAGTTAAATTTTTTATCAAGTTAACTTTAAAATAATTATGTGCAATGGTTGTTAATAACACTTGTGTATGACCTCTCAGGCCTGGTTACATATACAAATTAAAGGTTGTCACCTCACGGCCTTTAGCATTGCATGACACTGCTGCAGGTGATCATGACTCAATAACAGTAAATAATTTCGATTCTCCCAGGAGGCAGTGGTGTCTATTTCTATCACTACATTGCCAAGATCCCAAACCACGTCGAAGAAAATCCATGAGTCTCTTTATGCAAAGAAATCCTACGACCTTTGACCTCTAACACGTGACATCACGTGATCATGTGACTTCACTCTTATGCTCAAAATTTCGTGCAACACGGTTTTTTATGATCCTACTAACCTTTAGAGTAATAGTAGCATAGGTATATGGCTGCAATGCACGAGCACCTGCCACCTGAAAGTATTGCATTTTAGGAGGCATTTTATTATCTACGTAGATAAGATTGTGAGTGCTAAGCTACATTGCAATTACTGTTGTTTGTTATAACTGAAGAGTTAACCAAATGGACTGAGCTTTATCAATCCATAACACAAGTACGTATGATGAATGTACCAGCAGTAGTGAACAACATAGAGTGGAACATTGAATCATTATTGTTCCACTCCTATAATGTTGAGCCCGGGCACTTGTAATGGAATCAATGGAGTATGTTTAGAACACTAGCTACGTACTGATCATGATGTATTGACACTGCCACACAGGTATTGACATGAGCAGTGAAGAAAATAACATTTATATGTGTATATGTACCGGTATAACTATTGTCCAGTTGTTAATACATGATGTACATGTACAGGTGTGTAGGATTTCTGAATGCAAATGACACTCCTGGGGTCTCCTCGGGAGCAGGTCTAACTGAGAATCTGCCACTTTAAAGAGTTGTCATCCGCATGTGAACATATCAGTAACAAATGAAAGTAATAAGTTTTGTCAAAGACACATGCAAGAATATGGGACTGTGATGGTTGGAAATCACATGTACATGTTCTTTTTATGTAATGCGTAGCAGTAATCTGTGAGCAGGGTAAATAAATGCCCTGCTAGATGATCTCTTATATATCAGTCAAACACTCTATTAAAGCATTCATTTTTTGAATGTGCACGATTCATCAGGATCTGGGACACAGCCTCTAGTCTAGCTCTAGACCCATTCTACTTTCAAACTTTACCAATGGAATCTCTCCAAAAAATCCTGGCCACACCCCTGATACAAAGATACAGTGTATAAGTGAATATTAAGGGTAACCATAAATTTGTATGGAAATGCCAGTCGACAAACAGATGCATAGCACTTCTTGACCAGTGTCATTATGCAAGTTATACAATGATTACATACATACATACCCACTGAGTTCTATGATTACCTGCTGTAGGAAATACACATAATTATGCATTTTGATTTCCCATGCATGCACAAGAAATGCATATATTAGACAATACACTAAATATTACACTGATCAGCAAAAACAATGTTAATTGTGTTTCCATCAGCTATAGCTAATTAGTCCTATGATCAAGTGTTTCAAAATATTAAATATTTCTATAGCTTATATAGGAGTGGAGCCATTATAAATTGGATGTTCCACTCCATGTAGTTCACCACTGTCGATAATATCTTCATACTTGCAGCATGGGTTAGTGTACAGTCAGTGTTGTCACTGTCGTGATGAAAAGCTCTTGGTTATGTATACCCCTTTATAACAAACATCAAATAATAATTATAATGTAGCACTAAGTGCTTGTGCATTGCAGCTATCCACTACCACTGATAAGTTTAAAGTTATAACCTACACTCGATTAATGCCATACACCAAGTGATGTATAATTCTGACGATGAATAAAATTATACGTATTAGAAATGATACTGTAAATATTTGAAAATATACTTACAAGCATATAATGACAAGTAACCGCTATCCTTCTCAAAGGTTAGAGTGATAGTAGGATCATCTTGCATGCTAATTTGGAGCGAGTAGATGAAGTCACATGAGCTCATGCAGCATATTATCAATATTAAGTGTGCATTAAATAAAATTAATATTATAATCTCCAGTGAACACTACTATCAACACATCACTCCGCAATATGCTCCAGACTGGGAAGTTATAGGAACACTACTAGATCTACCCAGTGGAGAAACTGAAAGCTATAGAGGCTGGATACTCTACCAATGTCAAATGGTGTTGTAAACAACAGTTTAAAAATGGCTTGAAATAGATGCCACTGCCTCCTGGGAGAAATTGTTTACTGTCATTGAGTCATGATCACCTGCAGCAGTGTCATGCAATGCTAAAGGTGACAACCTTTAATTTGTATATGTAACCAGGCCTGAGAGGTCATACACAAGTGTTATTAACAACCATTGCACATAAGTTAATAAAAATTTAACTGCAAACTGCAGCTGTTAATTAGCTAACTCAATTGTTAAGTATCATTGAAACACGATAACATCAACTAACTGAGTGAATTCTAATGTCAAAGATGGGTAAGTAATTACAGAGCTATAGGAAGATGAAGTTTTAGGGGGGCTACAATTGTAATTGACCCTAGCCCCTCCTATTCCTACACCCTTGGCCCATATACATGCATAGGTCCCTTGGCCCCCTATGCATAGCTAACTGGAAGTGTGTATCTATAGCTAATAAAAGCAACCTAGCTATATACCAGCATGTAAAAAATGCAAGGGCAGCATTGTAAACAGTTATACATGTAACCAAAAGTAAAAAGATTTACTGGCCATAGCCTTTGCATGGAGATATCAAAGTTTTGGTTGCATATAGCTAGCTAGCTAGCTAGCTACATATATAGCTAAGGCCACTCCAATTGGATCTAGTATCACCAGCACGTGGGTGGACGGGTTAGCTAGTATATTTATGTATCTAAAAATTAATCACTGGAACAACTTGCCATTGCATATTGCCAACTCACCATCCATTATAAGAAGATTTTTGATTGCCACTTTAATATAATATTAATCTAATTAACCTTATACTCCAATTTATTGTACTGTAGAGCAGGACTCACAGGCTTAATGCCTTTTCCTTGTATTTAATATAATAATACGTATAATAACCACAATGTGTATATGGGTTCAAGGGGCCTATAGCTATGCAATATAGCTACTAGAAATCTAAAATTAAAAAGTAATGAATGTGAATGTTGAATGCAGCTGCGTAGGTAAATTAAACTTTCAAAATTCTTTTAATGCAAAATACAAACACTAATTTTGTAGCTTACAAAAAACAAGCACAAAATACATAGCCATGATTCATGTATAATAAACCTTAATAGTTTCCAGCTAAAGCTAATCTTGTGGCTTGTCTCATAGTCAATATATGTGCTTTACAAAACCCATTCAATTTATATAACAATATATTTCAAATACAGAGAGCCTCTATAGTTAAATTACACATTCAACATCATTGCAAAACACATCTATCATCGTCGGTTCCTTCTTCACTGCCCGAATCGTCATCCGATTTTGCTCCTTTAGTGACCTTGGAGAAGAACTTGTCATGTACAAGATTTTGTCTCTCGTAAAATAACAAATAAGGAGAGTCAGCTAATACTTTATCTTCACTGGTTACCTGTAACAAAAGATGGCAGTTAATGTTGCAATAATTATCTTATGTTTCAGATTTGTTTTATCATAACTCACGCTATAGTTATGCTAACGTAACACAATTTTTACTACAAATACAGAATTTAATGGAGAATCTTTTTGAGCTTACAGAATGCAAATACCCCTTTTAGAACTGAAGATATTAGTGATTATCTAACTAGGTGTAATTTGCACTGTGACATGGTTGATTCTCGCAGACTCGGTCACATACCGTATAGTTGGTTTTTTCAAGGTACTTAAATTCCACGAATTTCATAGATTCGTGAAATTAAAGTGCTTGAAAAAATAAGCAAAAACAAAAAATAGCACCAAATAGCTATATACTACGTATTTGGGAAGGCCATTCATGAAAATAAAATCACTGAAAATCGGGCATTCGAGAAATATAAGTACCCCGAAAAACCAACTATAGCTATATGGTATATATATGTATAGCTAAATCTGTATAACGCCTATCTTAAAGCTATGTGTGTACATACCTTGCAAGAGCTGTCATTGTAGCTGTACCAGTTACCATCAGGATTCTTTGCATACGAAACATAATGGCCTCCCCCTAGTACACCTGTGTGACTCTATAGTACATTATTACACAACATTAGTTAAGATCACACGCTATATTATGCTTACTGCTATAGCAAACAGGTTATACTGAATTGGTGATTTGACGTTTGCAACAGAAATTGCTTTTGCTGATGTGATTTCTGCAGCCATTTCCCCATTAGCCAAAGGACTAGATGTACCGTCAGTCACTTCAAGTGTTATTTCACTACCATCGGGTTGTGGTGAAATCTCTTTAACTCTTTCTGACTCTCTCTTCTGTGCAGACTCTTGCTCAGTATCATTTTGTCGCTGTTCTTCCTTGTTATCATTCGAGCTTTCTGCTAAAGTTTCTGCAGCAGAGTTCAACAACAGTTCTTCATCTTGTAAACCATATCCCAAATCCTTTTCTCTTGACAATGTTGAACTACAACTATTTCCTTCGTTCTGTATTAACAAGTTACACATACTACCAGTGGATCCCCGAGATATATCAACAGGTGTGGGACACTTTGAACTGAACTGAGAGTTTGCACAAGATTCAGAAACATTGTATTCCGGACTGTCTCTGTACGCTAATGGATTAAACATGCACGAAAACTTGACGTCTTGTTGTGACTTTGTCCACTGGTTGTTGACAAACTGAAATCTCTTAAGATGTACAATCTGTATTGGAGCACAATACACAATCTTTAAAAGTAATGATGGTTAAGTGCATCTGTAACTCACCAGCACTGGTGGAAGTCTCCATATTTCTAATCATTTTCCAACCCTTTGGTGTTTTTGACATCTTTTACACATCCTATAAGTACATATATTACTGTATGAGTAACAGGCGTGACATTGCCATGCATGTCTAACTAAACTTCATAGCTAGCTATACGTTTAGTGTACCATTGCAAAAGTCATGAAATCTTTCTCACCATGTTTCATTCTCTCCTAATTTCTCCTCCTTCGTAAATGCATTAAGACAGTCATATAGGTCAATCGGTTTCTCTACAACCTCCCTAGCTTGCTTAATGCTCTCATGGTCAATCGGCTGTATGATGCAACAACCACAAAAATGATGCAATAATCAAAAAATGGAAATAAGACTTGCAGCTACGTATATACCACTAAGATATTCATTCTACACAAAACATTCAGTATAGTTTAAATCTTGTTGGGTAGTAGCTATAGCTATATTTGATAGAGTAGCTAAATATGCAGGGTTCTGCCCACACTGGTTGGCAGTGGTTCAAAGCAACCAGCACCTCTTAAAATCAACCAGGACCTCTTAAAACCGACCAGTGCCTCTTAAAACCAACCAGTGCAATTCTTGCATAAATTATTGATGCATCTGTTAAATAGCCCTACACGCATCAGTCTATGTTAACTTTAGTGCATGCTAGGCCATCACTAAGAAATTCCTGGGCAGAACACTGAATATGGTAGGTATCCTTTTACACATATGCGATGCTTACTCGCTCAAGGGAAGATTGATAGCGAAGATGCCTGACAGTGGGGTCCCAATCAATGGCCAGGTAGTCACACTTGCTGTGAAATCCTGTCTGATCACTGGCTAACAAACAGCCTCTACAGAACCTGCACATTTCAACACATACATTAACAACACTACAATACTTTAGACATATAGCTATATATGCTATCTGTGGCATAGCCAAGGATGGGCCTGATGGACACGTACTCATCTAACTCTAAATAGAACGGCTATAAATACAGTGGACATGTTAATGTGGACACTTGAAAATGAGGACACCTGCATAAACCATGCACTTAGTTAAGGTCCCAAAGTAGCCCTTTAGTACATACGTAAACTGACCTGGACAATCAGGACACCTTGATAAAAATTAGGTGGTCCCAAGGTGTCCATATTTTACACAGGTTCCATTGTATGTTACTAAAGGATCCATATGCTAACAAATAAGCTTTACAATCAATTACTTTAATGGAAAGCACCCACCCAACAGAAGAATCCTCGCTACACCAGTGATAGTAGCTATACTGTATAGCACAATTTTTGACGGGGAAAACATTGACACTAAGCTAGCAATGCATCAAAAAATTTTCTTTCAATAATTTCCAGTAGTATAGCTAATACAGGTAGCCTAGGATGCTGTCCGTCAATATTTTCCTCATCAAACAATTGCGCTATATGGTAGTAGTGGATTGTTTTACCTGTACCAAGGACACTTGCAACAAGACAGGCCATCTCGGTTAACCATCTTGAGGGTGAAGGGTAACTCTTCATCCTCTGATGATCTAAATAAAAAACAAAAGTTGTGCAAGCTGATCTGAAACAGAGACAAAGCATGCAAGTGTTAAATTCAGCCCCACCCACTTAGCACCTTGCAGAGGTGGAGGATTTGGGTATGATCAATCTTTTGATCTGTCTCCACACTTCATGGTAGAGATCTTGGTGGGTGGAGTTGGTAGCACATGGTATGATGACGGGAATGCCAAACAGATTGGGCCGTAGTTTGTGGATCGCCACCAAATATGAATTATCAGAGTCAATCTAGAGTTACATTAATAATAATACTCTTAGCTATATAATTGTGACCGGACCTGCAAAAATCAACCATCTAGTCACACAAAAAAATTTCAAAATATAACCTATCATAACTTATGCCTTATTTATACTAACAAACTAAATTACAAATGCAGAATTTAATGGATCATCTTTTAAAGCTTACAGAATGAAAATACCTCTTTTAGAACTGAAGATATTCATGAATATCTAACTAGGTGTAATTTACACTCACATGGTTGATTTTTGCAGGCCTGGTCACATATGCAGTCACTAGCAAGCATTATAATTACTGACCATCTTTCTATGCATTCCAACGATATATAATCCACTACCAATGGCGTTGGATACAGCCGGCAATGGAGTTGAAGGAGATGTATCTTGTCCGTCATTTTCTACTTCTTCCGAGTTGATGATTTCTTGTCCATCTAAATCAACATTGGCATTAGTTGTATTTTGTTCTTCATTGGCCGTCCTATTTTCTTGCATGTTTTCATTATTTTTGTGGTCCTCATTTTCATTGGCAATTACCACAGCTGCTGGACCACATGAGTCATGTGAGCTTTCTTTAGTGCCATGTGAGCCTTCTTTAGTGTCATGTGAGCCTTCTTTAGTGTCAAGTGAGCCATCTTTAGCATCACACGGGCCCTCTTTCATATCGTGTGAGCCCTCTTTCATATCATGTGAGTCCTCTTTAGTATCATGTGAGCCCTCACAGAAGACCTCTTTAGTATCATGTGTAGCACACTGTGAGTTATTATTTATAGACGTCTCCGCACTCGATGTCTTCGCAGCTAACTCCCTCAACCTTTGCATTCTGTACAGTACACAAAGAAATTTATAACAACACTGATTATTAGCCAGCTGTATGGAAAGCTACGGCCAGAATGTATACTAGCCACAGTTGCATTATATGACTATTATTTTAAAATTGAAAGATCTACAAATACAATGAAATCTCTTCATAGAGGGCAATATGGGATTGACCTTCATTTCATGTCATCTTTTCTTTGGAGTTGAATTTCATAAGTTTTCTGAGTAGCTATGTCCTTAATGTGGGAGTTTTTACATAGTGCTTATGATAAGGGTTGAAATTTGTCCAGACATTTGTTTTCCCGTTTATTGACTTTCCCATTGATAATGTATAGTAAATTTGTCTGGTCAAATTTAGTGTGGTTGGCCAAATGCCAAAGTTGGCTGAAAAAAAGTCTGATGACTAGCAATTATCATAAGCTCTAACTGTAGCTACTTTAAAAGAATTTCCACCATTGTATGGCTATGGTCTCATTGATAATACCTTGCCACAGTGTCTGGACTTTCCATTCTACTGACAGGTTGAGGGGCGGGCGGTTCAGACACCTCATAGGCGTAGAGCATTCCACCAAAAACAGCTGCAGAGATTTTAGTAGTATCACGCAACCAAGTCTAGAGAGGCAGACAATGCAAACATAAAAACTTCAAACACACAGTATAAATTTAAAGAGATTTTGGCTCATCCCTCATCTACAAAATATTTCAAAAATTGTAATAAGATTAATTACAGACATTATGTGATAATATTTAGTTACTGCACCGTGACTTTATATGTAAGACTAGCTTCTAATTTAGCATTAACAAAACTAGCACGCATTTTTGAATTCACATGTGTAGCTATCATTAATAGCAGGTTTTGTTGAGAGAAAAAGTTGCAAGTTCAACATCTGTGCTTTTTTAGAAGAAATATTGCAATTTTTGGATGCTATATTAGAATGATTTAACAATAGCTGTTCTTGTGGCTTACCTTTATACATGCAGCCATGACCTCACACAGTTGGAGACAGTGTACGGCAATGCCGCTGAGCTCGGATAACACCTTCTTCAAGTCAAGATACTTGTGGTCCATCTCCTCTCGAAGGGAATACCGCACTGGAGTAGATCCATCCAATCGCACAACTACACACACAAATTATTAAATACCACAAGTTAAAGTTTGTTGGGTTAATTTTAAATTGTGATCAGGTCTAAAAATATCAGCCATGTCAGTGCACAAAAAGCCTAAATTTTTCAAATTTGCTTATCATAACTCACACTCTAGTTATGCTAACACAACACAATTTTTATCACAAATGCAGAATTTAATGGAGAATCTTTTGAAGCTTGCAGAATGCAAATACTTTTTTAGAACTGAAGATATCACTAAATATCTAACTAGGTGTAATTTATGCTGACATGGTTGATTTTGCAGACTCAGTCACAATTCATATACATACCGATAACCTCCAGGGTCACTTTACTCTCAACCGGTAATGGTAGGGAGAGGAATGTGAAGGGATCAAATTTGACGCTGGTGTACTGAAAGGTGAGACAGCGGACTTTAGACTTGAGCTGTATACACAAGATAACAACATAATAGTAGGTAAAGCCAATTTATAGATCAACCAGTGTTATCATATGAAATTATAGATCTTTACATGATCTTGTAATGTATATTCCCAAGGCAAAAGTACATATTTGCTAGTTTCAACGATAGCAATCTCTAACCAGGTAGCTACAAAGTTTAGTGTCCAATGGACCTATTCATAATTGTGAAGCTGTTCAAGTTCTCAGTATTATCTACAACTCATGTTTATGAGTCACACAAATCATCTTGAGCTCAGCACGCTAAACCTACCTACCTATACATGGAATTTACGATTTGGATGAGCCTGTAGTTTATGCGAATGAGGAATATGGAAATCTTGAATGGCTTTGCACTTTTGAATAAGACCCATGCTATGAGAATACATACTAATGCAAAATACCACATTTACTATTATAAATATAGTATCTTGTAAAATATATTTGTGTTCTTAGAGCAGGTTAGTTAGCAGAAAATGACTGCTACTTATAATGCTAATAGTGTTAGTTTGCTCTTGTCTGTACTATGCCTTGGGATAGTGTTTATGGGTGGCTGGTACTTCCAGTCCTCCATAGTTGACCTGAAGACACTGGTAGCCAACCAACAAGAAGTCATTATGGAACAGAAGAAAGATATAACAGAACAAAAGAAAAGGCTTGATGAGTTATTGCTACAGCAACAATATGAGAAGAGCCAACCCAAGGTACACAATATTTTATAAACTATGTTACATGTGAATTGTAATAATAAGAACAGTTGTAGTATATAGTGCTTTCATAGCATTAGGGTTTACACAATATATACAATGCAGCTTGTTATATCCCACTACACTCGTAGGATATCATTGTTATTAACACTCGTCCTTGGCTTTAAGCCTCGGACTTGTGCAATAACAGCAATATCCTAGGATATAACTATAACACACATCCCTATACAGTTAGGCAACTTAGACCTAAGCCACAAATATTGTAAACAGTTTCATATTAGCAGACACAAGAACGATAGCGCATAGAATACAGTACAGTAATCTTCTATGCACTTGATCTACTACAGGATCAGAATGTACAAGATACCATTAATAGTGACACTGTTACTACTGTACAGTAAAAAATGGTGTGCTATTTCAGCACAGTACAGTGTGCTATAGTGTATAAGTGTGCTAATTTAGTACACGTAATGTGCTAAATGGTTGGCTAGCCGATAGCACACTAAAAATAATTCAGACCTCTCAAGTCTCACGGTTTCACCGTGAGACTCACGGTTTTGGGCTTTTTCTCACGGTCTCACGGTCAAGTACTAATTTCTCACTGTGAACCTTCAGCTCTCCCAGTAACTCATGGTTTTCAATCCATCAAGCCTCATTCTTCACCAAAGTGGCGCTTAAAATATAATATAATTATTACTATAGGCTCTATGCTTAGTCACGTGAGAAAAATTTTAAAACGAAATGGACTGCCACGCGTCTCAGAACTGTCCATGACGGTGTGAATCAGATTTATAGAAAAATCAGACCAG
Organism: Spongia lamella; assembly: GCA_963930835.1. Taxonomy (NCBI): domain Eukaryota; kingdom Metazoa; phylum Porifera; class Demospongiae; order Dictyoceratida; family Spongiidae; genus Spongia; species Spongia lamella. The sequence continues at coordinate 2,726,243 of OZ005755.1, forward strand.
CTAAACTGTTCAAGTAAGCTTATCGAAAGATGGTGATATTTTAAGTGTTGAAATTGGCGCCAAACAATGTCGGATGGAGCTTTAACAGATTCATCAGTAACAGTGAGAATAAACAAGAGTGGATGAATGGTTGTGAATATGTAGAAAGAGATCGAGGCTAAAGTAAAGATGGAGTCCACTGGATAGCAGCAGTAACTAGTTAATACACAAGTAGCCATACATATACGTAGCATAGTTGAATAAGCTGCAGTAAACAGCAATAATAGGCTCTAGCTAGCTGTAGGTAGCTATGCACTTTTTAAAATACTGTATATATGCATGTATGCCAAATAAATTGGGCATTTATGAGCCCTCATGAAAGTGGGCTCTGCATCTAGGATGTAGTTGCATGGGGATAAATGGTTCAAGTTGGGCTGCAGGCTTCCACTCTCACGGTGACAATGGTTTTCAAGTTGAGAGGTCTGAAAATAGCACATATTAATGTGCTATATTAGTACGCTATAGGTGTGCTAGTCATATGAAGCGTGCTGTTTTAGCACACCATACTCATCATGCAGTGTGCTGTTTTAGCACACAATATTTACAAATGTGCTGTTTTAGCACACCAACCTATAAGTGTGCTGTTTATCTATTATAGTGTGCTGTTTTAGCACTATCTATAGGTGTGCTATTTTAGCACGATAGGTGCTGGGTGCGCACACGTGCAAAGCACGTGACTATTATTGTGACATACTGACGCTATAGTGATAGGTTTGTATCTCGGTTTGTATATACATACGTATAATTAATAAGCGGCGGACCTAGCGGTGTTTGTCTTTGCTGAAAGTATTCATCCATTTGACTCATGATATTTCAGCCCTTTGATCCCCGTCGAAAACCGAGATACAACAGATGCAGAGGAGGTTTTAAAAATATTTCACGTGAGCGCCCATAGGTTACAATACAAAAATCGGGACTGACGGGGTTGAATGGGGCAGAGTAAATATTTGGTTAGTAATCCGCCATAAGCTTCAAGGTGGTGTAGGTTTCATAGTGATAACTCTCTTATTTTGGCTAAAAATATAAAGCACGCATACCGTCGATAAGAAAGATTAAGCCTTTTCTACCTGAAAGGTAATTAATATAATGCAAGATATAATGACTGCTTTGACTAAACATCACTATAATAGTAGTCGTAATAAACAGAAAACAAAAGGTTATTTTTAGCAGCACTTAAAGTAGTCTCGCCGCCCAGACTGCCTTTTTTTTTCTTTGACATTCGGACCGGAAAAAAAAGGTCTGGCCAAATGGTCAGTATGGATTGGTGATTTGCACGCCGAGAAAATCTCGGCGTACGAACCACTGGCTTTTAACACTTCTCTTTGTACTGCACCTAGGAGAGCGCTTTGAAAAGTATGCGTACTTGAACGGTTCCGTATATTATCCCAAAGGATAGGCACGTAAATTTTTCAGTACGATTTCTACGTGAAAAGTAGTGATGGAAGGATCGACAGAGCAGTCCAAATGGCAAATAAATTGTCTTGAAGAAGTAATTAGAGAAAGTGGTTTGCGTTTAGGGTACAGGGAGTTGAAACACGAGCAAACGAAAGCAATCTTATCATTTGTACAAGGAAACAACACCTTTGTTGCATTGCCAACAGGCTACGGGAAATCTTTAATATATGCAGCACTTTAACCTTTCCCCGTAACAGTTCTAGCTTTTTTCTGTTGCCATAATATCTCTTAACAGTTTATCACAAGCCAAGCATAAAATTGCACTCGGCTTATTGGTTTCCGAGTAGCCCAAGGCAAACCTTGACATATTCAACAAGACTGTCCGAGCTACTTCACAGCTGTGTCCATGTAGCTTTCTTCTTTTTCTATGATCTTCCCAGGGGCGGATCCAGGGGGGTCTTTGGGGTCTCAAGACCCCCCCTCCAGAAATATATCAAAGAAGCCAAAAGAATGATGTATTGGTATAAAAACATACTAAAATGCATTATTTCTTGAAATAAGTGTCATTTCAGTACTTTATATAAAACAACCTATATATCTTCCAAGGGGTTGCACCCACCACACCCCCTTCTCCATATTTGGCTAAATCCTTCATTGTATTTACTTAAATATGCTCCATATCTTACAATAAGCATGATTTTGGTGTTGTAATAACAAAAAACCCTATAGCTTCTGGGGGGCTGTGCCCCCCAGACTCCCTGCTTCAGAGATACACCTCTGTGTTCAGACCCCCTCTCAGAAAATCCTGGATCCGCCCCTGCTTCCTCGGCAACGCCGCACAAACAACACTCCATGTTGAGTCCACGCGGCAAATTTCCTCCACACGTGATATTTGATGACGTTAATAGCAGACGTCAGTAACTTAACACCTAACTTGTTAATGTGAATCCTTATAACATAGCATCACCAATCCATACTGACCGTTTGGCCAGACTCTTTTTTTCCGGTCCGAATGTCAAAGAAAAAAAAGGCAGTCTGGGCGGCGAGACTACACTTAAAGCGTGTCCAACCTCCTCTGTAACAGATGCGTGTGCACCAATTGGAATATGGTTGGCCGATTATCATACTCCTGAGAGCTAGGTTAAGTTATGTGTGATAGTAAGTGAAGCAGTTAAACGCACTCAGTGAAATGCACGTAGTGGAGTCTAGGATCAAAACGAACAGTTCAAGAAATTTTCCAAGGTATATTATTCTTGATGTACACAGATGGGAAAAGCTGAGTGGTACACAAAGACAAGAAATTCTGGGATGATACAGGCATTTTTATTAGGTAACATGCACTTCATATTGTGTGGGTAAGAGGGATTATAGGTACTTACGGTGGGAGTCAAAAAAGGGAATGTAATTGTAATACAAAAATACTACAGTAGCTACTGGCTTATTAGGTTCCCATTACGCCATACCGAATAATTTGTTTCACGGATTATTTACCTTGTCAGTGTGACCTGGCAGGCTGGGAGCAAAATAAAAAGCATTGTCTCATAAAGCTGTTTTATATCAAAATCACAGCATAAGAAGTCATGTACCATGCAACTTGCATGATTAGTCATATAAAATGTCAGTTACTATTAGCTATGTACTATTATAACTGTTCTTCACAACAATTGCACCTTGCTTTAACTCAACACTTACTATGCACTCATGATCATAATAGTCCACTACACTAGTCTCTTTACTTGAATCCTGTTTACGTCACATGACTTTGATCACATGATCTACATTTTTGAAAAAGGGACCCGACTGGAACCGTGAAACATAAAATTTATTTGGTATGGCCTTAAATAAGTACTACCACTAGCATGGAGCATGCGGATTATTATTTTCTACATATATATTCTATTACAAATCACATCACAATATTTTCTTTGAGTGATGTGCAATATAAAATATTTATAATATTATATTGCCTATGACGATTATTGCACACCGAATTTATCACGATACGATTATTATCACGATATAATAATTCATGTATAATAGTGGAGCCACTATGCACTAAAATAATAACAAGGTATATTGGCTGACTAATACTCCCCACTATAAAATGACAGTAAATGACTACCTGGCATGGGGTAATCGTAATCGGTAATCGTATACCTGTAGTACACACTTGAGAGTATGTTTATTAGCAAATTCACGGAATCAACCAATTATGTTTATATTAGATAAAAATGTATGCTTCACAAGATTTTATTAAGTAGCTATACACGGAATTTCACTAGGCACTAGATGAAACGTTTTGTTATGTCAGCTGTAAGACAGATAATTCAATCTTAGACTACTCCAATTGGAGCCCGTATTCAGACTGTTCACCTACGTACAAGTTTCACGTTTTCTTTATTATAAGGTATTTTCTTATTATTTCAAATTTATTATTCAGCTGGGTATCAACCATATACATGCTTTGTGGGCAGGATGTCACTGACGAACCAACATTTGAATCATATCCAGTGTGGTGGAGACTATAAACATAAACAGGCTATAAAGAAAATAGTGATGTGCAATATTATGATATACTTTCTATATTGTGATGATGATATAAAATTTGTGATATCAATATTATCGCCACATGTGTGCACATGATCATTTCATATGAAAATAATGGTCAATTTGTTATATTCATGAGCTTTGGTAGGGTAGCTATCAGGGATGGGACGATTACACAACAAAAATCAATTACGATTGCAATTACGATTGCAATTACTTTGAGTTGTTGGGAATGTGATTGCGATTACCGTGTTTATCAAAAGTATTCAGATTGCATTGAAAATTCTAACTTACATGCGATTAAATCACATTTTGTCACAGATTACGACTACTAAAATATTTGTAATCGATTGCAATTGGTCACAAAGAATTCCACAAGTTAGACTGCCGTATACAGTAAAACATTCGTGGGGGGAAACTTTCGCAGTTGGAATGGAAAATAAAATGTTCCAGAGAATGCTACTGATGGAACGTTCAAGTACTAAGTGCTTGTGTACATAATCTACATACATACCTCTATAGTAGGTGATTAATGATCAATTATGGAGTTCTTTGTGCATATTTTGCTTAGTGATGCCATTGTACATGCAATTGGGTTCGAAAACTTTTGTGGTTTTGAAAGTTTTCCATGGACTATGCATATGAGTAAACTACCTGCACATGGAGGTGTAACATGGATATACTTTTAGGATTTCGTCACCCACATATAAATTTCTTAGATACAGATCATGCGATATACTTCTGTTTCCGATCCCTTTATAACGGTTATTATATTAAACTTTAGATAGCCTAAATCTTTTTTTTGCTTGGCAGGTGCATCAACTAATGTAGGTCGAAAGTCACTGCAGTGTATAGAAACTAAGCAGTTGAAAAGTGCAGTTCTTAAGAGATTAGCCAATATAAATCCAAGTCACTTGGTGGATAAAAATGGATGGCACATACGTATATGGCAAAAGGTTTGTGACAGCGATCAAAAATATGTGTCCTATAGAAAAAAAATGATAACCAGACAAAAAAATCTATTTTACAGATGGAGGTTTGTAATATAAAGTACCTAAACAGCAGCCGAACTTTGTGAAATTTTGTATAATAATACATGCACTTATGTGCAACTCTCATACAAACTTTGGGCTTTGCAGCTTTTATAGTAGAGTAATCAAACTTGAGTTGTATCAAAAAATCAATTGTCAGACACGAAATGCGTGTAATAGCCGGCTAACTGGAATAACAAATGCTGTAATGCTTCTACATGCAGACTAATACATCAATTACCATCATATAGGCTCTCCTAAAGCATTAAAACTCTTATAGACACTGCATAAGAGCTGGCTTACTATAGCTAGCTAATATACGTGCTGGCTATATATTCCAGTTAGCCGGCTATTACACGCATTTCGTGTCTGACAATTGATTTTTTGATACTCAAGTTTGATCGATTGTAACTACTCTACTATAAAAGTTGTAAAGCCCAAATTTTGTATGAGAGTTGCACATAAGTGGGTATATTATAATACAAAATTTCACAAAGTTCAGGTACTTTACAAACCTCCGTCCGTAAAATAGATTTTTTTGTCCGGTTATCGATTTTTTCTTGGACACATATTTTTGATCGCTGTCACAAAGGGCATTATGCTATGAGGCTGATTTTTTGACACAAGGCTTGACTAGGTTAGAAGTATTTAAGCTGCAAAAATCAGGGTTATATGCTGTGTGGTTTGTTTGCTACAGGTGTCCGGATAAAAAATCTGTCGGTAATCGATCAATCACTCTACTTGTAATCGAAAGAAATAACTCAAGGTATTACTCGGTATATAAACTTCAAACGAAACTCTCAGAATTTGTGGGACCAATTACTCGCATACATTTCGATATGTAGCCTGTGTATTGCCATTTGCCCAATGTAAATATTTTGTGTATTCAAACATTTATATGGGAGTTATAGCAAGCCAAAGAGTTGGGATAATTTCCCTGTAGGTGCGGAGTGTTTTTGTGACGTCACAGTTTCGCATCCTGTGTATGGTTAAATATCTATGTTAGAACACTTAGCTAGAAGTTTTCACTCGAGTGCTGTTTACAGAAAAATACCACCGTTTGTGTCCAGCTTCCCCGCGGCAGTGCTGAGCTGGCTGTCAGGTGATCCGTTCCGGCTCTACATTATTTGTGGTGTTCATATTATATTATTCAGTAGCGGTAGCAGCTGGTTTCAAGCCTGAGCCTTAGACGGCGGTTTGCTTTGCAGTATTATGCAACTTCATTTTACTTTTACCAGGCCAGACATGAGTGATGTGATGCATGTCATTTCAGCTGACCAAACCGAACAGCAGGAGAAAGAACAGTGTATAGTAACTTAATGGAAAATATTTTTATGAACACTGTAAGTAAACTGATATACTTGAAAAATGATATTGTCACGTATATGAACTTCATATACGTGACAACTGCATATCATTTTTCAAGTATATCAGTTTACTTTTCATATAAGTGACAATATCATTTTTCAAGTATATCAGTTTACTTACAGTGTTCATAAAAATATTCAGTAGTTACTTGCACTTTTCTTTCTCCCACTGTTCGGTTTGATCAGCTGAAATGACATGCATCACATCACTCATGTCTGGCCTGGCAAAAGTAAAATGAAGTTGCACAATATTATGAAGCTGAATTTGGAAGAGAGCAATCCCAACACAGAGGCACAGGAGGACTGATGCATATGCAGAGAGCTGACCATAGCCTATTCATATCCTGTGAGCCGATTCATCTGATACATGCATGGTAACACTCTGAGATACATGTTATTACTCTGCATGTGTGAATGTAATAGAACACTTTTCTGTTAAAGATCTGTCCATGGCCTACTGCTATATCTGCATAGAAAATAGGTATGTTACATGTTAACATTTAGCTAGCTAGCTGAAATTTTTACTTTCAGTGTGGAACTATATTCAAATTGTGAGGTTGTCGAGCAGTTAGCTATCACCAGTTTCGTCTATAGATAATATACATGTAAGCATCAATGCATGTAAATGTAGATTGTATATATATAGAACATAATTTTGTCTTGCAGGAATTCAAACTACAGGATATTGTATACATGGCGCTGCAAAAGGGATCACACCAGGTTATAACATTGGATAAGAATTTATCGTACTTATTGTGCATGTATTATATTTTAGATCCAGACTGCATTAAAGAGAATCACTATCATTTCAGCCATTCCATATCAGCATGCAACTTAGCCGCTACTGAGTTCTGCCTATGAATCCACCAAAGCAAACTGAACTGGATGTAATGCAGCAGTTTAGAAAGTGTCATAGTATTGTATAAAATTATATACATACATATACATGTGTAATATGTATATATATTTCAAGTTATTTTGGTTTCAAGCCTGAGCCTTAGACAGCGGTCTGCTTTGCAGTATTATACAACTTCATTTTACTTTTGCCAGGCCAGACATGAGTGATGTGATGCATGTCATTTCAGCTGACCAAACCGAACAGCGAGAGAAAGAACAGTGTATAGTAACTTAATGGAAAATATTTTTATGAACACTGTAAGTAAACTGATATACTTGAAAAATGATATTGTCACGTATATGAACTTCATATACGTGACAATATCACTTGAAAAATGATATTGTCACCTATATGAACTTCATATACGTGACAATATCACTTGAAAAATGATATTGTCACATATATGAACTTCATATATGTGATAATATCACTTGAAAAATGATATTGTCACATATATGAACTTCATATACGTGACAATATCACTTGAAAAATGATATTGTCATGTATATGAACTTCATATACGTGACAACTGCATATCATTTTTCAAGTATATCAGTTTACTTTTCATATAAGTGACAATATCATTTTTCAAGTATATCAGTTTACTTACAGTGTTCATAAAAATATTCAGTAGTTACTAACACTTTTCTTTCTCCCACTGTTCGGTTTGATCAGCTGAAATGACATGCATCACATCACTCATGTCTGGCCTGGCAAAAGTAAAATGAAGTTGCACAATATTATGAAGCTGAATTTGGAAGAGAGCAATCCCAACACAGAGGCACAGGAGGACTGATGCATATGCAGAGAGCTGACCATAGCCTATTCATATCCTGTGAGCCGATTCATCTGATACATGCATGGTAACACTCTGAGATACATGTTATTACTCTGCATGTGTGAATGTAATAGAACACTTTTCTGTTAAAGATCTGTCCATGGCCTACTGCTATATCTGCATAGAAAATAGGTATGTTACATGTTAACATTTAGCTAGCTAGCTGAAATTTTTACTTTCAGTGTGGAACTATATTCAAATTGTGAGGTTGTCGAGCAGTTAGCTATCACCAGTTTCGTCTATAGATAATATACATGTAAGCATCAATGCATGTAAATGTAGATTGTATATATATAGAACATAATTTTGTCTTGCAGGAATTCAAACTACAGGATATTGTATACATGGCGCTGCAAAAGGGATCACACCAGGTTATAACATTGGATAAGAATTTATCGTACTTATTGTGCATGTATTATATTTTAGATCCAGACTGCATTAAAGAGAATCACTATCATTTCAGCCATTCCATATCAGCATGCAACTTAGCCGCTACTGAGTTCTGCCTATGAATCCACCAAAGCAAACTGAACTGGATGTAATGCAGCAGTTTAGAAAGTGTCATAGTATTGTATAAAATTATATACATACATATACATGTGTAATATGTATATATATTTCAAGTTATTTTGGTTTCAAGCCTGAGCCTTAGACAGCGGTCTGCTTTGCAGTATTATGCAACTTCATTTTACTTTTGCCAGGCCAGACATGAGTGATGTGATGCATGTCATTTCAGCTGACCAAACCGAACAGCGGGAGAAAGAACAGTGTATAGTAACTTAATGGAAAATATTTTTATGAACACTGTAAGTAAACTGATATACTTGAAAAATGATATTGTCACGTATATGAACTTCATATACGTGACAATATCACTTGAAAAATGATATTGTCACCTATATGAACTTCATATACGTGACAATATCACTTGAAAAATGATATTGTCACATATATGAACTTCATATATGTGATAATATCACTTGAAAAATGATATTGTCACATATATGAACTTCATATACGTGACAATATCACTTGAAAAATGATATTGTCATGTATATGAACTTCATATACGTGACAACTGCATATCATTTTTCAAGTATATCAGTTTACTTTTCATATAAGTGACAATATCATTTTTCAAGTATATCAGTTTACTTACAGTGTTCATAAAAATATTCAGTAGTTACTAACACTTTTCTTTCTCCCACTGTTCGGTTTGATCAGCTGAAATGACATGCATCACATCACTCATGTCTGGCCTGGCAAAAGTAAAATGAAGTTGCACAATATTATGAAGCTGAATTTGGAAGAGAGCAATCCCAACACAGAGGCACAGGAGGACTGATGCATATGCAGAGAGCTGACCATAGCCTATTCATATCCTGTGAGCCGATTCATCTGATACATGCATGGTAACACTCTGAGATACATGTTATTACTCTGCATGTGTGAATGTAATAGAACACTTTTCTGTTAAAGATCTGTCCATGGCCTACTGCTATATCTGCATAGAAAATAGGTATGTTACATGTTAACATTTAGCTAGCTAGCTGATATGTTTACTTTCAGTGTGGAACTATATTCAAATTGTGAGGTTGTCGAGCAGTTAGCTATCATCAGTTTCGTCTATAGATAATATACATGTAAGCATCAATGCATGTAAATGTAGATTGTATATATATAGAACATAATTTTGTCTTGCAGGAATTCAAACTACAGGATATTGTATACATGGCACTGCACAAGGGATCACACCAGGTTATAACATTGGATAAGAATTTATCGTACTTATTGTGCATGTATTATATTTTAGATCCAGACTGCATTAAAGAGAATCACTATCAATTCAGCCATTCCATATCAGCATGCAACTTAGCCGCTACTGGGTTCTGCCTATGAATCCACCAAAGCAAACTGAACTGGATGTAATGCAGCAGTTTAGAAAGTGTCATAGTATTGTATAAAATTATATACATACATGTACATGTGTAATATGTATATTTCAAGTTATTTTGAATTCATTATAATTATAGCAATATAGCACAATTATAATATAGCACACTTTATTGTGCTAAAATAGCACACTTGTAAAAATAGCACATGTGTAATGTGCTAAAACTGGAGACATCAGTTTAGCACACTTTAGTGTGCTAAAATAGCACGTTTGTTTTTAGTGTGTGGACACAATGTGGTAAAAAGAAGCAACTCAATGCCAGCATCCCTACTACCAGCACCACAACCATCACAAGTAGATACAAGTGATTTGCAAATACTGAGAGGAAGAGATGGTCGAGATGGTAGGGATGGTCGAGATGGCCAAGATGGATTACAAGGTCCAAGAGGGCTTCCTGGGTTAAATGGTGATATGGGAGCTCCTGGAATAAAAGGAGACTCAGGAAATGCTGCACTAAAAGGAGATACGGGAAATGCTGGGGGAAAAGGAGACGCAGGAGTTCCTGGACTAAAAGGAGATGCAGGAGTTCCTGGACTAAACGGAACCACAGGATTTCCTGGACTAAAAGGAGATGCAGGAGTTCCAGGAGCAAAAGGAGACACAGGAGTTCCTAGACTAAATGGAACCACAGGAGTTCCTGGACTAAAAGGAGACACAGGAGTTCCTGGACTGAAAGGAGACGCAGGAGTTCCTGAACTAAACGGAACCACAGGAGTTCCTGGACTAAAAGGAGACACAGGAGTTTCTGTACTGAAAGGAGACACAGGAGTTCCTGGACTAAACGGAACCACAGGAGATCCTGGACTGAAAGGAGACGCAGGAGTTCCTGGACCAAAAGGAGACACAGGAGTTCCTGGACCTAATGGAGATGGGACAGGTGGAGTAGTCTACGTTCGCTGGGGTCATAACTCTTGCCCAAGTGGTGGAGCAGAACTAGTGTATGCAGGTAGAGCTGGAGGATCTAAACATACTCATACAGGAGGTGGTGGTAATCCACAATGTCTTACACTGAACCCAAACTTCTACAAGACAGTCAGCAGATCGCAGACTTGGGCTTTTATGTATGGAGCAGAATATGAACGTACAGATGGATTAGTATCAAATTCTCATAACACAGATGTTCCATGTGCTGTATGCTATGTTCCCACCAGAAATGTTCTCTACATGATACCAGCTAAGTATACTTGTCCAACTGGCTGGACTAGAGAATATTTTGGTTACTTGATGAGTGAGCGTTATACACATTACCGATCACAGTTCTCCTGTGTTGATTACAGTCTTAAACCAGTAACTGGGTCAAGTGCTGACCGTAATGGTTTTCTGTTTTATACAGTAGAAGGAGTATGTGGATCACTACCTTGTCCTCCTTACAGTCGAGATAAAGAGCTCTCTTGTGCTGTGTGTACAAAGTAAACTGTTATTTCTACAAGCTTAAGTTGCTGCTGAACAATTAGACTAGCGATACACACACTTGCTTGACTGACATCACATTACTGTACTAGAGTAGATACTTAGCTAACTACATCATGAAAGTTGTGTTTTTATCTTATAAATATATACCATAATACCCAGTCTAAGATAATCGGATCATAAAATGATACCATAAAAGTGCAATGGGATATGCTGTAACTGGCTTCTATCCCAGTGTACAAACACCAATCCTTATTGACATCAGAAGTAGATATCACATGATCAATTAATTTATTGTTACGAGATATGGATGACTATGAACAGTGCAAAGGTAGAGTATCACTTTGCCATTGACCACAAGGATAAAAGCGAACAACAATCAATAAAACAAGCTACAATTTTAAGATACTAACAAACCAGACTGTAGTGTGCATACCACATTAAACGGTGCGATGGATGACATAGCAGGCAACCAATTATGCCATTATTATGGTGATAGCACCCCCAAGATGTTATTTATCACATCATTAGTGTGGAATGTACACTAAATTATTTGTAAACCAGGTGGTCGCAAGAGACAGAACATCATGTGGACAGGGATCAGAAGAGCAGCTACACAGTCACTTTTAGAAAGTGACAATGGAGCAAGAAGCAGAACTACTATTTAGCTATCACTGTAGTTTATAGTATACAGGGTTCTGCCCAGGAATTTCTGAGTGGCCTAACATGCACTATATAGACTGATGTGTGCAGGACTATTTAATACATGCATCAATAATTTATGCAAGAATTTTACTGGTCGGTTTTAAGAAGTGCTGGTCACTTTGAACCACTGCTGACCAGTGTGGGCAGAACCCTGTACGATATTGTAGTAAATATCATTGTCTTAACACCAAAGTAAAAGAAATGCCTAATAAGTAAAGATGGTATCACAATATACAGTGTAAGACTCTCAATGTCAACTCTGTTAGGACAAAAGTGAAGGTGTTAGCAATAATGGAGAGTGCTCAAGCAAGGGTAACTTCATAGGTCCTTCCACTATTTCGAATACAAATAGGGAATTCGAAGAGCTGCTGAAATAGGGACAACCTCGGCAAAACATGCATGCACCGTTAGTATAATTATTGCATGCAATATTGCAGCACCACAAACTGAGACGTGAGAAGATATTCAAACATATGGCTAAGTTTGGTGATCTGGCAACAGATAATTATGCACTTGGTAATTGCGGGCTCAATTTTGGGCATTCGCCAAAGTTCATCCACCAATATTTGTTGTTGTAAGCTATTTTGCCAAAATTTTATCTCTCCAAAAATCCCTGCAAATGTGACACTTTTTAATGTATAAGTGGCTGTGGGCCATGTCAGATACAACTAATCCTTCAACGTAGCTGACTTCATTCCTTACTAGGTAAAGCATATGGTTAGTGATAGACCATTATCAGTATTTTTAATGAAAAACTTGAGCTCAACATGCTAAACCTACCTACATGGAATGTATACAGTAGGATTTGGATGAGCCTGTAGTTTATATGAATGAGGAATATGGAAAACTTAAATGGCTTTGCACTTTTGAATAAGGCCCAGGCTATGAATACATACATAGTAATGCACATTTACTATTATAAATACACATTTACTATTATAAATACAGTATCTTGTAAAATTAAAGTATACTTGTGCTCTTAGAGCAGGTTGGTTAGCAGAAAATGACTGCTACTTATAATGCTAATAGTGTTAGTTTGCTATTGTCTGTACTATGCCTTGGGATAGTGTTGATGGGTGGCTGGTACTTCCAGTCCTCCATAGTTGAACTGAGGACACTGGTTACCAATCAACAAGAAGTCATCATGGAACAGAAGAAAGAAATAACAGAACAAAAGAAAAGGCTTGATAAATTATTGCTACAGCAACAATATGAGGTAAATAATATGAACTATGTTACATGTTAAATGTAATAATAAGAACGATCAGTTGGAGTAGACAGTGATTTCATAGCAATAGGGTTTACGCTTGTACAGTATATGCATATACAATGCAGCAGCAACGGTTTGTTATATCCCACTACTGTACACTCGATATATAAATCATTGTTATTAACACATGTCCTCAGACCTGTGTAATAACAATGATATCCTTCTCATAGTGGGATATATTAACTATAACACACATCCCTATACAGTTATGCTTAAGCCATAAATATTGCAAGTAGCTTTATACACAAGTGAATATAAACTCCAATTATTTCATTTTAGCAGACACGAGAACTATAGCACGTAGAATAAAGTACATTTAATATTTTAGTATGCAACATTTTATGCACATCAAAATTTGTTCTATTGCAGGATCAAAATGTTCTTAATAATGACACTGTTACTACTGGACACAACGTGGTAAAAAGAAGCAACTTAACATCACCGTCGCTAGACTCGCTACTACCAGCACCACAACCATCACAAGCAGATATAATAAGTGATTTGTTGCAAATACTGGGAAGAGATGGTCAAGATGGTAGGGACGGTCAAGATGGATTACCAGGTCCTAGAGGGCTACCTGGGTTAAAAGGTGATACGGGAGCTCCTGGAATAAAAGGAGACTCAGGAAATGCTGGACTAAAAGGAGCCACAGGAACTCCTGGACTAAAAGGAGCCACAGGAACTCCCGGACTAAAAGGAGCCACAGGAATTCCCGGACTAAAAGGAGCCACAGGAACTCCCGGACTAACAGGAGCCACAGGAGTTCCTGGTCCTAAAGGAGATGGAACAGGTGGAGTAGTCTATGTTCGCTGGGGTCATGACTCTTGTCCAAGTGGTGGAGCACAACTAGTGTATGCAGGTAGAGCTGGAGGATCACATTATAATCAAGGAGGTGGTGGTAATCCACAATGTTTACCATTAAACCCAAACTTCTACAAGACAGTCAGCGGTTCACAGAGTTGGGGTAATATGCATGGAGCAGAATATCAAGACACAAATAGATTAGTAGCAAATTCTCATAACACAGACGTTCCATGTGCTGTATGCTATGTTCCCACCAGAAACGTTCTTTATATGATACCAGCTAAGTATACTTGTCCAACTGGCTGGACTAGGGAATATTTTGGCTACTTGATGAGTGAGCGCTATTCTCACCAGCGATCCCAGTTCTCCTGTGTTGATCACAGTCTTAAACCAGTAACTGGATCAAGCCCTGATAAAAATGGTTTTCTGTTTTATACAGTAGAAGGAGTGTGTGGATCACTACCTTGTCCTCCTTACAGTCGAGATAAAGAGCTCTCTTGTGCTGTGTGTACAAAGTAAACTATTATTTTCACAAGCTCAAAGTCACTACTAAACAATTAGATTAGTTAATAATACACTGCACTAGGTAGCTACCTATGTAGCTAATCATATTGCTTTTAAGCACACGTGAACATACAATACGTGTAGTAGAGATTGATAAGCAAAGAAGCACTGCACTACATGAGGTTTATAAGGTAAACAGTATAAAGGAAGTTAGGTAATGTATAAAAGGTGAGATGATTTATAGTGGGGTTTGACTATGTCATGATACCCAGTATTAGGTGATTGGAGCATAAAAACTGTACCACATGAGTGCAATTGGTGGAATCCCAGCATAAAAATACCGTATATCCAAAGGAATGAAAGGATGTGAGCTTCACCTATGCATTTTAAGGATAATTTTTTGAAAACAACTGACCATGCAGTGATTCGAATTCGGTAAAGACTGAAGGCATCCAACATTTCAAAATCTGTATGTTCAAAAGTTGCCGGGACTTTTGAAAATTTCCATCAGTATACAGTACTAATCCTCATTAACATCATGATTAAGTATCATATGATCAACTTATTGTTATGAGTTATGAATGACTCTGAACAGTGATAGAGCACAATTTTGGCTTGGTTCACTTGTATACTTGTAA
This sequence comes from Spongia lamella, assembly GCA_963930835.1. NCBI lineage: Eukaryota > Metazoa > Porifera > Demospongiae > Dictyoceratida > Spongiidae > Spongia > Spongia lamella. The sequence goes on from OZ005755.1 coordinate 2,741,643, forward strand.
TCAGCTGCTATAGCTACGTAAGCTTATCATAAAAAAATTGTCTTGGAATCCTCAATTTGCGAAGTACACAAGTCCTTCAAAACTTTGTACAAGTAAAGTACGGTAATCAATTTCAATTGCTAAAGAACCCAGAGTCAAAAGTGAACAACAAAACTCAATAAAATGTGCAATATAACAAGGCTGTGGTGTGCATATCAAACTAAACTAGGCATACGCATGAACGCATTTGCCTTGCACACATCAGTAGTAAAATATATAAGCACCCCATATAATCATTGCTATCAATAATGCCCATGCTAAACTGATAAGACATGTGAACCCTCTTGGAAAAAATGTTTAACCATGCACGGGCTACATGGTAAAAAAGTGATTTGTAGCTATTAAATGGGTAGAAACACATAGTTGGTTATGTAATATATAGTATGAGGTTACTGTAGTGTAATAGCTACTTGGTGTTGATATATATGCTATGTAGACTAGCTATATAATTATGTAGTACCAGATTCACAGGATTTAACAGATTTAGTCTTTACTATATAGAAATCAGCTGTCTCAACATAGAACATCATTATATATGTATAAGCATGTAGTCACATTCATGCATACATGTTTTGTATAATGTTAATTACGTACCTAGTTACGTGTAGGTAAAGATCACTGAATTACGTATGTTGCTGTGTATGTATAGCTAAGTAAGCAACGTATAGTCATCACGTGATTTAAATTACAACTTATAATAACTTCCAAAACACTACACCAGTATGAGCATGTATGCAACTGACATTAAAAATATATTATAAATTAAATCACATATTGGTGTGCAAGGGTTCCTATATAAGGGTATGTGTGTACTAAATAAGTAAATTGTTAAATAGTTTTAATTTTACTGTAAATGGTAAGGTAGATTTTGTAGGACAGATGAATAACTGATTGTATACTGAATATTGAATATTGAATAACTGACAGGCAGTATGGCACTTTACTATTTGTTGTTACTTGAGGTAACAGGTGCAGCCAGATGTGCTGGCATATATATGGAGTGTGGTTGTATGTTACTTAAGGTATGAAAGAGCCAATTAATATCTTGAATAGCTAACTATATTGAATAACTTGTATTCATACTAATTGATTTATTGATAAACAAGGTGGTAAAAGTACATAAAACTTAATTCAGAAATGGCATGATTGATGAGACTTGCCCAACAGAAGAGCAGTATAAATACAGACTGCTTGGCTATAGTAGTATACATTTGTGTGTGTGTGTGTGTTAGAGATGCAAGGATACACAATTTGGATGTATCGATATATTGCCACTTGTGTATCATGATACACCAATATATTGTACGATACAGTCAAGTGTGAATTAACTGATTTTTAGAACTTTTTCTAAAATTATTAGTTGCAAAGCTGTAAAATTCACAACCATAATGCACAACTACAGCATCAGTTGTATGTATAAGTATACATTTTGATGGCGATACATCGATATATCACGATATTCGATAAATCGATACGACCTAAATGTGTATCGATACAGTATCACTGCCAAATGTATCACGATATGACGATGTATTGTATTGTATTGTGTGTGTGTGTGTGTGTGTGTGTGTGTGTGTGTGTGTGTGTGTGTGTGTGTGTGTGTGTGTGTGTGTGTGTGTGTGTGTGTGTGTGTGTGTGTGTGTGTGTGTGTGTGTGTGTGTGTGTGTGTGTGTGTGTGTGTGTGTGTGTGTGTGTGTGTGTGTGTGTGTGTGTGTGTGTGTGTGTGTGTGTGTGTGTGTGTGTGTGTGTGTGTGTGTGTGTGTGTGTGTGTGTGTGTGTGTGTGTGTGTGTGTGTGTGTGTGTGTGTGTGTGTGTGTGTGTGTGTGTGTGTGTGTGTGTGTGTGTGTGTGTGTGTGTGTGTGTGTGTGTGTGTGTGTGTGTGTGTGTGTGTGTGTGTGTGTGTGTGTACATGCATATGCATTTATGAATTATGGGAGTGACCGAGTGTAAAATGTCAGCTTAAAATTGATGTAGCTAATGTAATTCCTATTGGTTGAGGAATGGATTTGAATCATGCAAGGCCAGTAAATCTTTTTACTTTTGGTTAAATGTATAACCGTTTACAATGCTGCCCTTGCATTTTTTACATGCTGGTATATAGCTACGTAGGTTGCTTTTATTAGCTATAGATACACACTTCCAGTTAGCTATGCATAAGGGGGCCAAGGGACCTATGCATGCATATGGGTCAAGGGTGTAGGAATAGGAGGGGCTAGGGCCAATTACAATTGTAGCCCCCCTAAAACTTCATCTTCCTACAGCTCTGTAACTATATAGCTACTTACCCATCTTTGACAGAGAGCAACTATTAGAACTCACTCAGTTAGTTGATGTTATCGTGTTTCAATGATACTTAACAATCAAGTTAGCTAACAGCTGCAGTTTACTGTTAAATTTTTTCAGTATCAAGTTAACTTTAAAATAATTATGTGCAATGGCACTTGTGTATGACCTCTCAGGCCTGGTTACATATACAAATTAAAGGTTGTCACCTCACGGCCTTTAGCATTGCATGACACTGCTGCAGGTGATCGTGACTCAATGACAGTAAACAATTTCGATTCTCCCAGGAGGCAGTGATGTCTATTTCAGGAGGCAGTGGTGTCTATTTCTATCACTACATTGCCAAGATCCCAAATCACATCGAAGAAAATCCATGAGTCTCGTTATGCGAAGAAATCCTACGACCTTTGACCTCTAACACGTGACATCATGTGACTTCACTCTTATGCTCAAAGTTTGCGTGCAAGGCGGTTTTTTATGATCCTACTAACCTTTAGAGTAATAGTAGCATAGGTATATGGCTGCAATGCACAAGCACCTGCCACCTGAAAGTATTGCATTTTACGAGGTATTTTTATTATCTACGTAGATAAGATTGTGAGTGCTAAGCTACATTGCAATTAATGTTGTTTGTTATAACTGAAGAGTTAACCAAATGGACTGAGCCGCTTTATCAATCCATAACACAAGTACACATGATGAATGTACCAGCAGTAGTGACCCGGCAACATAGAGTGGAACATTGAATCATTATTGTTCCACTCCTATAATGCTGAGCCCAGGCACTTGTAGTGGAATCAGTGGAGTATGTTTGGAACACTGATCATGATGTATTGACACCGCCACACAGGTATTGACATGAGCAGTGAAGAAAATAACACTTATATGTGTATACGTACCGGTATAACTATTGTCCAGTTGTTAATACATGATGTACATGTACAGGTGCATTGGATTTCTGAATGCAAATGACACTCCTGGGGTCTCCTCAGGAGCAGGTCTAACCGAGAATCTGCCACTTTAAAGAGTTGTCATCCGCATGTGAACATGTCAGTAACAAATGAAAAGTAATAAGTTTTGTCAAAGACACATGCAAGAATATGGGACTGTGATGGTTGGAAATTACATGTACATGTTCTTTTTTATGTAATGCGTAGCAGTAATCTGTGAGCAGGGTAAATAAATGCCCTGCTAGATGATCTCTTATATAGCAGTCAAACACTCTATTAAAGCATTCATTTTTTGAATGTGCACAATTCATCAGGATCTGGGACACAGCCTCTAGTCTAGCTCTAGACCCATTCTACTTTCAAACTTTACCAATGGAACCTCTCCAAAAAATCCTGGCCACACCTCTGATACAAAGATACAGTGTATAAATGTGTAACAGTGACTGATAACTGACAATAATAGTTGTAATCTAATAATTTAGTATTGAGTAGAATGTATGCGCATGCGTATAAGTTGAGAGTGAGTTTTAATAAGAACCCCACCTCGTGGTTATCTAAAAGTGGTGTGCTTCGACTACGGTAACTATAGCGGCCGACTTTGCAGTGGAGGTCCTACCGAGATTCAAAGGCAGACTTAAAAAGTGGAATGAACAGTCAGATGGCCGAGCTTGATATTCCTCAGGTTGGGCACGTCCAACAGGACAACCTCGAAGTTACCGAGCCAATCGACAAGGAATGGCCAGAAGGTACTGCTTATCATATTAATTCAAGAAGATTAAAGACGCGACAGCTTAGACGAATTGCTGCTGCGCTTGGAGTAACCGTCGGAAGTGCGTCCGCTGAAGACACCAGGACAATAGAGTGATTAACCAATTCCCGAACGTATCAATAACCGGACACCTGTAGTAGCCAAACCACATAACACACAACCCTAATTTTTGCACCAAAGGTGCATCTTAGCCAGCTAAACCTGCACTAGAAAATTCAGCTCAATAGCTCAAGTAGTGTAGTTATAGCGATGCAAAATGTCTGTCCGCAAAAAGTGTCAATTACCGAAAAAATATACCAATTTTCCGGACAGTCGCTCGAAAAGACCTTAAACAGCAGCGAATTTGGATACAACGCTAGATTATAAAACATCTACCCTCGCTTGTCTTGTGCAGGAAAAACCGAGCATTAAGATCAGCGAGTTGCTTGGCTGTAGCCTACCAAATTCAACCTGTTTTACGGGACCAATTTTCGGATACTACATCCTCTAATGTATTGAGTCGCCCAAGCCTTTTTTATCAACCAAAACGCGGTTTCTTGTGTTTGGTAAGTGAATTTCATGCCATTATACTGCAGTTTATACTAGATACGTATAGCTATAGTGTCAATTTAATTTTTTGCATGCATAATAAATTACCATGCATGCTCAGTATTATATATACGATATAGCTATAGCTACGTACACCAGTCTGTTCAGTAAGGATATATAATGAGACATAATATTATAGAAGTGATTTTGTACTTATAGCTGCATTGAACCACCTACAGGTATATATATACAAAAGTTAAACACACCGCACATATAATTATTATATATTAATAATATACACCACAGCTAATAGGTGAATATAATAAATATATGACTCAAGTCTGAGGTGAGAAGAAGTTTGCCATGATGGTAAACTTCCGATGTCCGAAGACAAGGGTCGTATATTTGTTATATTCACCGTATTAGCCGTGGTTCATATGATATAGCTATACTATGATGCGCGCTATATGTAGTAGCTAGATGTATATGCTTGTATGTACACCTTGAAATTCCTTTGATGTATGGCTTCATCATAGTATATATGTATTATGTATGTATGTACTGTATGTATGTATGTATGTATGTATGTATGTATGTATGTATGTATGTATGTATGTATGTATGTATGTATGTATGTATGTATGTATGTATGTATGTATGTATGTATGTATGTATGTATGTATGTATGTATTATATATCTATATATACTAAAAATGTACCTGCCCTATTGTGCAGGTGTAGCTACGTAGCTAAATGCACGCTGTGCATATTCATGGTAGCTATATGGTTGATATGACAGTTCCCTATATAAGCCAACTACTAATTCCAGTTCCTATGCCTACCTATAGTCTCCTCTGCCTACTTATGTATATAATCTACTATGCCTACCTATAGTCTACCTGGTCTCCTGTGCCTAGTTATACCAGTCCTGTTTCTACCTCATATTCTCATCCTTGCGTGCCTGGTCTCATTATGCCTATTGTATAATATGTCTGTGTTGTTACCACATAGCCAGCATTGTTTGCTTATAAAATTGTATAGCATGTACCTATAGGCTTGTCTGTTTACACTGAGGTTTCTTTGTTTAATTAACACCTTGTAGCTAGTAGGCTGTACCAGCTTATGTTATCCAATTGACTTAATATGCTGAATACTTGTGTATCTGCTTAATTTCTGCTCGTGCTGTCTTCATTAAGATGAGACGTTTAAGCATCAAATGCTGTCAATACGATTTTGAGGGACACACCCACTTATCGAGTCACAACGTTTATAGCTACCCTGTGGATGTCTGCTGCTACTGAAGCTTTATACATTTGACTTTCTGGCTATTTCCAGCTGCAGCAGATATGCAGGCGCTGCATGGGTAATGGCACTTTTGCCAGCACTTAGCTAAACTGCAATTTAGTCGTCGCACGTGCCTGTAGAAAAACAACCGTAACTCTGCGACCATATGGTCCACTGGCTTCCAATTTAGATTATTTTATTGTTCATTTAATTCTGTCAGCTGTGGCATGTTAGCGTTAATACTGTTGAAACAAATCTACATGCACTGATTTTAAAAATTTACACGATTAAAAATGATGGCAAAATGGTTTATTAGCTCTCGGGTTGATTGACGACAACACTTAGAACTTTAAAAACACAAGCATCAGATCTACTCAGCTATAGTTATAACACTTAAATCTATAAGATTTAGATTTATAGATTTAGATCAGGGGTCAGAGACTGGCTTCCTATACATGCATGCATATGTTGATTGTTTAATTATTATAGAACTTCACAATTCAGTATGCATATAGCTGATTGTCAGAAAATTAGAATTAGCTACATTAGAATTCAAATTAGAATTCAAGTAACAAAATTAGCAAGCTATTAAGTTTTATTCATGAATGTATTCATATATATCTACAAGCATGCACATGCTTATTCCTTTTAGCTAGCTATGTATATAGCTAAGTTAAGATTCAGAGGTAACACATTTTCTCTACTCTCTAAGAGGGTACAAATTTTCAAAATTTCTGTGGGGGCATCCTCCCATACCTTTAGTATTGGCAGACATGCTTTGTACATGCAAGTGCTTTGCATAGTATAATAATTATGAGATTATACTTTTCCAACCTAGCCTATAATGATCTAGCTATAGTTGTCAAGGGTCAAGGCTGTGCCCCCTTTCAAAACTCTAGATTCGCTCCTGCATATGTAGCTATAGTATAGCTAGCTACGTACATGATGAAAAATAAAATTTTAGAGTTTAGCTACGTATATAATATATATACGTAACTAAGCATGCTAGTTTTATGCATATATTTTCACAATTTGTAGATGAATAAACTTAGCCTAGCACTATCACAGAGAACTGTTTACGTTAAGTCAACCAAACAGAGCAGAGCTATACTACAGAGAGCAGTACTACCAGTCACAGCTATGATGATACTATAGTATGCAGATGGCAATAGCAGCAGTGGAGCAACAAGAAATGACTATAAGGTGTGCTGCTATTTGCTATGGTATTGCTCCCTCAACTTTACATGACAGAATTAGTGGAAAGGTGAAGGATGGTGCCACCCGGGGGGTTGTCCCATATCTAACAAGACAAGAGGAAGAGGAATTCACAAGTTTCTTAAGATGTTGTGCCGACATAGGATATGCACATTCTCTGCCACAAGTACGTACTAGCTTTATGAGATGTGTATTATAGCTATAGCTACGTACATAGCTATATAGCTACAGTATATAGCATGCATGTTTCATTGAATGTTTTGTTTTTGTAGAATATTCTAATGATGATGTGGAGCTGTGTGAAGCAGAACCTTGCATTATAAGTGGGTTTAAACAAGAGAAAGTGCAACGGATTAAATGTGACAAGTGTGCATGTTGGTTGCATGCATAAATACTGTTGTGGGTTATTGGAAAATGCAAACCCAAAGAAGTTCACATGTGATCGGCATTTTTAACAATGATGTAGCAAAATATGAATAGCTACATGGACATGGAGCAATTGATTATGTGACATTTTTGAATCCGTAGCTGTTAATTGTTTCATAATTATATTCAGATTCATTCACATTGATGATGTAACTGCATGTGATCACTCGTAATAGCTATATACGTAACATGCATGTGCATGCATGCATGCATATACGTAGCTGCTATTTTGTAAGAAATAAATAGCTATGTAGCTACATATATGCCTAAAGCCTGCATGCATGTCTGTACCTTTCATGCAAACTATATTAGCTATAGTCACGCATGCACTGCATGGCTATATATGCATTCAAAGACAGATAGCTAAATATAGATAAGTCATGCAGATGCATGTGAGTTGAATGGATGCAACAATAATATGGTTACTGACATGTTTAGCTACATTTGTGCAAAAGATTAATTCCAGCTACAGCTACTGTAGGGTATTCGCAGCAGTGGCAGATAATAGCTATAGTTTAACTAACTCAATGAGTCATAACTTCTTCAAGACTTTGAGATGTACCCCAGTGCTGGGCAACTGAAGTTGAGAACATATAGCTAGCTAAGATGTTTGCAAAGATACAGCAGCATTAATTTTAATGCATGGTGCATGTATACCTCTAAATTCTAATTGACACAACTATATAGTTACGCTATCTTCTATACTGTGCATCAATTTGAGTTGTTAATAGCCCATATAGGTTTGTTTTCATGGTTGGGAACAGTTGACGTATAGTATCCGGAAATTGATCCCGTGGAACAGGCTGAGTTTAAAGGCTTCAGATAAGCGACTCGCTGATCTTTAATACTTCGTAATTCGTGCATAAGACAAGCAAGGATAGGTGTTCAATAATCCAGAGTTGTGTCAAGATTCGCTACTTCCTTGGTACTTTACGAGCGACCATCCGGATAATCGGTTTATTTTTTCGGTAATTGACACTTTTCGCGGACAGACATTATGCATCGCTATAACTAGACTACTTGAGCTATTGAGCTGAATTTTCTGGTGCAAGTTTAGCTGGTTAAGATGCATCTTTGGTGCAAAAATTAGAATCGTACGTTATGTAGTTTGGCTACTACAGGTGTCCGGTAATCGATCCGTCCGGGAATTGGTTAATTACTCTAGTTGAAGGAAAACTCCGGGAAATGGACAAAAATCCCACTGAAGTACAAGTCATCGTACAGGGTCCGGATGACGATAGTGGTACGTTATTTTTAATAAATGATGAAGGTGTCATATTAACCGTTGAGGCGGTAATAGATAGTCACGTGACCGGTGATGAAGTAGAATCTAATGCGGGTTCGCGCAGTGCACTGCGAAGCGAACACGTGTCGCGCCCTTCCAGCACAGAACCCAGTGAACTAGAGGCGACTATCGAAGAGTTGCGCTTGGCTTTAGACGGTGAAGAGCACAAGAGCGCAGTCCAATTAATTGAGTTGACGTCGGTGAGAGAAGCACTGACGAGGGAAAAGCAGAAAGTGAAGAGAATGTGGCGACAGAGATGCGAGCAACCACTGACCCACGAAGATCAACAAGAGGCGAAAGACGCCGAGATACGAGCCCTTAAGGCGGAGCTCGCAAGACCGCAAGTCCCACGCGAACGAGTCTCAGAACACTCCACAACGCCAGTACGTAACCCCGTGACAGTAACCAATGTCGGTGACAGCACGGCGCCTGGAAGACTACAAGGTGAAACGGCTGGAAGAACTCGTACTTCCAGAGTGGGGAAAGCACCACCAGTAGACACCTTCACCGGTGAGAACTGTGATGTCTTATGGGAGGATTGGCTGCCAACATTTGAGCGTGCCGCTCGTTGGAACAATTGGAGTGAGGACGAAAAGCTGCTACAGTTGGCAGGTTACCTTAGGAAGAAGGCCCTACAAGAATGGAATTTACTGAGTGGAACATAGAAGTCCTCCTTCACAGTGGCAACTGAGGAAATGCAGAACAGATTAGACCCAGGGAGCAAGGCCCTGGCAGCACAGGACTTTCGGCACACAGTCCAAAGCCCAAAGGAATCAGTATCAGATTTTATTCGTAGATTAGAACAAGTCTTTCGTAGAGCTTATGGCAAAGAACAGATGTCAACAGAGACTCGGGACACTCTGTTACATGGACAACTGCAAGAGGGCTTGAGTGATGCACTCATCAGAGCACCAGCAGTTTCAGGGGCACTCACATATCAAGAATTGTGTGTGGCCGCTAAAAATGAAGAAAGAAGACAGACAGACTTGTCCAGGAGGCACCAGTATCGTAAAGATGAAAATGCCATACCTCCGCTAGGGGGTAATATGCATAAGAATGCTCAAGGAAGATCACCAGCAGACCGGAGAAGCCGATCAACTCCCACCGATCATCCCATTAAAAAGCGGTGCTATGTATGCAACAGCACAGATCACCTAATGAAGGATTGTCGTGTTCGTCCAACTGAAAGTTCGGGAAGTAACAACGCTAATAGCCAAAGAAGACCGACAAATACAAGACAAGGCTCAGGTAGAAGAGGCCAGGGTACTGGAGTGTCCGTGGTATCTACAGACCCAGAAACTGTAACCTCAACAGATTCACAGCATGAAAATTTACTGGATATTCTGTTTTCTGATTCAGATTCAGACACAGAAGTAAAAGTAATCAGAGTATCCGATGAAGGAAGCAAGTCACAATGTGCACACGTCGAAGTACAAGGTGTCCCAGCCTATGGAGTCGTTGATACAGCTGCAGACATAACGATCATTGGTGGCAGGTTGTTCAAAAGGATTGCTACCATAGCTCGGCTCAAGAAGAAAGATCTCAAGCCGTCTGACAAGAAGCCACGCACATATGACCAGCGTACATTTACTCTGGATGGAAGAATGGATCTGGACCTAACCTTCAATGGAAAAACCATGTGCACACCCATTTACATAAAAATGGATGCACAGGATCAGTTGCTGTTGGCAGAAGGAGTTTGTAGACAATTGGGAATAGTCAGCTACCACCCGGAAGTAGAGACTTGGAGAGGAGGATCCAAAGGAAGGGATAGCAGTTCAGATAAGACGGTAACTGTTCCCTTAGTACGAGTAAGTATGTTACGATCAATGCGTGTGTTACCTCATCACAGCACATTGGTCACGGTTAAAGTAGATGGTGAAATCACAACCCCTAGATCCCTACTACTGCAACCAGAAGAAACTATGGCTGGACTGCTAGTGGAAGAATCATTAGTAACAGTTCAGGATGATGGGACGGCACATGTGTCTTTGGTGAACCTTACTGGATTTACTCAGACCATTGACAGTGGGACCGCAGTGGGTGTGGTATCAGAGGTTGAGGAGGAGATTCGATTTGCAGAAGATGCAGATAGTGTGATGCCAGCTACAGTAAACCAGCTAGTTAGCACTGAAGAGCTGCCGGAAAGAAAACAGAGATTAGTTTCAATGTTGACAATTGGAGACTCAGAATTACAGGAAGTGTTACTAGAATATCATCACTTGTTTAGCGTGGATGAGGAGGAACGAGGAGAGACAGATTTAATCCAATTGAGTATTGACACTGGAGAGGCCTCACCAATTAAACAGCCAGCTAGACGTATGCCATATGCAGCCAGACAAGAAGTGGCACGGCACATACAAAAGATGCAGGAGGCAAATATCATTCAACCATCGAGCAGCCCATGGTCTAGCCCGATTGTCTTAGTAAAGAAGAAAGATGGGACTCTACGGTTTTGCGTAGACTATCGAAGACTAAACAGTGTAACCAAGGCTGACACCTTTCCTCTACCCAGGATGGATGACATCTTGGATCAGCTAGGAAACTGCAAGTTCTTTTCAACACTAGATCTGAAGTCAGGGTACTGGCAGATCAGGGTACATCCTGACTCCCAGGAAAAGACTGCTTTTGTAACACATCAGGGGCTTTACGAGTTTAGCGTGATACCATTTGGCTTAATGAATGCTCCTGCCGTTTTTCAACGCCTAATGCAGCAGGTTGTGATGGGCCTCAACCCTGAAGCTGGACCAGACTACGTAGCAGTTTACTTGGATGATATTTTAGTATTCTCAAGAAGTTTAGAGGAACACAGGAACCATCTAAAACAACTATTCAAGAGGATTGAAGTGGTTGGGTTAAAGTTAAATCCCAAGAAATGTTCATTTGCTTGTCAGAGGGTGGAATATCTAGGACATGTTATTACAGCTCAAGGGCTAAAACCAAACCCTGACCGTATTGAGGCAGTGAAACAATACAAGGTGCCACGTGATATCCACACAGTACGTCAATTTCTAGGGTTAGCTTCATTTTACAGAAGATTTGTGCCTGGATTTGCTCGAATTGCCAGTCCCCTGCACGAGTTGACAAAGAAGGGAGTTCCTTTTAGATGGACTGAAGCATGTCAGACTGCATTTGACCAGCTAAAAGATAAGTTAGTGGAAGCTCCAGTTTTGGCATACCCAAATTTTAATGAGAAATTCACTCTGGAAACAGATGCCAGTGTGCATGGATTGGGTGCCATCCTATCACAATTCCAAGAGGATAAGAGGTTCCACCCAGTGGCGTATGCGAGCCGAGCACTGTCTGACCAGGAAAAAAGGTATGCAATTACTGAGTTAGAAACGCTAGCTGTTGTTTGGGCTATGAGCCATTTTCATTGCTATTTGTATGGGCATGATGTTACGGTGCTGACTGACCATTCAGCAGTTAAGGCAGTATTGTGTAATCCTGGGGGAAGTAGCAAACATGCAAGGTGGTGGACCCGAGTGTATGGAGCTGGAATACGGAATGTGGATATAATCTACAGGGCTGGGAGAGATAACGCTAATGCTGATGCACTATCTAGACAACCTCACCTGCCTGCTCCGGCAGTTGGCACAGCTGATGATGATGTGCAGGTGTTGTCTATTGAAGCCCTTGAAGTGGACATATCATCATTATTTGAGTTGGAACCAGAGTCGATAACAAATGAGTACAACCCTCATGGATTTTCTCAAGAGCAGAAGAAGGATGATGAGATACTAGCTATGGTCATGATGGTCATGATCTACAAGAGAAAACTCTACCCCAGGCTACGGCTGATGCACGCTGGATTGCAGTTCAGGCACCAATGTTTACAATGATTGATGAAATTCTGTATTACTTGGATGACAAACAACCAGGTATAAAGCGGATTGTTGTCCCTAAACATCTTCAGATGCAGATAATGCAAGACTACCACTCTAGTATTATGGCAGGTCATTTTTCTGGAGTGCGACTGTATAAAACTTTATCAAGGAAGTGGTGGTGGGATGGAATGTACAGTGACGCTTTGAATTATTGTAAGAATTGTCCCCAATGTGCCATAGTATCAGGGACAGGGAGGAGGAGCAACCCACCACTAAAGCCAATCCCAGTGGAAAGAGTGTTCCAGATTGTGGGGGTAGATATAATGGAGCTGCCTAAGACGAGCAAAGGTAATCGATATGTAGTTGTGTTTCAGGATTTCCTGTCAAAATGGCCATTTGTATTTGCCACAAAAGATCAGAAGGCGACTACATTAGCAAAGTTACTAGTGGAGGAAGTAGTCCCAGTGATCGGTGTCCCTGAAGCATTGTTGTCGGACCGGGGAACAAACTTATTATCCCACTTAATGAGAGATGTATGTAAGTTGTTAGGAGTGGCTAAGTTAAATACCACTGCTTACCACCCCCAGTGCAATGGTCTGGTGGAGAGATTCAATAGGACTCTCAAGATGATGCTACGTAAGCATGTGGATAAATTTGGGCCGCAGTGGGACAGGTTTCTGCCTGGAGTGCTCTGGGCTTATAGAAACACTCCCCATGATTCGACAGGGGAGAAGCCATCTTTCCTCTTATTTGGGGTAGACTGTAGGTCCCCGACAGAAGCTGCACTAGTGCCACCTCAGAACAGTCAAACAACTGGTGTTGAAGATATTTCTGATTATCGCGAGGAACTAGTACTATCATTATCTGAAGCTAGGAAGGAAGCCCACCGTGCTATTTGCAAGGCACAGAAACGCTATAAAGCCCAGCATGATAAGAGGACCCATGATGTGAAGATGAAGCTTGGGGACTGGGTGTTGATATATTTTCCAGCGGAGGATTCTGGAAACAACGAAAGCTATCTCGTCCCTGGCATGGGCCCTACCGTATAGTGGCTAAGGATGGAACAAATGTTACCGCTACCAAGGTTTATTTTCCTGATGAGAAGAGTATCAAAGTTCATCAAAGCCGAGTACAGATGTGTCCATTCAATTTGCCGGCTGGTTATTACTGGTATGGACAGAAACGAACTAGTCCAGGCCGACCTCCAAAATGGGTAGAACAACTGTTAACAAGGGGAACAGGGGATGAACACAATGGAGATGCCTCCATAGATCAACTTGGGCAGGATTCTCCAGATGAGAATGATTGTACAGACGTGACGCAGGAAGAAGCCGTGATGCCTGTTCAACGTTGTGATGGTCCCACTTTGACATCTTCTCAGCCTGTACAAAGGACTCGGACCAGAGTGATCAAGCCTCCAGCCCGCTACTCTTGAGCTCGGGACGAGCTTTTCAAAGCCCCGGGGTGATGTAACAGTGACTGATAACTGACAATAATAGTTGTAATCTAATAATTTAGTATTGAGTAGAATGTATGCGCATGCGTATAAGTTGAGAGTGAGTTTTAATAAGAACCCCACCTCGTGGCTATCTAAAAGTGGTGTGCTTCGACTACGGTAACTATAGCGGCCGACTTTGCAAATGAATATTAAGGGTAACCATAAATTTGTATGGAAATGCCAGTTGACAAACAGATGCATAGCACTTCTTGACCAGTGTCATTATGCAAGTTATACAATGATTACATACATACATACCCACTGAGTTCTATGATTACCTGCTGTAGGAAATACACATAATTATACATTTTGATTTCCCATGCATGTACAATAAATTATATGAAATACATATATTAGACAATACACTAAATATTACACTGATCAGCAAAAACAATGTTAATTGTGTTTCCATCAGCTATAATTAGTCCTATGATCAAGTGTTTCAAAATAATATTTCTATAGCTTATATAGGAGTGGAGCCAGTATATTGGATGTTCCACTCCATGTTGTTCACCACTGTCGATAATATCTTCATACTTGCTAGTGTACAGTCAGTGTCGTCACTGTCGTGATGAAAAGCTCTTGGTTACATATACCCCTTTATAACAAACATCAAATAATAATTATAATGTAGCACTAAGTGCTTGTGCATTGCAGCTATCCACTACCACTGATAAGTTTAAAGTTATAGCCTACACTCGATTAATGCCATACACCAAGTGATGTATAATTCTGACGATGAATAAAATTATATGTATTAGAAATGATACTGTAAATATTTGAAAATATACTTACAAGCATATAATCAAGACTCACGATAGTGAGTCGCGAGGCCAAGAAGAAGCAGCAGTACGCGACGAATGAGTGAGTTATTTACAGGTAGCACCGCTCAAAAATTCGCAGACGCTGTAACTAAGCCGCCATAAAAGCTACTGCTTAGTTATTACAGACCTAGTACGTTCTTACTATATAGAATCAATATACCAACAATGAAGTGAATAGGTGCCTCCATTCCTGAGTATCAGCCATTGCGAGTTTTATGGCGCTCGTTTTGCGACAACGCACGACGAACCATCTGCCCCGCCCCTTTTCGCTTGTTAATTAGAGAATTAGTACCTTCATTGTTTGAAGAATCAATAACCCGAAGTACATCAAAATCGGCTCAGCCAGTCTTCAGATACGGCCTTACAAAGTCCTTCCTTTCACAAAAATATTTTTGACGCGGCAGTCGTTTTTTTTTCTTCTTTCTTTCTTTCATTTTCATCGCACACTTTTTCGTGGGCTTGCGGGAGCTCGCGCGAATCCCGGAAGTTTTTTTCAAACTCTCTTTTTGTACATTCACTTGTTTGTCTAATAACTCACTCATTTCTTCATGGATTTCAGCCAAATTTGTATCAGCACTTCTCCCATGTATGCTCTACCTGTCATACTACTTTCAGTCTGAAGTAAACACTTGAATGTATTTGAGAAAGGCTATTACACTGCAGGTTGATAGTTTCCATAACTTGGACCCCCTTGAAATGATTTGCATAAACTTTCAGATACACAATCTATATTGATGTATCACTCTGTAATGTAAGTTTAAAAAAATTTTAGGCTTGAATTTTTCAAAATTCAGCTTCAAAGTTTAATTTACAATATTGTATGCTAAGCAAGTACAAGTTATGCCCATGCACTACTTCTCTGCTGCTTGCTAGTAATAACATCTGTTTCCAAAAAAGTGGTGATATGCTAAACAAAAACACCTTGGGTGTAAAAAAAGTGCGAGGCCGATTTGAAGCAGCATTGCAAACAGGTGCGACCAAAAACTTTGATATCAGTTGAGGCCAAGAAGTTACTTATCAAAAATCTTTTTTAACTACTTGAATGACATACAATAGTTTATAGCATATTTTCACAACTATGATTGGCTTTGTCACTTGGCCACCTTTTTCACACCATCATTATTAATAAAGGTGGCCAAGTGACAAAGCCAATCATAGTTGTGAAAATATGCTATAAACTATTGTATGTCATTCAAGTAGTTAAAAAAGATTTTTGATAAGTAACTTCTTGGCCTCAACTGATATCAAAGTTTTTGGTCGTACCTGTTTGCAATGCTGCTTCTAATTGGCCTCGCACTTTTTTTACACCCAAGGTGTTTTTGTTTAGCATGACAAGTAACTGCTATCCTTCTCAAAGAGTAGGATCATAAAAAACCATCTTGCATGCTAATTTTGAGCGAGTAGATGAAGTCACATGAGCTCATGCAGCATATTATCAATATTAAGTGTGCATTAAATAAAATTAATATTATAATAATCTCCAGTGAACACTACTATCAACACATCACTCTGCAATATGCTCCAGACTGGGAAGTTATAGGAACACTACTAGATCTATATACCCAGTGGAGAAACTGAAAGCTACAGAGGCTGGATACCCTACCAATGTCAAATGGTGTTGTAAACAACAGTTTAAAAAATGGCTTGAAATAGACGCCACTGCCTCCTGGGAGAAGTTTACTGTTATTGAGTCATGATCACCTGTAGCAGTGTCATGCAATGCTAAAGGTGACAACCTTTAATTTGTATATGTAACCAGGCCTGAGAGGTCATACACAAGTGTTATTAACAACCATTGCACATAAGTTAATAAAAATTTAACTGCAAACTGCAGCTGTTAATTAGCTAACTCAATTGTTAAGTATCATTGAAACACGATAACATCAACTAACTGAGTGAGTTCTAATGTCAAAGATGGGTAAGTAATTACAGAGCTATAGGAAGATGAAGTTTTAGGGGGGCTACAATTGTAATTGACCCTAGCCCCTCCTATTCCTACACCCTTGGCCCATATACATGCATAGGTCCCTTGGCCCCCTATGCATAGCTAACTGGAAGTGTGTATCTATAGCTAATAAAAGCAACCTAGCTATATACCAGCATGTAAAAAATGCAAGGGCAGCATTGTAAACAGTTATACATGTAACCAAAAGTAAAAAGATTTTCTGGCCATTGCCTTTGCATGGAGATATCAAAGTTTTGGTTGCATATAGCTAGCTACATATATAGCTAAGGCCACTCCAATTGGATCATTAGTTTCTAGTATCACCAGCATGTGGGTGGACGGGTTAGCTAGTATATTTATGTATCTATAAATTAATCACTGGAACAACTTCCCATTGGATATTGCCAACTCACCATCCATTATAAGAAGAATTTTGATTGCCACTTTAATATAATTTTTAATCTAATTAATCTTTATACTCTAATTTATTGTACTGTAGAGCAGGACTCACAGGCTTAATGCCTTTTCCCTTGTATTTAATAATAATACATATAATAACCACAATGTGTATATGGGGTCAAGGGGCCTATAGCTATGCAATATAGCTACTAGAAATCTAAAATTAAAAAGTAATGAATGTGAATATTGAATGCAGCTGCGTAGGTAAATTAAACTTTCAAAATTCTTTTAATGCAAAATACAAACACTAATTTTGTAGCTTACAAAAAACAAGCACACAATACATAGCCATGATTCATGTATAATAAACCTTAATAGTTTCCAGCTAAAGTTAATCTTGTGGCTTGTCTCATAGTCAATATATGTGCATTACAAAACCCATTCAATTTATATAACAACATATTTCAAATACAGAGAGCCTCTATAATTAAATTACACATTCAACATTATTGCAAAACACATCTATCATCGTCGGTTCCTTCTTCACTGCCCGAATCGTCATCCGATTTTGCTCCTTTAGTCACCTTGGAGAAGAACTTGTCATGTACAAGATTTTGTCTCTCATAAAATAACAAATAAGGAGAGTCGGCTAATACTTTATCTTCACTGGTTACCTATAACAAAAGATGGTAACTATTAGCTATAGCTATGTGACCAGGTTTGTGAGTTTTCAAATTTATTTTATCATAACTAGTGTTCTAGATATGCTAACAAAACACAATTTTTACTACAAATGCAGAATTTAATGGAAAATTTTTTTGAGCTTACAGAATGCAAACACCCCTTTTAGAACTGAAGATATTAGTGATTATCTAACTAGGTGTAATTTGCACTGTGACATGGTTTGATTCTCGCAGACTCGGTCACATACCGTATAGTTGGTTTTTTTCAAGGTACTTAAATTCCACGAATTTCATAGATTCGTGAAATTAAAGTGCTTGAAAAATAAGCAAAAACAAAAAATAGCACCAAATAGCTATATACTATTTGGGAAGGCCATTCATGAAAATAAAATCGCTGAAAATCAGGCATTCGAGGAATATAAGTACCTCGAAATAACCAACTAGCTATATGGTATATATATGTATAGCTAAATCTGTATAAGGCCTATCTTAAAGCTATGTGTGTACATACCTTGCAAGAGCTGTCATTGTAGCTGTACCAGTTACCATCAGGATTCTTCGCATACGAAACATAATGACCTCCCCCTAGTACACCTGTGTGACTCTATTACATTATTACACAACATTAGTTAAGATCACACGCAATATTATGCTTACCGCTATAGCAAACAGGTTATACTGAATTGGTGATTTGACGTTTGCAACAGAAATAGCTTTTGCTGATGTGATTTCTGCAGCCATTTCCCCATTAGCCAAAGGACTAGATGTACCGTCAGTCACTTCAAGTGTTATTTCACTACCATCGGGTTGTGGTGAAATCTCTTTAACTCTTTCTGACTCTCTCCTCTGTGCAGACTCTTGCTCAGTATCATTTTGTTGCTGTTCTTCCTTGTTATCATTCGAGCTTTCTGCTAAAGTTTCTGCAGCAGAGTTCAACAACAGTTCTTCATCTTGTAAACCATATCCCAAATCCTTTTCTCTTGACAATGTTGAACTACAACTATTTCCTTCATTCTGTATTAACAAGTTACACATACTACCAGTGGATCCCCGAGATATATCAACAGGTGTGGGACACTTTGAACTGAACTGAGAGTTTGCACAAGATTCAGAAACATTATATTCCGGACTGTCTCTATACGCTAATGGATTAAACATGCACGAAAACTTGACGTCTTGTTGTGACTTTGTCCACTGGTTGTTGACAAACTGAAATCTCTTAAGATGTACAATCTGTATTGGAACAATCTTTAAAAGTAATGATGGTTAAGTGCATTTGTAACTCACCAGCACTGGTGGAAGTCTCCATATTTCTAATCGTTTTCCAACCCTTTGGTGTTTTTGACATCTTTTACACATCCTATAAGTACATATATTACTGTACGAGTAACAGGCGTGACATTGCCATGCATGTCTAACTAAACTTCATAGCTAGCTATATGTTTAGTATACCATTGCAAAAGTCATGAAATCTTTCTCACCATGTTTCATTCTCTCCTAGTTTCTCCTCCTTCGTAAATGCATTAAGACAGTCATATAGGTCAATCGGTTTCTCTACAACCTCCCTAGCTTGCTTAATGCTCTCATGGTCAATCGGCTGTATGATGCAACAACCACAAAAATGATGCAACAACCAATAATCAAAAAATGGAAATAAGACTTGCAGCTACGTATATACCACTAAGCTATTCATTCTACACAAAACATTCAAGTTTAAATCTTGTTAGGTAGTAGCTACAACTAGCTATAGCTATATTTGATAGAGTAGCTAAATATGCAGGGTTCTGTCCACACTGGTCGGCAGTGGTTCAAAGCCACCAGCACCTCTTAAAACCGACCAGGACCTCTTAAAACCGACCAGTGCAATTCTTGCATAAATTATTGATGCATCTGTTAAATAGCACTACACGCATCAGTCTATGTTAACTTTAATGCATGCTAGGCCACCACTAAGAAATTCCTGGGCAGAACACTGAATATGGTAGGTATCCTTTGACACATATGCGATGCTTACTCGCTCAAGGGAAGATTGATAGCGAAGGTGTCTGACGGTGGGGTCCCAATCAATGGCCAGGTAGTCACATTTGCTGTGAAATCCTGTCTGATCACTGGCTAACAAACAGCCTCTACAGAACCTGCATATTTCAACACACACACATTAACAACACTACAATACTTTAGACATATTTCTATCTGTGGCATAGCCAAGGATGGGCCTGGTAGACACATGCTCATCTAACTCTAAGTAGAACAGCTATAAATACAGTGGACATGTTAATGTGGACACTTGAAAATGAGGACACCTGCATAATCCATGCACTTAGTTAAGATCCCAAAGTAGCCCTTTAGTACATACGTAAACTGACCTGGACAATCAGGACACCTTGATAAAAATTAGGTGGTCCCAAGGTGTCCATATTTTACACAGGTTCCACTGTATGTTACTAAAGGATTGATATGCTAACAAATAAGCTTTACAATCAATTACTTTAATGGAAAGCACCCGCCCAACAGAAGAATCCTCGCTACACCAGTGATAGTAGTTATACTGTATAGCACAATTTTTTGACGGGGGAAATATTGACACTAAGCTAGCAATGCATCAAAAAATTTTCTTTCAATAATCTCCAGTAGTATAGTATCCTAGTAGTATCCTAATCTCCAGTAGTATAGCTAATACAGGTGGCCTAGGATGCTGTCCGTCAATATTTTCTCCATCAAACAATTGCGCTATATGGTAGTAGTGGATTGTTTTACCTGTACCAAGGACACTTGCAACAAGACAGGCCATCTCTGTTAACCATCTTGAGGGTGAAGGGTAATTCTTCATCCTCCGATGATCTAAATAAAAACAAAAGTTGTGCAAGCTGATCTGAAACAGAGACAAAGCATGCAAGTGTTATATTCAGCCCCACCCACTTAGTACCTTGCAGAGGTGGAGGATTTGGGTATGATCAATCTTTTGATCTGTCTCCACACTTCATGGTAGAGATCTCGGTGGGTGGAGTTGGTAGCACATGGTATGATGACGGGAATGCCAAACAGATTGGGCCGTAGTTTGTGGATCGCCACCAAATATGAATTGTCAGAGTCAATCTAGAGTTACATTAATAATAATGCTCTTAGCTATATAATTGTGACCAGACCTGCAAAAATCAACCATCTAGTCACACAAAAAAATTTCAAAATATAACCTATCATAACTTATGCCTTATTTATACTAACAAACCAAATTACAAATGCAGAATTTAATGGATCATCTTTTAAAGCTTACAGAATGAAAATACCTCTTTTAGAACTGAAGATATTCATGAATATCTAACTAGGTGTAATTTACACTCACATGGTTGATTTTTGCAGGCCTGGTCACATATGCAGTCACTATAGCAAGCATTATAATTACTGACCATCTTTCTATGCATTCCAACGATATATAATCCACTACCAATGGCGTTGGATACAGCCGGCAATGGAGTTGAAGGAGATGTATCTTGTCCGTCATTTTCTACTTCTTCCGAGTTGATGATTTCTTGTCCATCTAAATCAACATTGGCATTAGTTGTATTTTGTTCTTCATTGGCCGTCCTATTTTCTTGCATGTTTTCATTGTTATTTTTGTGGTCCTCATTTTCATTGGCAATTACCACAGCCGCTGGACCACACAAGTCATGTGAGCTTTCTTTAGTGTCATGTGAGCCTTCTTTAGCATGATGTGAGCCTTCTTTAGTGTCATGTGAGCCATCTTTAGCATCACACAAGCCCTCTTTGATATCATGTGAGCCCTCTTTGATATCATGTGAGTCCTCTTTAGTGTCATGTGAGTCCTCTTTAGTGTCATGGGAGCCCTCACGGAAGACCTCTTTAGTATCATGTGTAGCACACTGTGAGTTATTGTTTATAGATGTCTCCGCACTCGATGTCTTTGCAGCTAACTCCCTCAATCTTTGCATTCTGTATAGTATATACATAGAAATTTACAACACATCATTGGCTAGCTGTATGGATAGAAAGTACTTATATTATATGACTAACTATACAATTGAGAGATCTACAAATACAATAAATCTCTCCATAGTGGGATTGGCTTTCATTTCATGTCAACTCTTTTCGTTGGGGTTGGATTTCATAAATTGCAAGTTATGTCCTTAATGTGAGAGTTTTTACACTGTGTTTTCTTAACTGCAGGGATTTTATAGAGGTCTAATTGCCCCCTGGAAATGATTTTGCCCCTAAGTTAGGTCTCATTGATAAACTTGCACTTAGTCAGCAGCAGTCTGCCCCCTCTATATATTTGAAAATCTCTATTTGTCCCCCCGAATCTATTTTCCTGACTACTTTCAGAGAGTTTCCATTGTATGGCCATGATGTCATTGATAATACCTTGCCACAGTGTCTGGACTTTCCATTCTACTGACAGGTTGAGGGGCAGGTGGTTCAGGCACCTCATAGGCGTAGAGCATTCCACCAAAAACCGCTGCAGAGATTTTAGTAGTATCACGCAACCAAGTCTAGAGAGGTAGACAATGCAAACATAAAAACTTTCAAAACAAAAATACACACAGTATAAATTTAAAGAGATTTTGGCTCATCCCTCATCTACAAAATATTTCAAAAATTGTAATAAGATTAATAACAGATATTATGTGATATACTAAAGTAATATTTAGTTACTGCACCATGACTTTATTGTAAGACTTCTAATTTAGCATTAACAAAACTAGCACGCATTTTTGAATTCACATGTGTAGCTATCATTAATAGCAGGTTTTGTTGAGAGAAAAAGTTACAAGTTCAACATCTGCTTTTTTAGAAGAAATATTGCAATTTTTGGATGTTACATTAGAATGATTTAACATGGGCTGTTCTTGTGGCTTACCTTTATACATGCAGCCATGACCTCGCACAGTTGGAAACAGTGTACAGCAATGCCGCTGAGCTCGGATAACACCTTCTTCAAATCAAGATACTTGTGGTCCATCTCCTCTCGAAGGGAATACCGCACTGGAGTAGATCCATCCAATCGCACAACTACACACACAAATTATTAAATACCACAAATTAAAGTTTGTTGTGTTAATTTTAAATTGTGATCAAGTCTGAAAATATCAGCCATGTCAGTGCACAAAAAGCCTAAATTTTTCAAATTTGCTTATCATAACTCACGCTATAGTTATGCTAACACAACACAATTTTTACCACAAATGCAGAATTTAATGGAGGATTTTTTAAAGATTACAGAATGCAAATATCTTTTTTAGAACTAAAGATATTACTGATTATCTAACTAGGTGTAATTTATGCTGACATGGTTGATTTTGCAGGCCAGATCACAATTCATATACATACCGATAACCTCCAGGGTCACTTTACTCTCAACCGGTAATGGTAGGGAGAGGAATGTGAAGGGATCAAATTTGACGCTGGTGTACTGACAGGTGAGACAGCGGACTTTAGACTTGAGCTGTATACACAAGATAACAACATAATAGTAGGTAAAGCCAATTTATAGATCAACCAGTGTTATCATATGAAATTATCAAGACTCACGATAGTGAGTCGCGAGGCCAAGAAGAAGCACAGCAACGCGACCACTGAGTGAGTTATTTACACGTAGCACCGCCCTGAAACTCGCAAACGCTCTAGTTAAGCCGCCATTAAAGCTATCGCTTAGTTATTACCGACCCACAACGTTCTTACTATATAGAATCAATAAACCGAGAATGGAGGAAATAGGCGCCACCATTACTAAGTACCAGCCATTGCAAGTTTATGGCGCCCGTTGTGCAACTACGCACGACGAACCATCCTTTCCCGCCCAATTCGCCCGTTTACTAGACAATTAGTACCTTCATTGTTTAAAGAATCAATATCCCAAAGTTCGTAGAAATCTATTCAGCCATTCTTCCGATACAGCCTTATAAATGCCTTCCTGTCACCACAAAAATTTTTATGCGGCAGTTGTTTTTTTTCTTTCTTTCTTTCTTCATCGCACACTTTTTCGGGGGCTTACGGGAGCTTTCGTGAACCCCGGAAGTTTTTTCAAACTCCCTTTTTATACATTCACTTGTTTGTCTAATAACTCACTCATTTCTTCATGGATTTCAGCCAAATTTGTATCAGCACTTCTCCTATGTATGCTCTACCTGTCATACTATTATCAGTCTGAAGTAAACACTTGAATGTATTTTGAGAAGGAT
The DNA here is from genome assembly GCA_963930835.1 of Spongia lamella. Lineage (NCBI taxonomy): Eukaryota > Metazoa > Porifera > Demospongiae > Dictyoceratida > Spongiidae > Spongia > Spongia lamella. Next base: position 2,765,795 of record OZ005755.1, read on the forward strand.
TAGCAGGTTGATAGTTGTCATAACTTGGATCCCCTTCGAATGATTTACATAAACTTTCAGATACACAATCTATATTGATGTATCACTCTGTAGTGAAAGTTAAAAAAAGTCTCGGGCTTGAGTTTTTCAAAATTAAGCTTCAAAGTTTAATTTGCAATATTGTGTGCTAGGCAAGTACAAGTTATGCCCATGCAGTACTTCTCTGCTGCTTGCTAGTAATAACATGTGTTTATACTTCCAAAAAAGTAGTGATATGCTAAACAAAAACACCCTGGGTGTAAAAAAAGTGCGAGGCCAATCAGAAGCAGCATTGCAAATAGGTATGTACGACCAAAAACGTTGATATCAGTTGAGGCCAAGAAATTACTTATCAAAAATCTACTTGAATGACATAATAGTTTATAGCATATTGTCACGACTATGATTGGCTTTGTCACTTGGCCACCTTTTTCACACCATCATTATTAATAAAGGTGGCCAAGTGACAAAGTCAATCATAGTTGTGACAATATGCTATAAACTATTATGTCATTCAAGTAGATTTTTGATAAGTAATTTCTTGGCCTCAACTGATATCAACGTTTTTGGTTGTACATACCTATTTGCAATGCTGCTTCTGATTGGCCTCGCACTTTTTTTACACCCAAGGTGTTTTTGTTTAGCATAGATCTTTACAATACTTTGACATGATCTTGTAATGTATATTCACAAGGCAAAAGTATTTGCTAGTTCCAACAACAGCAATCTCTAACCAGGTAGCTACAAAGTTTAGTGTTCAATGGACCTATTCATAATTGCGAAGCTGTTCAAGTTCTCAGCATTATCTACAACTCATGTTTATGAGTCACACAAATCATCTTGAGCTCAGCATGCTAAACCTACCTGGAATTTACGATTTGGATGAGCCTGTAGTTTATGTGAAAGAGTGATATGGAAATCTTGAATGGCTTTGCACTTTTGAATAAGACCCGTGCTATGAGAATACATACTAATGCAAAATACCACATTTACTATTATAAATACAGTATCTTGTAAAATATATTTGTGTTCTTAGAGCAGGTTAGTTAGTAGAAAAATGACTGCTACTTATAATGCTAATAGTGTCAGTTTGCTCTTGTCTGTACTATGCCTTGGGATAGTGTTTATGGGTGGCTGGTACTTCCAGTCCTCCATAGTTGAACTGAGGACACTGGTAGCCAACCAACAAGAAGTCATTATGGAACAGAAGAAAGATATAACAGAACAAAAGAAAAGGCTTGATGAGTTATTGCTACAGCAACAATATGAGAAGAGCCAGCCCAAGGTAAACAAATTTTATAAACTATGTTACATGTGAATTGTAATAATAAGAACAGTTGTAGTATATAGTGCTTTCATCATTAAGTACGGTGGTACTTAATAGTAGGGATTGGTAAGAAATTGTATGGTTTCCCAATTTTTTGCACTTCATAAAACAACCTTCCAATAGGCTTTACCCGAAAAAACCGACTGGAATGCATTGGTAAGGCTGTAATGATGCTGTACCTTGGTAAAACGAAGCAACAAGTCGAATATTTCGACCTACAGCCAACTTTGAAAATTTCGAAATTCACCTGTATTTCGTCTGCCAGCCAGCCTGCCAGCCTGCCAGCCAGCCTGCCAGCCAGCCAGCCAGCCTGCCTGCCTGCCGTAAGACCCAGTTGCGCTAGGTGTAGGGCTCCAGAAATTTCACACAATAAAGGTAATGGCGGCGGATTTACGAAAATGTTGTTCCGAAGACGATTTACCCACTGCGCCATGGCGATTCCTTTTATCCTTCATTCCATTCCTTGTTCTTCTATATTCCTTTAGCAAGGTGTGAATCTCACCTTCGAAGGTGACGATAGCCTGTTACGGCTTCTGCTTATTACGTCACGCAAAAACCTGGCTTGCAGGTGATATAATTAGTTACAGTGGCACCATGGCATCATGCCACGATGTTTTCGCATGTACTTTATTACATCATGAACTTTGAGATTATAGCCTTGGACAAATAGCTTTTGCTGTTTTTCGAGTGTTATTTGCTATCACACAGCTGCTTTGCCATGTAAGCGCGCTGTAAACAAGCATAATTATTACATAAGCGCCTGTAACATTTGTGTGCATGCTGAAAGATTATTATGAATGCTTAGCATGTATAAAAAGCAAACAAACTAGAATGATAAAAAAATTCAAAATTCAAAGGAAAGTAGGGATTGAACCTGCCAAAAGTAGGGATTAAACTTTTATAAATTATCTCATGCCAGAATGTTCTCTCGTCCCAAAATCTTATTCCTTGTTTCCTTACTTTTTGTAGCACTATTGAATTCAATCCCTACTTTCCTTTTGAATTTTGAATTTTTTTATCATTCTAGTAGCATTAGGGTTTATACTTGTACAATATTACAATGCAGCTTGTTATATCCCACTACACTCGTAGGATATCATTGTTATTAACACTCGTCCTTGGCTTTAAGCCTCGGACTTGTGCAATAACAGTGATATCCGAGGATATAACTATAACACACATCCCAATACAGTTAGGCAACTTAGACCTAAGCCACAAATATTGCAAATAGTTTCATATTAGCAGACACGAGAACAATAGCGCGTAGAATACAGTACAGTAATCTTCTATGCACTTGATCTACTACAGGATCAGAATGTACAAGATACCATTAATAGTGACACCGTTACTACTGGACACCATGTGGTAAAAAGAAGCAACTCAACGCCAGCATCCCTACAACCATCACAAGTAGATACAAGTGATTTGCAAATACTGAGAGGAAGAGATGGTCGAGATGGTCGAGATGGCCAAGATGGATTATCAGGTCCTAGAGGACTTCCTGGGTTAAATGGTGATACGGAGCTCCTAGAATACAAGGAGACTCAGGAAATGCTGCACTAAAAGGAGATACAGGAAATGCTGGGGGAAAAGGAGACGCAGGAGTTCCTGGACTAAACGGAACCACAGGAGTTCCTGGACTAAAAGGAGATGCAGGAGTTCCAGGAGCAAAAGGAGACACAGGAGTTCCTGGACTACACGGAACCACAGGAGTTCCTGGACTAAAAGGAGATGCAGGAGTTCCTGGACTGAAAGGAGACACAGGAGTTCCTGGACCTAAAGGAGATGGGACAGGTGGAGTAGTCTACGTTCGCTGGGGTCATAACTCTTGCCCAAGTGGTGGAGCAAAACTAGTGTATGCAGGTAGAGCTGGAGGATCTGAACATACTCATACAGGAGGCGGCGGTAATCCACAATGTCTTCCACTGGACCCAAACTTTTACAAGACAGTCAGCGGATCACAGACTTGGGCTTTTATGTACGGAGCAGAATAACAATATACAAATGGATTAGTAGCAAATTCTCATGACACAGATGTTCCATGTACTGTATGCTATGTTCCCACCAGAAATGTTCTTTATATGATACCAGCTAAGTATACTTGTCCATCTGGCTGGACTAGAGAATATTTTGGCTATTTGATGAGTGAGCGTTATACACATTACCGATCACAGTTCTCCTGTGTTGATTACAGTCTTAAACCAGTACCTGGATCAAGCCCTAATCGTGATGGTTTTCTGTTTTATACAGTAGAAGGAATGTGTGGATCACTACCTTGTCCTCCTTACAGTCGAGATAAAGAGCTCTCTTGTGCTGTGTGTACAAAGTAAACTGTTATTTCTACAAGCTTAAGTTGCTACTGAACAATTAGACTAGCTATACACACACTTGCTTGACTGACATCACATTACTGTACTAGAGTAGATACTTAGCTAACTACATCATTAAGGTTGTGTTTTTGTCTTATAAATATATACCATAATACCCAGTCTAAGATAATTGGATCATAAAATGATACCATAAAAGTGCAATGGGAATTATGGGGTATACTGTAACTGGCTTCTATCCCAGTGTACAAACACCAATCCTTATTGACATCAGAAGTAGATATCACATGATCAATTAATTTATTGTTACGAGCTATGGATGACTATGAACAGTGCAAGGGTAGAGTATCACTTTGCCATCGACCGTTGTAAAACTCAGGGATAAAAGCGAACAATGACAATCAATAAAACATGCTACAATTTTAAGATACTAACAAATCCGACTGTAGTGTGCATAGCACATTAAACGGTGTGATGAATGACATAGCAGACGACCAATTATGCTATTAATATAGTGATAGCAATCCCACTGTGTCATTTATCACACCATTAGTGTGGCATGCACACTAAGGTAAAGCAGATGGTCACAAGAGACAGAAGAACATCATGTGGACAGGGATCAGAAGAGCAGCTACATAGTCATTTTTAGAAAGTGACAATAGAGCAAGGAGCAGAACTACTATTTAGCTATCACTGTAGTTCATAGTATACAGGGTTCTGCCCAGGAATTTCTGAGTGGCCTAACATGCACTATAGACTGATGTGTGTAGGACTACTAAATGCATTCATCAATAATTTATGCAAGAATTTTACTGGTCGGTTTTAAGAGGTACTGGTCACTTTGAACCATTGCCGACCAGTGTGGGCAGAACCCTGTACCCTGAACCTGCCCAGGGTACAGGGCAGGGTACAGGGCAGAACCCTGTACCCTGAACCCTGTAGTGTAGTAAATATCATTCTCAACACTAGAGTAAGTAAAGAAATGACTAATGAGTGAAGATGGTATCACAATATACAGTGCAAGACCCTCAATGTCAACTCAGTCAAGACAAAAGCAAGATGTATTAGCAATAATGGAGAGTGCTCAGGTGAGCATAACTTCATACGTCCTTCCACTGTTTTGAATACAAAATAGGGAAGAGCTACTGAAATAGGGACAAATTTGGCAAAACGTGCACACACCATTAGTATAATTATTGCACGCAATATGCAGCACCAGAAACTGAGACGTGAGAAGATATTTGTACATTCAAACGTATGGCTAAGTTTGGTGATCTGGCAACAGATAATTATGCACTTGGTAATTGCAGGCTCAGTTCTGGGCATTCACCAAAATTCATCCACAAATATTTGTTGTGAGCTATTTTGCCAAAATTTTATCTTTCCAAAAATTCCTACAAGTGTGACACTTCTAATATTTAATGTAGTGGGCCATATCAGATAAAGACTAGTCCTTCGACGTAGCTGACTTCATTCCTTACAAGGTAAAACATATAGTTAGTGATAGACCATTATCAATATTTATAATGAAAACCTTGAGCTCAACAAGCTAAACCTACCTACATGGAATGTACAGTAGGATTTGGATGAGCGTGTAGTTTATGTGAATGAGGTATATGGAAAACTTAGATGGCTTTGCACTTTTGAATAAGGCCCATGCTATGAATACATACATAGTAATGCACATTTACTACTATAAATACAGTATCTTGTAAAATTAAAATATACTTGTGCTCTTAGAGCAGGTTGTTTAGCAGAAAATGACTGCTACTTATAATGCTAATAGTATCAGTTTGCTCTTGTCTGTACTATGCCTTGGGATAGTGTTTATGGGTGGCTGGTACTTCCAGTCTTCCATAGTTGAACTGAGGATACTGGTGGCCAATCAACAAGAGATCATCATGGAACAGAAGAAAGAAATAGTAGAACAAAAGAAGACGCTTGACAAGTTATTGCTACACCAACAATATGAGAAGAGCCAACCAAAGGTAAACAATATGAACTATTTTAAATGTAATCAAGACTCACGATAGTGAGTCGCGAGGCCAAGAAGAAGCGCAGCAACGCGACCACTGAGTGAGTTATTTACACGTAGCACCGCCCTCAAACTCGCAAACGCTCTAGTCAAGCCGCCATTAAAGCTATCGCTTAGTTATTACCGACCCATAACGTTCTTACTATATAGAATCAACAAACCGAGAATGAAGGAAATAGGCGCCACCATTCGTAAGTACCAGCCATTGCGAGTTTTATGGCGCCCGTTGTGCGACTACGCACGACGAACCATCCTTTCCCGCCCAATTCGCCCGTTTACTAGACAATTAGTATCTTCATTGTTCGAAGAATCAATATCCCGAAGTTCATCGACATCGATTCAGCCATTCTTCTGATACAGCCTTATAAATGCCTTCCTCACCACAAAAATTTTTAAGCGGCAGTCGTTTTTTTTTTCTTCTTTGTTTCTTTTATTTTCATCGCACACTTTTTTGGGGGGCTTGCGGGAGTTTTCGTGAACCCCGGAAGTTTTTTTCAAACTCTCTTTTTATACATTCACTTGTTTGTCTAATAACTCACTCATTTCTTCATGGATTTCAGCCAAATTTGTATCAGCACTTCTCCTATGTATGCTCTACCTGTCATGCTATTATTAGTCTGAAGTAAATACTTGAATGTATTTGAGAAGGGCTATTATACTGCAGGTTGATAGTTGTCATAACTTGGACCCCCTTCGAATGATTTGCATAAACTTTCAGATATACAGTCTATATTGATGTATCACTCTGTAGTGAAAGTTTAAAAAAAATCTCGGGCTTGAGTTTTTCAAAATTAAGCTTTAAAGTTTAATTTGCAATATTGTGTGCTAGGCAAGTACAAGTTATGCCCATGCAGTACTTTGCTAGCAATAACATGTGTTTATACTTCCAAAAAAGTAGTGATATGCTAAACAAAAACACCCTGGGTGTAAAAAAAGTGCGAGGCCAATCAGAAGCAGCATTGCAAATAGGTATGTGCGACCAAAAACTTTGATATCAGTTGAGGCCAAGAAGTTACTTATCAAAAATCTTTTTAACTACTTGAATGACATACAATAGTTTATAGCATATTTTCACAACTATGATTGGCTTTGTCACTTGGCCACCTTTTTCACACCATCATTATTAATAAAGGTGGCCAAGTGACAAAGCCAATCATAGTTGTGAAAATATGCTATAAACTATTGTATGTCATTCAAGTAGTTAAAAAGATTTTTGATAAGTAACTTCTTGGCCTCAACTGATATCAAAGTTTTTGGTCGCACATACCTATTTGCAATGCTGCTTCTGATTGGCCTCGCACTTTTTTTACACCCAGGGTGTTTTTGTTTAGCATAATAAGAACGATCAGTTGTGGTATACAGTGCTTTCATAGCATTAGGGTTTATAATGCATATACAATGCAGCTGCAACGGTTTGTTATATCCCACTATTGTACACTTGATATATATATATCATTGTTATTAACACATGTCCTTGGCTTCGCCTCGGACCTGTGTAATAACAATGATATCCTTCTCATAGTGGGATATAACTATACCACACATCCCTATACAGTTATGCTTAAGCCATAAATATTGCAAGTAGTTTTATACACAAGTGAATATAAACTCCAATTATTTCATTTTAGCAGACACGAGAACTATAGTGCATAGAATACAGTACATTTAATATTTTAGTATGCAACATTTTATGCACATCAAAATTTGTTCTATTGCAGGATCAAAATGTTCTTAATAATGACACTGTTACTACTGGACACAACGTGGTAAAAAGAAGCAACTTAACATCACCATCGCTAGACTCGCTACTACCAGCACCACAACCATCACCAGAAGATATAATAAGTGATTTGTTGGAAATACTGAGAGGAAGAGATGGTCAAGATGGTCAAGATGGTAGGGACGGTCAAGATGGATTACCAGGTCCTAGAGGGCTACCTGGGTTAAAAGGTGATACAGGAGCTCCTGGAATAAAAGGAGACTCAGGAAATGCTGGGGAAAAAGGAAACACAGGAGTTCCTGGACTAAAAGGAGACGCAGGAGTTCCTGGACTCAATGGAACCACAGGAGTTCCAGGAGCAAAGGGAGACACAGGAGTTCCTGGTCCTAAGGGAGATGGGACAGGTGGAGTAGTCTATGTTCGCTGGGGTCATAACTCTTGTCCAAGTGGTGGAGCACAACTAGTGTATGCAGGTAGAGCTGGAGGATCTGGACGTACTCATAAAGGAGGCGGTGGTAATCCACAGTGTCTACCACTGGACCCAAACTTCTACAAGACAGTCAGTGGATCACAGACTTATGGGTTTATATATGGAGCAGAATATGAAGCGACAAATGGATTAGTAGCAAATTCTGATGACACAGATGTTCCATGTGCTGTATGCTATGTTCCCACCAGAAATGCTCTTTATATGATACCAGCTAAGTATACTTGTCCAACCGGCTGGACTAGAGAATATTTTGGCTATTTGATGAGTGAGCGTTATAGTCACCACCGATCCCAGTTCTCCTGCATTGATCACAGTCTTAAACCAGTAACTGGGTCAAGTCATAATCATAATGGTTTTCTGTTTTATCCAGTAGAAGGAGTGTGTGGATCACTACCTTGTCCTCCTTACAGGCGAGATAAAGAACTTTCATGTGCTGTGTGTACAAAGTAAACTATGCTTAAAGTTACTACCGGACAATTAGACTAGTTACATACACTATGATAAACTGTACTAGATACCTAGCTAATCGTAGACTTATAGTGCTTTATCTTATAAGCACATGTGAACACACATGTAGTAGAGATTTATAAGCAAAGAACCATTTGAAACTCATGCACTCCAACTCGAATTAATCTGAAACGCTAGTTACATAAGGTTAAGTTTAAGTAGTTAGGTAAAGTATATAAGGTGAGATGATTTATAGTGGGGTTTGGCTATGTTATGATACCAAGAGTTAATAATAAGAGAGAGGGAGAGTATCTAACATTCTATATGCCTGTGTAAAATGAGCACGTAGAGTGGCTAGACATGTTAATCGCCACAAAGGATGGGCAAGCAATTGAAGTTTGATATCGATACTCTCGTGATAACAGAAAATGACACAAGGCGTGAAATGAATTCCAGGAAAAGAAGCCAAGGTGGAGATGAAGAACAGCCGCAACCAACCAAGAAAAAGCGCGTTGTGAGAAAAACTATGAATAAAAGAACTATTTCTAATTGTAGCACGCTTGAACTATTATTGGCTACAAGACCCCCAGTGCTGCTCATGTTTCTTCTGCTATTGTCGAGACAGGTGGTTTCCTGGAGCAGTCGCAGTGAAGACAATTCTCCTCTGTCCATTTCGCATCTTGTTTCACGCTGGGGCGTCACCATTACAATTTATGACACAGTTATCGTGAATGGACGTATACAGTATAAAATATCGATTGCATCAGACAGAAAAAACCATTCAATCACATTATTAACACATTTCGAAATTACGAGTAAGTACAATAATGTCCGGGATTACTCTACGCGCTCATTTTACACGGCCCTATGGAACGTTAGATACTCTCCCTCTCTCCTCTTGATGATACCTAGTGCTAGATGATTGGAGCATTAAAATTGTACCACATGAATGTAATTGGTTCTATCCCAGGAATTCCCAGCACACAAACACCATGTATCCAAAAGATATGAAAATTTTTGAAAATCAGCTTAAATCCACATTTCAAAGATAGTATTTTCAAAAATGACTGACCATGATGCAGTGATTCGAATTCGGTAAAGACGTATTGAAAATTATTTCCATCAAAACTTTCTAGCTACGTACATACGTATACAGTACTAATCCTCGTTAGCATCAGGATTAAGTATCACATGATAAACTTGTTATGAGTTATGGATGACTCTGAACAGTGTGAGGTACTATAGAGTACCATTTTGGCTTGGGTAGGATGCCATACTCATATAATTTTCAAGGGACTTGAATTTCACTAATTTTGCGAAAGAAACATGCTCAGCAAAGATTTAATCCTTGAATTCATCACTTTTATACCTCAAATAAAACTGTCATACGTGGCTAAGCCTTTCATGAAAACAAAATCATGAAAATCCTTGGAACCTTCTGTTCACAAAATAGAAGTCCCTTGAAAATTTGTACAAGTACAGCAATCATTTTCAATTGAACTCAGAGTCAAAAGTGAACAACAATTCTCAATAAAATGTGCAAGATAACAAAACTGTAATATACATAACCAAACTAAATAAAATGACATGATGCTAATTACACTATTACAGTGATTGGCATCCCACAATGTCATTCATTACATTAATGTGGTAAGCACGCTTCTTTGAGTTCAAAGCAAAGTAATACTTGCATTAAAGATATTGTCATCAAGTCATCCAATGAAATATTAAATTTAACTAGTGACTGTAATTTTATTTTATTACAGTCTGTGGGTAGCTAGATCAAAGAAATCTTACTGGACTTTGCTATTACTAAATTAATGAGCAATAATTTTAATATTATCTACCCAGCAGTCTTATATGGCTTTAATGTACTACAACCCTTTCAGTATGTGGAGTGGTACTACAGCTTTAAGAATATTGGCTTAGTAAATTAAATTTACATGTACATGCTATTAGGTCACATATGTGTATAGTCTAGGGCTGTGCATAATAATAACAACACATATCTCCCAGTGCGTGGGCGGATCAAAGAAGCCGCCAGGGAGATATTATAGTTATCAACAGGTAGTACAAGCGAACAAGCTTTGTGGGAGATAAACAAGTTATACCCCATTCACTCCTATGGTATCCTTGTTATTAACACTCTACCTCAGCTGCATGTAATAACAAGGATACCATACTCATTCTGGGTATAACTAATACCAAAATACTTATCGATCTAAATACTATGGTGATAACAATAATGGCTGATAACACATTGATACTATCACAATGCACATTAGTGTGTTTACTGAGATTCTTTAATTAAATTTTTATGTCACTTAGAGGAGCCAGGAAGCCATTATGTAAACACTGAGGTTTAACACTTATACAAACACACAGCCCTACTAAAAATGGTGTTAAAACCTTATCATTTTGTTTGATTAGGCAAAGGCACTTCATCAGCATAGGATTTGGTTCAACAAGAGTTCATAATATTTCTCTGCTTATATGAACTGTTCATTTCAATTGGGCCAGACGGACAGCATCTTAAGCCTCCTGTATTAGCTATACTACTGGAAACGGAAATTTTGACAGATTGCCAGCTTAGTACCAAATCAGCCAATATTTTCTCCTATCAAAAAATAAATTGCACTATACGGTATGTGTATTTTCTATTGCAAAGGTTAAAATCCTGTAGAGCACCCTTAAAATGAAAGTGGGTGTGCATCACCATAGTAGCCTATCGACGAATATTCTTAGTCTCATATACAGTGATTTAATATAAATTTTTCATCCAACTGCATGAAATAATTGAGATAACTCTCAATCACACTTACTTGTCCTTGAAACAAATCCACTATGATGGAGTTGTTCCTCTCTAGATGATAATCCCAAGCCTGTTGTTATGACAACGCTAATGCACATAGGTGTGCTCTAAATAAAATACTCTACCTCATTGGCTACAACTTCATCAGGACGACCGTTGCTATCCTGTAGTTCTCTATATGGCTTCTTTATGATTCTAAAGATACAATTTAAAAATATCATACGAACAAAAAGTTTGACCCATGAGAAAACCGGGCTTATGTACACAAAATACATATATTCATATTATAGTATGTATCTCCTTTAATGTATAAGATTTACAAAATCTGTAAGACTCCTACTACTGTATGTTTATACAAAATGTTCTTTAATTTAGAAATCCAAAAAATGTGGCCAAATTTTATGTGCACATAAGCCCTATTTTCTCATGCTGACTCACACATGTTCATACTAAAAGGTAGCTAGTTGTACAACACATCAGAAGCACATACCTGTTTAAATCTTCGTGTAGACCATCCAGTACAAAATTCAACAATTCCTGAGCATCCTGTTGCTGGAAGCCATTGAACTGAGGAGCATACTTACCGATGGTCCACTATAGTGTAAACCAATACATGCATAAGAATATAAAATACTTCTTCTAGCAACAAAAAAGGTAACATGTTTAACCTTGTGTGTGTGTGGGGGGGGTTTATTAACACTTTTTTGTTAGTGCCTCCTCGCGGCAACCCCTGGGCAGCTCTTTTCAAAAGTGCTGGCTAAAAATCTGACATTATTTTCAGTCTTGGATTTACATGATCTTGAGCACAGGGTACCGTTTGATGGTATCTCTTATTTCTTGCCAAGGCTGTACCCCTGCAGAGGCTTTGCACCCCTCTCAGGGTAGGCCATCATCTTGTGCATGTAGAACAGGTCTTTTAAATTCTGTGTGGTACATGGAATGTACAAACTTTATTGGATACGGAAGGCTCCGTGGAAACTGCAAAGCAAGGCTATGATACAGGATTGGTTGCAGATGAGAGGAAATTTGATCAGGTGGTGGATGAATTAAATAGATATCGTGTGAGCGTGGCTGCTCTGCAGGAGACTAAATGGTTTGGTGATGAGATGTACAAAGTTGGGGACAGTATTGTGTTAACCTCTCTGGTAGACCAGTGCCGGGATTTGATCACAGTAGACACAGGGGTGAAGGTGTTGTTATCATTTTATGTGGACCCGCAGTTATGCATGGCAGGCTGGTGGCTGTCAGTGAAGAGTTTGGAATTCAAGACTCATCTCTGCTTCTCTGAATGTTGGCAGTAGAAGTAATTTTCATGTGATATCTTGCTACGCTCCTACCTACTGTGCAAGTAGGGGGGCGAAGGACGATTTTTACAATTCTCTCCAGGAAGCAATCTCCCCCGTACCATCAGTTGATTGTTTTGTCCTGTTGGGTGACTTTAATGCTCGTGTTGGTTCCAGGACAGCAGATGACCGATGGTGATGTGAAAGGGTTCCTCATGGATATGATGAACTTAATGAGGCAGTCAGGAGTTACTATACTTACTTTCAACTAATGAGGCTACAATATGTAACACTTGGTTTAGAAAGAAATCAACTTGGCAGTATCCCAGGTCTCACCAGTGGCATTGTAGTGATTACGTGATAATGAGGAGGGATCATCGCAGGAGGTGTTTTGGTGTATCTGTGCTGCATGGAGCGAACTGCAATACAGACCACCAGTTGGTGAGGGCAAGGGTTTTGATAGGAGAGAGACGTTACTTCAGAAGGCATGCAGAAGCTGTTATCAAGATATGGGATGTCACCAACTATACCAATCAGGCTGTCGTTTATTGACATAGCCCAGCTCCAACTCAGCCCCTTCACATAACGCGCTTTTAAAGATTGTCCATTTCCCTGCAATATCACCATCTGAAGTCCAGCTAGCTCGCAACCTATCTTCAACTCTCCTCAGGTGTCTGCCCATCATAGTCGTACCATTATCATCCACAAGTCCACCTCAAAGATAGAGAATGATGGTGTAATTAAGCCCTTGCTTGCTGAGAAAAATAGGTTGTATGCTTGATGGGTTAGTATGAGTCAAGAGAGAGACAGACTAAGATTTGCCACTACCAGTAATGCTGAGAGACTGGCAGTACGACGGGCTAAAGCATCTTGGTTCAAAAGTAAAGCCGTGGAGGCAGAAAAAGGGCGACACAGTGGAAAAGTAGTGTGGAAGTGTATTCGGGACATCCAGAGTTGTAGGAGAGGATTATTGCCAATGAGGTCCAGCCTGGTGAAGGATGAAAATGGCAATGTCTGCACTACAACAGAGGAACAGCAGGGAAGATGGATAAGACATTTCTCTGACATAGTTGGGAAAGTTGTGGCTACGGTATTACAGGACAGACTACAGAAGATAGCTGATATTGAGTTACCAGAATCGCAGTGTGGCTTCAGAAAGGGCAGGAGTTGTACAGATATGATCTTTGTTGTTAGGCAATTGGTGGAAGCACAACTTTAGGGCATTCTTTAATATCATTGATTTAAAGAAGGCTTATGACTCTGTTTCTAGGGAGGCACTATGGTTAGCTTTGGGCATGCACCAGATTTGATAGTTCAGCTTATTAAGTCCTTTCATCAGGATATGAGGGCCAAGATTCGGCTAGATGGAACAATTTTAGAGGGGATTAATGTTCGGAATGGTCTGAGACAGGGTTGCTATATGGCACCAGTGCTCTTCAACTTGTACACCTGTCTGGTAGTGGAGAGATGGCTGAGTAAATTGGAGGGGAGTGAAGGAGTGGGAATTATTGCCCACTACAAATACGATCAAAGACTTTCGTAGATACATAAAGAATGCAAGTGTTCAATGGATAACAGAGTGTCTGTATACTGATAATGGTGCACTTCTTGCTTCAACACGACCAGGCGCAGAATGTGCAGTGGTTACCTACCAACAAGTTTGTAAGGATTTTGATTTGGCAGTCAGCATCCCAAAGACCAAACATACGGTGACAGGTAGGCAGGTAGGTTAGTTGATGAGAGTGACAAAGAGCCAATAGTACTTGAAGGTGGGGATATTGCAGCTCTAGATGAGTTTCCTTACCTTGGGTCACTGATTGCAAGTTCAGGAAGGATGGATATGGATGTTGATAGACGAATTGCGCACGCTTCAAGAGCTTTCGGTGCACTTCGAAAACCTGTATTCCTAGATAAGAATCTAAGCTTATCCATCAAGGGACGTGTATATATTGCTTGTGTCTTGTCTGTGTTGCTATATAGTGTGGACTGCTGGACCCCATTGATGAAGCACTACAGAAAGCTGAACACTTTTCACCATAGGCGTATTAGGGTCATCCTTGGCATTTCTAACACATAGCAGTGGTCTCAACGCATCACTGTGGCGGAAGTGAGGAGACACCAAGACTATGTCTAGCCAAGCAGCACTTCAAAGGCTGGAGTGGCTTCACTGGCTTGACCACTTGGTAAGGATGCCGGACAATCGATTACCAAAGTGTATCTTTTTGGCTGGCTTAGGTGTGGCCCCAGAAGAAGGTGGAGGGATGTGATACGTAAAGATCTCATCCACATTAATGTTGGTGAGGATGAATGGTATGAGGCAGCCATGATCTAGATCTGATTGGAAGGTGTTGTATCATGCTGGCGTGGGAGAGGAATATTTGACCATTCAAAAGTCACCTGTTGCCCGACATGTGCTGTGTGACGTTTGTAATAGGATTTTTCATCGTGAGTGCGATAAGAAGAGACACAGATGTGTGGAGGAGAGAAGGAAACCAGTCAGTGAACAACAAGGAACTGTGCAGTGTCCCCGATGTCATAGATGGTTTAGAAGCAAGGGAGGAAGGGCTGTCCATAGATGTGTATCAGACAGCTGAACATTTTTTTGACTTGCTGCCCCCTTTTTGGGGCAGGCGTTACCATTTAACGGCAGCCTTAGGAGAGGACAGGACAGGACAGGTGTGTGTGTGTGTGCTCGTGTGTGCTCGCGTGTGCATGTGTGTGTGTGCGCGTGTATGTGTGTATGTGATGGTATTTATTTGTATAAAAAACACCTGTGAATTTATTTCATGTAAATCAATTTAGACCACAGGTTTACTGAAATTGCAATGTTGAAACTTCTGATGCCTATTCAGATCCATACATTAATTTGAGCTTGGTATTTATATATTTATATGGAATACGGTGACATTACTATCACACCCTTTTTAAAAGTTGGATGTCATGTAGCTTACCCGAAACTTCAGTGGTACAATGCTTTTGTGTTTTCCACTCCACAAATCTCTGACCAGGTCTGCATACCTCTTGGCCATTGTTCCTTTAAGTCCCAAGGGATTTTCCCTATCCACAATACACACAACCTGACAAGTATGTCTGTGACTATCTGTACCATGCACGACTATATGCCCACAATATAAAATGAAGGAAACAAAAATTACAAAATATTGCAAGGTATGTGTCTACATTCCTCCTGATTTATGAACTGTTTTGGAAACTTGGATTTCACAACATGTTATTATACCACTCATGATCGGTTTTAACAGCACTAGTTTTAAGTAGGCAAAAATTATATATTGCTTCAGGTTACCTAGCATGGCCTTGCAATCAAAGAATCCATGCTAGATTTTAACATACATTAAGCTGAGTAAACAGCTAAACGTATGTTATAGTACAACTGAGTAAACAGCTTTCCCATAAAAATTAGCAAAAGCCGTTTCACTTTTTCACTACAAACACTGTCTGTGGCTGGAGAGTCACCAACACTTCCTCCATGCAACCACACAACAAGAGAATTATGTAGCACTGACTAACAAGCACAACACAATACAATAATCTTTCACAGTGATTTTGGGGCCATTTTTAAAAAAAGGACTAACTTGTTTATTTCTTGTCTGTGCATGTTGTCGATGAAATATTTAGTCAGTGGTCTTGTGTTGCTTATACACTGTAGGCTGGAGTTCATGAAACATGTGTTGCCAAGGTTACTCAGTCCTGTTGCCCCTTCAGGAACATGTGCTTCTATGGATCAAGAAAAGAACAAGCATCGTAGTATAATAATGATGTCACAACTACTTTACAACTGTTAATACCAAAATTTTCAATACACTGACCAACAGCTGTGCTATGTGTTGTAAATGACTGCTTCCTCTTCTCCTTGACCTTCAGCTCCTTCACTAGCGTGATCATCTCCTCCGGCCATGTGTTGTCCTTGTTACGAACTGTGACAAGCAAGTTAACACAATACACCAATATCATCTTTAGCACTACATATTAGTGACTAACATCATACAAGAAGATTCTGCAAGAATTAAGTGGCGATTTTGATTCATAAGGAATTTTAAAAATTTAAAGAAACTTGACATTAAATGCAGGCCATTCAAGTCATCAAACTATTTTTATCTGTTTTCCTTTTAAAAAACAAACATAAACCAGTACAGTAAGAATTTAATATATATTGAAATATTTAATGAAATATTTAATGTAAATATATGTAAACATTCAATTTTGCGAATTGTGACAAAGGAAATTAAACAACACAACGATGGCACATCAGTGATGCTAAGAAGAGTTAAAACAAACATTCCAATAGTCACTCAGTTATGCTGGTATTCAAATACCAAGAAAGTACGATCTGTGCATGGGTCACATACGTATTCGGATATACAGTGAATGATTTCTGGCAGCTATGGATTTGATTAGCAAAATGGGTCACATACTCGAATCCAATTTTGCAACTTTGATGCTACACAATAGCTAACATGTATTAAATTTACTGTAGGCCTAGGGGAAGTACATAACAATCTACATGCCTAGGGGAAATAATAACCTGTACCTACAGGCCTAGGGGAAATAATAATCACACAGAAGTGGTCATCAGCACAAGATAAAATCTGTTCTGAAAATGCTCTGACCTTTATCTTTAACAATACACTTTGACCCAGTCGAATTTTATAAGTCGACATCTGAATATCTAGTAGCTACCATTATTATATGTACAGAGTGTACTGTATGTATGTGTATATGCTATAGATTTGGCTCACTCTCAATGAGGAGGGGCTGGCCATCTTTAAACCCAAGATCGACCAAATTCTGTTTGCTAATATCATCATCCAACAACACTGGTGATTCCTAATAACATATGCACATACGTAATATACGTACATTAATATGTGGACATGTAAATGGGTTCTTTAGTGGAGTCACAGAGAAATAGCATTTGTGCATGCAACACACAAACCAGGGGTGAAAATAACAGTCAATCATCGGCCATTTGTACACACACACACACACACACACACACACACACACACACACACACACACACACACACACACACACACACACACACACACACACACACACACACACACACACACACACACACACACACACACACACACACACACACACACACACACACACACACACACACACACACACACACACACACACACACACACACACACACACACACACACACACACACACACACACACACACACACACACACACACACACACACACACACACACACACACACACACACACACACACACACACACACACACACACACACACACACACACACACACACACACACACACACACACACACACACACACACACACACACACACACACACACACACACACACACACACACACACACACACACACACACACACACACACACACACACACACACACACACACACACACACACACACACACACACACACACACACACACACACACACACACACACACACACACACACACACACACACACACACACCTCATTTGAAAAGTTCCATAGCCTTAAATCATCTTGCTTCACTCTCATCCAACCTCTAAACTTCTCATACAACTGTACAACCAACCTCTAAACTTCTCATACAACTGTACAACAAAAATTGGTGGGAATGCATACATGGTATGGATATCCCTCCATTAGTCTATAATATCTATACTATTACCAACCTGACTAACAGTAGTGGTCTTGTCAAAACTGGCCTGATAGTATGTCACTCTCTTTGGCAGTATGGGGTGAGTTGGATTGTCAAGGTTTGTGGATCCGCTCACCGGTTGACCGCTTGGACTAGTTCCTAAAAACCAAAGAACAAAATATGGCATAAAACCAAATATTATTTCAATTAATCCACAAGACAGTTTAGATATGAAGTCACTTCAGTACTATTTATAGATATACTTACAATAAAATATAGTGTTGAGTGTAGGAAATAGTAAGAAGTTGATCTTAGAGTGCATGAAATAATAAGAGTTAACGATGATGTGTTGTGTATACTCACACGTGTTGTTGTCAAGAGTAAGCTAAGATTGTTATACTTGACTTACCGATAAAATTATAAAACACATTTGAGATGGTTGACCAGCTAAAGCCCTGCTTGGCCTGAGGGGCGTATGACGAGTGCTTGTAGATGACAAATTGAATCGGGTACATCTCGACCTCTGGCAACCCATTGTCATTGGATATAACCTAATATGGTTAAGAGAGTTCAAATATAGATGCAAAATATTATGGTATGTACGTAGTTTATAGCTGCTAAATAATATACCGTAGTTTGGGAAAAGTTCGCTGTTAAAAAATTTTCATCTGCAGCCTGCTAGGATAAAAATTTAACACATGAAATATTTTTACCATTGTATAAATAGGGAAGAAGATGAGACTATATATTTTACCCAAGAAGATGAAAATATTTTAACATGAAACTTTTTCATGAAAAATTCCAACTGTGAACTTTCCTCAAACTACGGTAGTCAGGAGTAGATACAGGTATATGAGAGAGCTTGTATAACTACGCAAATATGCTGGATAAAGTAATCGCCTAGTGTATTAAAAAAGCAGAGAAGCATATATAGCATACTCATAACAAGAATACGATGGAACGGATGTGCTCAAATCTTCAGTAGAGAAGCCGGCTATAAAGATGGGGGAGTCAAGAGTCCCAGTAGAGTCCAGCTCCCACTTCAGAATGCTGAAGAAGGCAGTAAGGAACAATCATCAAAATAA
>OZ005755.1:2790000-2827500 GCA_963930835.1 Spongia lamella
TGTCCCCCCCCAGCCCCCCTGAACACTACATTAAGATTGCTATCAGTGAAGGAAAGTAACACAAAGACTTATAATTACCTGTACTTCATCTGACACACGTCACTAGGAAGCAGTACATAAGGATGGGGAGTAGAGGAACTGGAGTAGCTAGGAGGGGCGCACCCAACTATACAGATACTCTCTAATAGAGCAGTCAATACTCTATTAATGCAGTCATGCTTTATATTATATACTGACAGGGCACCCCTCCCACCTAAAGTTCCTTGGATCCGCACTACTTTTGTTGCACAAAAATAATTTTGCAGAACTATTTGTAATTTTTGAATGTACTATTATTATTTTTGCTAAAGTATTCCAGCTTGCAAAGTTCACAAAATTACAGTAAAAGACATGGAATGAATTGCAACTGTACGTATGCACTGGCATGCATCATCTATGACCAAAACTCTCGGGTACTGTAGCGTGGGGGTATTTGCTCCAAATTCCCCATCCTGGATCCCCCTGAAATATAACATCAACAATGATTTTATCAGCTCCAGCAGCATTCAGTTATACATTAAGCATTGTACATACCAGATCAGGATTTCATTTGGGGCTCAGCAAAGTGGAGCAGTGCAGCACCACTCTGCTTTCTCAAAAATGTGTTGGTTGCGGTTGAAAAAACTCTTTACGTTAGTGACACAGAGAATTTTACTGCTGTATTTTATTGTTCTTGGGAAAATCCTGAATTGATTACTACGTATATGACAGATATGCTGTATACATACACACACACATACGTATACATACATATGCTGTATACATGCACACACCTCCGTACTGCTATACTGCTGCAATACATCTTGTGCCAGCGATGAGGCATGAGTGTCCAAGTGAAGCGACTCGTCCGTGGTGGACAGATTTTCTTCTCTAATGACACACAGGTGACTGAGTGCATGCACCAGCTCAAGTTCGTTCAGAAGCCCATCCCCATCACCATCAAACACCTGAAAACAAACTAAAACAGACACAATAAATACAGACAGACAGACAGACAGACAGACAGACAGACAGACACACACACACACACACACACACACACACACACAATGAATTTGTAAACATGGCAACCAAGGCACACCAATGTAAAATTAATGAAAATTTTGTATGTGTATGTGTATGTGTGTGTGTATGCATTGCAATTGTATGTGTGTACGTATGCGTATTATGAGTGCACATACGTGTGTATGTGTGCACACTTCTTAACAAAAGAACCATAACGTACAGTAGATGATATCACTCACATTTTAGCCTCTCCTCCTGATTCAGCCGACAACATCGGCTGACCGCAACCACAAACTCCGGTAGATCAATATGGCCATCACCATTGGAGTCAAAGCACTTAAACAGGTCTGAAAAATACACACTAACTCTAATTTATTCACACAGTTTACAAAATATTGGCTCTAATTTATTCACACGGTAGTCTGCACATTGTGAATTCATCAAGAAATAAATTACAAAACAAACAATCCACAAATTCAAAAATACAAATATTTTAACCCTCAAAAACTTTTCAAATACTGTGGGCTCACCAGAGCACAAGGTAGAAGGAATGGGTGGTGATACTATAGTCGTGAACAAGTTGAGATCAAACTTTGGTACAGCACTCCGGAGTGCCCAGTAGCGTCTCTCCAGTTCTATGACATCTTGTTCTGACACTGGAATAATGGATCGAAGAACAATAATATTAGTGTATATACATGCATGTGTGTGTGTGTTGTGTTGTGTGTGTGTGTGTGTGTGTGTGTGTGTGTGTGTGTGTGTGTGTGTGTGTGTGTGTGTGTGTGTGTGTGTGTGTGTGTGTGTGTGTGTGTGTGTGTGTGTGTGTGTGTGTGTGTGTGTGTGTGTGTGTGTGTGTGTGTGTGTGTGTGTGTGTGTGTGTGTGTGTGTGTGTGTGTGTGTGTGTGTGTGTGTGTGTGTGTGTGTGTGTGTGTGTGTGTGTGTGTGTGTGTGTGTGTGTGTGTGTGTGTGTGTGTGTGTGTGTGTGTGTGTGTGTGTGTGTGTGTGTGTGTGTGTGTGTGTGTGTGTGTGTGTGTGTGTGTGTGTGTGTGTGTGTGTGTGTGTGTGTGTGTGTGTGTGTGTGTGTGTGTGTGTGTGTGTGTGTGTGTGTGTGTGTGTGTGTGTGTGTGTGTGTGTGTGTGTGTGTGTGTGTGTGTGTGTGTGTGTGTGTGTGTGTGTGTGTGTGTGTGTGTGTGTGTGTGTGTGTGTGTGTGTGTGTGTGTGTGTGTGTGTGTGTGTGTGTGTGTGTGTGTGTGTGTGTGTGTGTGTGTGTGTGTGTGTGTGTGTGTGTGTGTGTGTGTGTGTGTGTGTGTGTGTGTGTGTGTGTGTGTGTGTGTGTGTGTGTGTGTGTGTGTGTGTGTGTGTGTGTGTGTGTGTGTGTGTGTGTGTGTGTGTGTGTGTGTGTGTGTGTGTGTGTGTGTGTGTGTGTGTGTGTGTGTGTGTGTGTGTGTGTGTGTGTGTGTGTGTGTGTGTGTGTGTGTGTGTGTGTGTGTGTGTGTGTGTGTGTGTGTGTGTGTGTGTGTGTGTGTGTGTGTGTGTGTGTGTGTGTGTGTGTGTGTGTGTGTGTGTGTGTGTGTGTGTGTGTGTGTGTGTGTGTGTGTGTGTGTGTGTGTGTGTGTGTGTGTGTGTGTGTGTGTGTGTGTGTGTGTGTGTGTGTGTGTGTGTGTGTGTGTGTGTGTGTGTGTGTGTGTGTGTGTGTGTGTGTGTGTGTGTGTGTGTGTGTGTGTGTGTGTGTGTGTGTGTGTGTGTGTGTGTGTGTGTGTGTGTGTGTGTGTGTGTGTGTGTGTGTGTGTGTGTGTGTGTGTGTGTGTGTGTGTGTGTGTGTGTGTGTGTGTGTGTGTGTGTGTGTCTATAAGTCTGTGTCTGTCTGTGTGCTTGTCTGTGTCTGTGTGCAATGTATGTGTGTGTGCATATGTCTATGGGTATGTATACGTGTGTGTACGTATGTGTCATGTGTGTGTATTTGTCTGTATATGTACGTGTGTGTGTGTGTGCGTGTGCGTGTGTGTGTGTGTGCGTGTGTGTGTTTTTTTGCCTGTGTATATGCAAACATTTACCATTTGCCATAGCAGCAATTGTTTGGTGATAATTCGGAGTGGTCGAGGTGTCAGTCAGCTGGAACCCAGACTCTCCTTCATCCAGTAACCACGTAGAAAAAGGAGTGATCTTAGGATTGTGCGTAATCCAGTAATGGAATTTGTCATAAGTCACTTCATATTCCTATACATTTCGTACACACACAAGTCATAAGTACAAGTGTGTAAAATACAAACACAACCCAGGCTATGTGCTGCTTACAAATAAAAACTTACGAATTTAGCCTTTATTAGCCAATGCAGCAATAATTTCAAATGCAACACAAAATGTTATGCGGCTCAGAGACAATTATAACAGCCCATCATCAGACATTTGCCAGGCCAAATAGCATGTTTCTCAGACAATAACGAGATATGGTTTGACAGATTGTCAGATCAAAGAATAAGGAGGTAGCCTAAAGGATTGAGTTGTATATGTTTGGTGGACTGTGAGAGTGACCATGAACGTCACAGTTATGTATGCCTAGTCATATGATGAAAAATAGGTGGCATAAGTGGAGGGGGTATATAGTCCCACTGGAATTATAAGGAATTCGAGTTTTGCAATAGAAAATTATAACAATTTAGCTAAGTGGCCCTCCTAGCTTCCTCCACCCCTGAATTGATCAACATATAGTCCAATATTGTTGCGGAATGAACTTTCTAAGAAATCTTTTAACATTGGATTTGAGTTTTGCATATTTCTATTATTCACAAACTAAAATTGCAGCTACGGTATCAATCACAAAGGACAGCTTTCTTGTAAAATACATGAAAACTGTCCCACAAAAACATCAACTACCAAGGAATATGATAACATTTTAACAATCACTCACATTTCCAAATAGATCCGCTATGTCTTTGCTGTCAATCTCCCTCATGTCCGCTGCTTGCAGAAAGTTCCTAAAACTGCTCCTCAACCAGTGCGTCCCATCACTGGAGTATACATTGAAGATGACTAGAGCAAGGAAAAATGGCCACCTTAGCAACCGTATACCCTGTATTATGCAGATACTACACAGAATCTGATGTCAGCAAGGGATGCAATGTCAGGTCTTTTCGGTGAAGATACTTACATATAATCAAGTAGATTTACGACTTCAGAACAAAACTGCCACATGACACTCACCGACCTAATTGGTTGGTCTGGTTAGTGACCAACCAGCCCAACAAGTTAGACTGGTGTTATTCTAGACTAACTGGTTATGTTATTCAAACCACATCTGGTTACCATATGACCCATTACAGTGGGAAAGTACCACAATAATGAGTAACAAAAATTTATACAGAAAAAAGAAAATTGTTTGTCATGCAATATTAAGACACAAAGTATAGGACACAAAAAGTACTGGTTCCTTGGGGGGGGGGCATCAAAAAGGACCAATCATTTATCTATCCCTAGAAGAAGCTAGAAAAAATTTATCAGTTAGACACAGCAAAACAATGCACCAGTACATTACATTAACAGAGATTTTACAAACTGAATCTAGACACTACAGTTATCCGGTATTCCTTAAATGAACCAAAGTTTTGAATAATTTTTGAATAATTGTAACTAAGAATTTCAGCTTTATACTGCTATTAAAAAGCTTTATCACTAAAGTACTGGAGTATAAAGCCGGTTTAAACAGAATAATTAAATTTGCATGCGTTGCTATGTGTTCCTTAGTGATGAGTCTGAGCTCACATGATTTATTCATTAGTTATTAATACAATACATTGAATAGTAGTTGCGAGCAGTTGATTAACAGTTGTTTAACTTACACAGTGCCTGGTTTTTAGATGGTAAAACATCAACTTGTTTACATACAATCAATGTGGCTTTCCAAAGTTGATAAGAACTAAAGGCATCTGAACAAGTATTACAGCTAGGGCTATGTGATCAAGAATCAACACCACTTTATATTCTTGCATATGACTGTCTACATTTTGACACATGTACAGAGCATGAAATAACAGTCGGACATCAGACATTTTCCGACCACATTTGGCGTTGACCTGTACAATTCCCACCTTGATCTGACATGTGTCCAAACCAAATTTTAATGTTATAGTATAAGTTTCTACTAATGTCAGATCATTTTTGGTAAATGTCAGAACGAATTTTATGTTGTGCTGACATGTGTCCGAGCACTTTTCAGTCCGTATTTCACGCTCCGTTTTACTAGTTAGTAGTTGCAGCCACACAGAAATAATTTCCACATAGAAAACAGCTGCAGGTGCAGCGACCAGCTGAGATTTTTATACCAAAATCTATGCATGTGCGAGATGATATAAATTTACATTTTACTATGTAGTGACTTTCAAAGCAGCAGCCTCTAATCAGTAAAATAATGAGAATGTAAAAATTTGATCACGACACGTACTGCTACACTATGTATATATTTGTATGTGATGGTAATGACGGGAAT
Organism: Spongia lamella; assembly: GCA_963930835.1. NCBI lineage: Eukaryota > Metazoa > Porifera > Demospongiae > Dictyoceratida > Spongiidae > Spongia > Spongia lamella. The sequence goes on from OZ005755.1 coordinate 2,795,528, forward strand.
AGCATGTGGGCGTGTGCAAGGTATTAATTAATATGTGTTTCTCACTATGTGGCAATTGATATAACGATCCAAGGGTGACCAGTGACTACTATCAAAGGCACAGCATTTAACCAATAAAATACAGCATGCTTATATAAACCTGTATGCCTACATGTGACATAAGTACAGATTTCTTAAATGTTCCACGTGCACACACACACACACACACACACACACACACACACACACACACACACACACACACACACACACACACACACACACACACACACACACACACACAACACACACACACACACACACACACACACACACACACACAACACACGCACACACACATGAAGACACGGTATACAGAAGGCTGGTAAAAATGTTGATCCTTTTCAATTTTACAAAGAATATAAAATTGATTGAATGTATGGCACTGCATGCATGGATGATAAATAACACATTATTTATGGATCACTACATAAGCTCTTGTGCTTTAAACTGTCATACACAAAAAACTTGAGAGAAATAAAAATTTTTATAAGAAAACATACATCCATAACAACCTGGTCTTTTGTAAAGGCATATGAAATCTTCTAACACAATATTCCTTTTACCACTTATGTATATGTACAAAAGATTAATACCCTTTATGTAAAAGAACAAAATAATGTTTAAACTATAAAAACAAATGAAAACAAGTTGGCTTTACTCACACTTTGTCTTCTCTTCCTTTGTACCGTGGACAAGAAGCACCAGTCCACAGAGAAGGTCTTTGAATTGTATTCCTTTCTGTGTGCCATGAAAGGCAATGTAGATGCCCTACAGTAATTGTTACCCAATGATAACTTGTTGGTCAAAGTATGAGGAGTGTACGATCGCCACATTGCATTGTGCATAATATTGTACAGTGTATATGTACGTACACAAACTATGCAAAGGGGCGCACACCCACACATACATGTAAATCAAAGTATTGACACACATGAATGCAGACATGTAGATACCAGATACATACATACACACACACACACACACACACACACACACACACACACACACACACACACACACACACACACACACACACACACACACACACACACACACACACACACACACACACACACACACACACACACACACACACACACGCACAGTACATGCACAAATGCACTCACATGCTACACACATACCGTATATATGCATGCACACATGTGTACACACATTACATGCACACACATTACATGCACACACATTTTGACACTAAATACACACATTTAAAAACATACATAGACGACCGATAAGATAATCCACTGATATCAAGGCATAGCACTCAAAGCGCTCATGCCATACATATGATCATGTACATCATGCCATTACACAACTCTACACAGTCCCCAGATACAGTAACGTTCACCTTTACTCAGCCAAACAAAAGTTTCCCTTAGGCCCACAATCATAATTCCCCAATGGCACATGGTAGTACTACACAATAAACTCTACAGAAAATCGCTAATGCATGGAGCCCATTCGTATACAAGCAGCAGTCAAACCATATTAACAGTGTACACACCCACCTCTGCCAATTTGGACGGTACAGTTTGATCCAGCACGTCATGGAGAAAGGTTACTTTCGGTAGGAGACCTCCTTTACTGGAGAATCGCTGAAAAGTCTCATCGATCCGTTTCAGCTCTTCAGGCTTAACTAAAGGATGATAGATCGTGTTTACGCACTGCACGTTTTAACACGACTCGCTTCTTGCTGCTGTTTATACGACTTACTTCTTTTGCACGCTTCTTCATAAGAAATTGGAAATTTTGTCTTGCTCTGTAATCCCCCCATAACTTTATTATACTTCTTCAATGATACATCGGAACAAAAAGCGCTTAACTCAACTAACAATGTATCTCAATGAAGGTAGAGTTTTTCTAATTAACGCCACCCTTTATTCCTTGTAGTCACGTGCTTTGCTTGGTTACAAAATACTCGAAAGGAGTTCCTAAAAATGTTTTGTATACTGACTTCTAAAGCATCGTGGAATGCGGCTCGCATGTGCCCACTAAATTATAGACAACTTTTTGTGCGAATGTGTTAGAGTATTATGAGCATAGATGCACGTGTTCAATCCAAGAGCAGTTTCTACTTTTCCCTAAGTAAGTACGGCCTCCGTTCAGAAGGAAAGAGACGAGGTTTTAAAGTTAACAAACTGAATAAAGCTGAGCTGGTTAGTTTTTAGTTTTCAGTTTTTAGAACTTTGCATAACATAAGATTTTATATAAAAACCATCCTTTAGGTTCAGTTGCTATTAGATGATGATAAAAGATCTTTAAGTGCACTAAAGATAAAGAATATAGTTGTTTCACCTTCAGAGGAACAGTATTTAGTTAACTCACCGTTAACCAGGAGGCCATTGCATCCACATCTTTCCAATTACTTCCCACCTTTGGTAGCTGCAAACTTAGTACAACTTGAGCAAGACATGGAGGATGAAAACCGACCAATTTCACGGTCTAGCTCTTCACCACGTTAGTCTTCGCAAGAATGTGTGTAAATATAAAAATATTTGGATGATACTTTAGCTTTACTGCAACGCTGCACCAGTATTCACGAACATCGGAAATATTCTTCAATTGTATTATGGAGAAAACCTTTCACAACATTGAATTATTTTGTTAGAGAACTTTCAATAGAAGCACATGAGTTTATTCACAGGTGGTGGAAATTATTGACGTGATCTTTTTAGTATTTTTGTCTACACTTAGCGTGTTGAATCACAAGAAATCTGTAACTGCAGTAGTACTATTAACAATAGCATTCTTTCTAAGTTATTATCTGAATGGACCCCATCAGAAGGTAATTAATATGTGTACACGTATCAGTCACATACACACACAGACATATGTGCACACACACACACACACACAATGTTATTGTTGCTGTGCTGCTGTGTAGTATGTGTCCAGGATAGAACGGCAGATATTATGGTGCGGATACTGGATGGGACTAGGTATATTATCCTCCATTGGTTTAGGCACAGGATTGCACACATTCCTACTGTATCTAGTGAGTATATAATAATACAACAAGTGTATTTAGATTATTGTAATAAACAGCTTAGACTATGTACTGTATGAATCTTGCCAATTTGGTATTTATAATCCATGCTGTCAATATCAAGCTCCAGGATGTCATGATGATATAAAAATATGGCATCTGAATGACTTTACAAGGATGCATCATCACTTACTGACTGATTGAATAGCTTCATAAATGTGATTAAATATAAGAATATAAAATTCATGTGTTTTGCTATAAGCTTGCTGAGCACAAAAAATTAATCCTTGAAAAAAAAAGAGCAGCTTAAGGAAACAACATAATCAACTTGATCAGTAAGTATAAACCACGAACAGACTTGCCTTCCACAATTAAACTACAAAACCCTCCAAAATTTTCAGATATACCATATAGTAAAAAAGTTTGGCGGTAAAAAAGTTTGGCGAAATAGTGCTTTTGAAACTTTGGTGAATCCAAGGCTTACCTGCATATTTTAGTGCATGATAGCTATGCACTCCGACTCCATAAACTATTGAAATTCTTATCGAGACTGTAGCAAGTGCTCAAGAATAAATTATTAATTGGTGGTCCAGCACAATACCGTGAAATGAAGTTACCCCAACTGGATTTCCCTAACCAAATGCTACTATCACTAGATTGATAAAAAATTAAAAATTCAAAAAGGTAAGTAGGGATTGAATTCAATAGTGCTACAAAAAGTAAGGAAACAAGGAATAAGATTTTGGGACGAGAGAACATTCTGGCATGAGATAATTTATAAAAGTTTAATCCCTACTTTTGGCAAACCTATACTGAAGTGTTAGTTTTGTTCAGTTGTTGTAGTTTATCAGTTGTATATTGTTTGTCATTGAGGACCTGTATACCTACCTTCTGGTAGATACAGCCATCCTGACTAAATCAATAATAATAATAATAAGTGAGCCAAAAGTAGGGATTAAACTTTTATAAATTATCTCATGCCAGAATGTTCTCTCGTCCCAAAATCTTATTCCTTGTTTCCTTACTTTTTGTAGCACTATTGAATTCAATCCCTACTTACCTTTTTGAATTTTGAATTTTTTTATCAATCTAGTTTGTTTGCTTTTTATACATGCTAAGCATTCATAATAATCTTTCAGCAGGCGCTTATGTAATAATTATGCTTGTTTACAGGCGCTTGTTAACAACGCGCTTACATGGCAAAGCAGCTGTGTGATAGCAAATAACGCTCAAACAGCAAAAGCTATTTGTCCAAGGCTATAATCTTGAAGTTCATGATGTAATAAAGTACTCACGAAAACTGGTGCTACTGTAACCATAGATATTATACGCGTAACCGTATAATATCTATGCTGTAACTAATTATATCACGTGTAAGCCAGGTTTTTGCATGACGTAATAAGCAGAAGCCATAACAGGCTATCGTCACCTTCGAAGGTGAGATTCACACCTTGTTAAAGGAATATAGAAGAACAAGGAAGGGAATGAAGGATAAAAGGAATCGCCATGGCGCAGTGGGTAAATCGTCTTTGGAACAACATTTTCGTAAATCCGCCGCCATTACCTTTATTGTGTGAAAGTTCTGGAGCCCTACACCTAGCGCAACCGGGTCTTACGGCAGGCAGGCAGGCTGGCAGACGAAATACAGGTGAATTTCTAAATTTTCAAAGTTGGCTGTAGGTCAAAATATTCGACTTGTTGCTTCGTTTAACCAAGGTACAGCATCATTACAGCCTTAGCAATGCATTCCAGTCGGTTTTTTCGGGTAAAGCCTATTGGAAGGTTGTTTTATGAAGTGCAAAAAATCGGGAAACCATACAATTTCTTACCAATCCCTACTATTAAGTACTACCGTACTTAATGATAATATACAAGCGAGACAAGCACCTACAATAAATGCCATATTCAAGTTCTGTTTTTGACCATTTGCTGTGTAGTGATTAGTTATTGTATTTTATTTGATTGTCTTGTTTAATATGTCTGCTTTTGTATGTGTCACCTGTCTGTTTGTCATTGTACATAAATCTGATAACTATAACTCTGTATGTATGTAACTCTGTATGTGTATGCTCCAGTAAGGAAGAATGGCTGTGCCGATTACCGTGAGGGTAAAATAATAATCAATCAATCAAGCGCGTAAAAGTGTTGTTTCGTGCACGTAGTGATTGTTTGATGGGATTCAACCACTCATTGTTGCATTAATAATCGTATAAGTCATCATTCAAAAGTTAACGCTTTATTTCATAAGGTATACGTACCTTGTAGCTACGTAGTTATTTAACTTACGTGTACGTTCCGCGACAAATTGTATGATCACGTGCTTCATCATGAACATTGGCGGAAAAAAACTTTGGCGAATTGGCTGCAATTTGCCAAATTCGCCAAACTTTTTTTACTATACAGTACGAAATTACCAAGAGTCTTGATAGTCTCTTGGTTTTACTTATGTGCTCAAAATGCTTCTCTGTTCGTACACTTGTAAAATCATAGTATTCTATGATGCTTTGAGGCATCCACATTTTAGATAATTCTCTTTGAAAGGCTTATTTCACTGTTTAGATAATGTATTTGAGAGCTAAGAATGGATAGATGAAGTACGTAGGCCACTGCAAATGAAGTCCACTGTATTATAACTGATTGTATGTGACCTGGCATGAGAAATAAAGCTTAATTGTGTGCACATGAAATTGACCAAAATTTTGGATTTTAAAAGTTCAATAATTTTGTATAGAGAATCTCATGCAGCTTACAGATGGAAATCTAGATTGTACGGTAAAGGAGATACATTATAATATGAATAGGTGTATTTTGTGTACATAAGCCCAGTTTTCTCATGCCGGATTACATATTGTACGTATTTATATATATCAAGTCACTGTAGATAGTTGGTGGTAATAGTGTAGATATACATGTGTTTGTATTTTTACAGGGCCCACACATTGCATCTGTAACGCTAGCAGCGTGGACTTGTATGTCAGTGAATTTCCCCGAGCCACCATATCCTAGCGAGTAAGCTTCGTACATGCATAACTTTAGATTTTAGATATACGTAGGTATATATACTGCATCACAATCAGCAATACAACCATCTGGGTGCTTATATATCAATTCTTTTGTTGTTGTGTTGTAGTATAGTTTGCCCTGAAGACTCTGTTACCATGGATATTAACATGTGGACCATAATGAGTAAAGTGAGACTAGAGGCATTCATGTGGGTGAGTGTGTTTGTATGTATGTTTGTGTGTGTGTGTGTGTGTGCGTGTGCGTGCGTGCATGCGTGTGTGTGTATTTATGCATGCATGTACATATGTATGTGTTTATAAATTAATTGTATTTGTTTGCGCTGTTAGGGATTTGGCACTGCTATTGGTGAATTACCTCCATACTTCATGGCCAGAGCAGGTACTTAACATTACATATTACATATTACAATGTATAAAAGAATGTGAAATTTAGGGTTCGAATAGTTTGAATGGCAAAGCAAGCGAATATCCAAATAGTTTGAATAAGCCATTTTACTATTAAAACACATTTATGCTAGAAATACATAAAATGTAATTCATCTTAATTACTGAAATACCTTTAAATTTGTAGTTGATTACAAAATATGCAGGAAATAAAGCAGAAAATTTATTCACTCTACATCCGAATACTCTCTTGGTATTCAAGTACATATGCAACCGAGCGAATATCCAAACGAATCAAGTATTTGTTTCAGCTCTACAATGTATATGCTGAATTTTATGAATACATATCTTATAGTACATGGTTGATTAGAGAAAATCAGACGTTTAATTGCCCATGCAACCCTAGATTGAATATCCAAAAAAAATTAACTACGTATACAATGCGTATATACATATTACATATCATTAAGTACAGTAGGGATTGGTAAGAAATTGTATGGTTTCCCGATTTTTTGCACTTCATAAAACAACCTTCCAATAGGCTTTACCCGAAAAAACCGACTGGAATGCATTGGTAAGGCTGTAATGATGCTGTACCTTGGTTAAACGAAGCGACAAGTCGAATATTTGACCTACAGCCAACTTTGAAAATTTCGAAATTCACCTGTATTTCGTCAGCCTGCCAGCCAGCCTGCCGTAAGACCCGGTTGCGCTAGGTGTAGGGCTCCAGAAATTTCACACAATAAAGGTAATGGCAGCAGATTTACGAAAATGTTGTTCCGAAGACGATTTACCCACTGCGCCATGGCGATTCCTTTTATCCTTCATTCCCTTCCTTGTTCTTCTATATTCCTTTAGCAAGGTGTGAATCTCACCTTCGAAGGTGACGATAGCCTGTTACGGCTTCTACTTATTACATCACGCAAAAACCTGGCTTGCACGTGATATAATTATTAGTGTGATATAATTAGTTACAGTGGCACCATTGCATGTGTACTTTATTACATCGTGAACTTCGAGATTATAGCCCTGGACAAATAGCTTCTGCTGTTTTTCGAGCATTATTTGCTATCACACAGCTGCTTTGCCATGTAAGCGTGTCGTTAACAAGCGCCTGTAAACAAGCATAATTATTATGCAAGCGCCTGTAACATTTGTGCACCTGCTGAAAGATTATTATGAATGCTTAGCATGTATAAAAAGCAAACAAACTAAAATTCAAAAGGTAAGTAGGGATTGAATTCAATAGTGCTACAAAAAGTAAGGAAACAGGGAATAAGATTTTGGGACGAGAGAACATTCTGGCATGAGATAATTTATAAAAGTTTAATCCCTACTTTTGGCAAACCTACTGAAGTGAGCCAAAAGTAGGGATTAAACTTTTATAAATTATCTCATGCCAGAATGTTCTCTCGTCCCAAAATCTTATTCCTTGTTTCCTTACTTTTTGTAGCACTATTGAATTCAATCCCTACTTACCTTTTGAATTTTAATTTTTTTATCATTCTAGTTAGTGAAGTGAAACACACAAGGCAAGAATACAAATGCACAAAAGTCATAATACACAAATGACTAATTGCGTGGTTAGCCAAAAGTGTGTGCATGGGTGGCACAAATATTGTGTGTACAAATATATATATACATAGAAACTACATTGCTGTGTATATAACTTGATTGTTAATGTTGTAATTGCATAAGTGATATCACTGAAGAGTACATACTGTCAGTGTTCGTTGTTGCATTCAGCCTCCTCCTTTGGTAGGCACAGTGACATAGTGATCCTCGAAGGTAACAGTCAAGCTGTGGAAATACTGTATCTCTTGTACTCCTGTGTTCAGCTTGAATCCTGTTTCCGTCAGTTTCGGCAGCCTCGTTTTCACTTGCTCATAAAACGTGGCTGTAGTGTCAGTCTGAAAAGATCCATGATTAAGCAACAAACAAGACAGCTAGTGTTCAACATGATGGCATTAAAACCATAAATATATAAATGCGTCTGTCATTTAGTACATAAATAGGGATTGTGTCATGAAAATGTATGGCTTTATACAAGGTAGCTAAATGCTGCTAACTTGCAAATTCAGAAACAGTTGCCAAGTTTATGCTTTTAAATTGTTATAGCTAACATACTGCATGCAGTATGTCATTAAAAAACCAAGAAGTAATTTTTAATTTAAATAGGAGTAGGAATCACAGGATAGGTAGGAAACAAGTATCCAGCAAATACATTTATCACTTATCTTCCTACTAATATTTTAATCACCATACTTATACAGCACTATAAGCCACATACGTAGTTTATTTGCTTTCTGAAATCATAATGCCCTAAGCTTTAGTGATTACTTTTAGTACATAATTATGTACTCTTGCTTTTATAGTAAATAGAAAATCGATTGTGGGTTTTAGTTTTTAGCTATGTAGTAAAGGGGCAGTGCGGCACTGTCGAAGCCGTTTAAAATCTTGTAAACAGATGACATTAAAATAAGTAGATTTTTTAAAATGGAATTTAAAAAGAGGAGTAGGGATCGCAATAAAAAGTAAGGAAACAAGTAGTTAATCACTCACCACCCAGCATATTGCATGTGTTTACTCAAGTATACAATTGCAGCTGGGTAGGCGTTCATACATGCACAAATGAAACACATTCTCTAACACCTCTACAAGATTTAATCTCTACTTTGGCTGCATGATGTTTTGCTTTGAATGCTGGGTGCCGCAATTAGTAAGCTGGAGGTGGATAACTTCCCTTTCTGCATTCGGAAGTACAGCGCTGGGTACTGGAAACATGAATGACGAAGCGGTAAGCTGTTCCTGTTAATTGACCTGCCAAAACACTCCATTTCTCAAACGACTAACGGATTCATTTATGTGCCGAGAATCCCATTCTTAGCATCTTATTGCAGTAAAACCATGTTTCCGTGCTGGTAGGTATGGTTTTCAGTGCCGCCTAATATATATTCTGTTTATTTCTGTTTATTCACGTTATTCACATTATTTCATCGGCCCATGAAATCATAAAAACTTAAATGGCTTCGACAGTGCCGCACCGTCCCCTTAAACAATAAGCACCCTAGCCTTAAACTAAACAGTAAATAGGAGAAATCTATTTATCAATGCAAGTGAATCATAGGTACCTCTTTGAGATGGAATGTCAGCTTCTGTCTATTGGTAACAGTAACCACTATGGTATGATACGACATTATCCTCTGTGCAGGAATATAAACGATACAAGCTCAAATATCGCATCTATGTAGAAAACCTTATGCCAGTTATCATTTTTGCTGCCCCTTTTATAAACAAGTGGCTCCGTTAAATCACTATTTCTTGGAATTGTTAGTACTTCATACCTCATGTCGTAAAGTTAGGAATATAAATAGATGTCTGGGTAGATACCCAGCCATCCTGCGTCATTCTCAAAGTGTGATGATGATGATTTAGCCATGATTCAGCAAACAGGGTTCTTACCCTGGGGTGTAGTATATACTCATGGCATTGAGGTTATAAACCAGTAAAATTTGTAATTCAAAATACATCCAATAATTATAATTAAATTAATGCAATTACCAACTTATGATAATTAGAGTTATTGCTGACTCAAGAGTATGATAAAAGGTATTTAGAAATAACAATTAGAAAATCTGATGTGTGCCAAATGTAAGCACATCCTGAATTTGTAGATTGCCTTAGATGTAGTACATTATGAAAATAATTTCGTATGTGTGTGTGTTCATGGATGCATGTACATATGTGTTTACTCAACTTACTTTCTATAATTTTCCAGTAGCCTTCTTGTTCAAAGGTTTCAGTACAATCCTAGATGTCTTGAAGTGATGGGCAATTTGGGCTTGGCCTTTAGCAATAAGACACAAGACCTGTTATGAGAATAGTGCTGCTAAGAGACAGTGAAAACTGCTAAATGTACCATTAATGTTCATTACATTATGCATTAGGATAGCGACTATATAGTTCTATCAGAGAAGGTCTCATTTTTAGATGATAAATTGTCAACTTGTTCGATAAATTGTCAACTTGTTCAATAAAGTATTAAAAACACTCTGCACATCCTGTACCATGTTCAATTTGCCTGAGCAGTTTTAGTTCTTATTCTGTAATTCATGTAGTGCTACATGCTTTTATTGTGGTGACAAGTGGTAACACTCTAAAGTAAACATCTTCCTTAAATGATGCTAATGTGTGGAAGCTTTTGTCAGTCTTAAAACAATTTCAGTTTCACTATGGTGATCATGATTATATCTTGTCAAAAATGTTCACTTATCCATTTGACAGTTATAAGAACAAACATCAGTCTAAGCTTACAATTGTCAGTCAGAGTCCTACATAACATAATCCAATTAAAAATCTTATATATGGTAGAACCTGTGTAATAGACATCTTGCAACCAAAAGTATCCTGATTATCAAGGTGGCCTGGTTTTCCAGGTCAGTGAGTGGATTATAATACAGGTGTCCTCCACATAAAGTTACATGTTCCACTGTATGCTAGTATTACACCACTGAATGATATTACATAGTTTTTCTTTACAATTACTGTAGCTCGTCTTTCATCACATGAAGATGAGGATTATGAAGAACTTGATGCCATCTTGCATTCAGATAAAAAAGTAAGTTACTATTCATATAACTAAAACATTTTCCAGTCCACGACTGCCTATGTATATATTCATGTATTTACAGTGTGTGTATGTAATATGTACATGTGTGTATGTGTTGTTTACATGCTAAACAAAAACACCCTGGATGTAAAAAAAGTGCGAGGCCAATCAGAAGCAGCATTGCAAATAGGCATGTGCGACCAAAAACTTTGATATCAGTTGAGGCCAAGAAGTTACTTATCAAAAATCTTTTTAACTACTTGAATGACATACAATAGTTTATAGCATATTTTCACAACTATGATAACTTTTTCACAACTTTTTAACTTAACTTAACTTTTTAACTTTACAACTTTTCACAACTTTTTAACTTTTTAACTATGATAACTTTTTCACAACTATGATATTTTCACAACTTTTTTTTGGGGGCTTGCGGGAGCTTTCATAAGCCGCTCACGAAAGCTCCCGCAAGCCCCCGAAAAAAGTGTGCGATGAAAAAGAAAGAAAGAAGAAAGTAAACGACTGCTGCATAAAAATTTTTGTGGTCACAGGAAGGCATTTATAAGGCTGTATCAGAAGAATGGCTGAATCAATGTCTATCAACTTCGGGATATTGATTCTTCAAACAATGAAGGTACTAATTGTCTAGTAAACGGGCAAATTGGGCGGTAAAGGATGGTTCGTCGTGCGTAGTCGCACAACAAGCGCCATAAAACTCGCAATGACTGGTACTTAGGAATGGTGGCGCCTATTTCCTCCATTCTCGGTTTGTTGATTCTATATAGTAAGAACGTTGTGGGTCAGTAATAACTAAGCGATAGCTTTAATGGCGGCTTAGCTAGAGCATTTGCAAGTTTGAGGGTGGTGCTACATGTAAATAACTCACTCAGTGGTCGTGTTACTGCGCTTCTTCTTGGCCTCGTGACTCACTATTGTGAGTCTTGATATTTTCACAACTATGATTGGCTTTGTCACTTGGCCACCTTTATTAATTGGAAAAGGTGGCCAAGTGACAAAGCCAATCATAGTTGTGATAAACTGTTTTATTGTATTTTGCGTGGGCGGATCAAAGGGTTCAACAGTACTGTATATGCCATAAAGTGTCAGGAGGTAGTTATAGAACTGTGGTTGGGTAGTTATAGCACTGTGGTTGGGTAGTTATAGAACGATAGAGTAGTTATAGAACGATAGAGTAGTTATAGAACGATAGAGTAGTTATAGAACGATAGAGTAGTTATAGAACAGTAGCTCATTGACACTTTTCATCAAAGAAAACCATTCATTTGTGCAATTCCTTTATTCAGTACTATCAAAGAACTGTGTTTTATTCACACATCAGTAGGTGTAAAATACAATAAAACACTTAAAGCACTGCTGCTTTGTTTGTATGAAATATACAGCTCTTGGTGAGGGTCTCGTGACAAATATAGCTTCGCCTCGTGCTATATTTGCCACTCGACTCTCATCTCGAGCTGTATATTTCATACAAACTGGTGGCAGTGCTTTAAGTAATATGTATGTCATTCAAGTAGTGAAAAAGATTTTTGATAAGTAACTTCTTGGCCTCAAATGATATCAAAGTTTTTGGTTGCACATACCTATTTGCAATGCTGCTTCTGATTGGCCTTGCACTTTTTTTATACCTGGGGTGTTTTTGTTTAGCATATCACTACTTTTTTGGAAGTATACAAACACATGTTATTACTAGCAAGTAGCAGAGAAGTACTGCATGGGCATAACTTGTACTTGCCTAGCACACAATATTGCAAATTAAACTTTGAAGCTTAATTTTGAAAAACTCAAGCCTGAGATTTTTTTTTAACTTACACTACAGAGTGATACATCAATATAGATTGTATATCTGAAAGTTTATGCAAATCATTCGAAGGGGGTCCAAGTTATGACAACTATCAACCTGCAGTATAATAGCCCTTCTCAAATATATTCAAGTGTTTACTTCAGACTGATAATAGTATGACAGGTAGAGCATACATGGGAGAAGTGCTGATACAAATTTGGCTGAAATCCATGAAGAAATGAGTGAGTTATTAGACAAACAATTGAATGTATAAAAAGAAAGTTTGAAAAAACTTCCGGGGTTCGCAAAAACTCCCGCAAGCCCCCCAAAAAAGTGTGCGATGAAAATGAAAGAAAGAAAGAAGAAAGTAAACGACTGCCGCGTAAACATTTTTGTGGTAACAGGAAGACATTTATAAGGCTGTATCAGAAGAATGGCTGAATCGATGTCTATCAACTTCAGGATATCGATTCTTCAAACAATGAAGGTACTAATTGTCTAGTAAACGGGCGAATTGGGTGGGAAAGGATGGTTCGTTGTGCGTAGTTGCACAACGGGCGCCATAAAACTCGCAATGGCTGGTACTTAAGAATGGTGGCGCCTATTTCCTCCATTCTCAGTTTATTGATTCTATATAGTAAGAACGTTGTGGGTCGGTAATAACTAAGCGATAGCTTTAATGGCGGCTTAGCTAGAGCGTTTGCGAGTTTGAGGGCGGTGCTACATGTAAATAACTCACTCAGTGGTCGCGTTGCTGTGCTTCTTCTTGGCCTCGCGACTCACTATCGTGAGTCTTGGTGTGTGTGTGTGTGTGTGCATGTGTGCGTGTGTTGTGTGCATGTGAGTGTGTGTTGTGTGCATGTGAGTGTGTGTTGTGTGCATGTGAGTGTATGTTGTGTGCATGTGAGTGTATATTGTGTGCATGTGAGTGTATGTTGTGTGCATGTACTAATATTTCTGTACCTATAGGATATAATGACAAGAGCCAAGAAGGCAGTCCACAGACTGGTACAAAGAGTCGGCTTCTTTGGGATCCTCCTGTGCGCATCGGTCAGTGATAACATAGCCATCATAGTGTATAGAGGCAAATATTTTATATGCAATAATGCATAGTTAAAATTATTTGGTAGTTAAGCCCAATTTACCAGTTAGTGAACAATCGTGGGGGCTAAATACCGTATAGCCCGCACGAATCTTTTAATTTATTACATACAAGATGGCAAATCAGCATTGTTGCATCAAAAGGCTTGAACTGATTCAGTTTTGTGTTCAAACTATTCTTTTTGTGTGTGTGGCAACTTTGTGTGGCATTCCAGAAAGGCAGTAACATGACACCATTGCTGCAGTCCCTAAAGGAACAGCTTTCATAGCACAGACCATAGCTTACATCCATTGACCTCAAAGACCACATCAATAACCTTTAATGTGATAACTGTAATGTTATGGTTTATATTTTTATTCCGCTCAGTTATCTATGCCCTTATCAGATAAGGTACTGTGCTTGTAACCAACAACCAACTAGGGTCGGTTGGTTCTCAAGAACACAGTACTATCTGTCAGGGACAGCTCATCATCACAGAAATATTGTATAATAACCATTGCAGTTTGGTTACAAAGACAAATGATCCCATAATCATTTTGCTTTTATACTGCCTGGTATTGGTTTCGATTGTGGGTTTAAATTATTTGTTTTCACAGATCCCAAATCCGCTCTTTGATCTTGCTGGGATCACATGCGGACACTTTCTTGTTCCATTTTGGACCTTCTTTGGCGCAACTGTGATTGGCAAGGCAATCGTCAAGATGCACATTCAAGTAAATAACTTACTACTATTGTTTTTTGCTTTCAGTAAACAGTTTTTGATTTTTCTGTTTAGAAACTGTTTGTTATTATTACATTCAGCAAGGCATACATTGAATATGTTGTTGATTTGATTGGGTAAGTCGAAAATCAAATTTGTGCTTATATTTATGCGTAAAGTGTAGAATACTTCCATTAATTGGTAAATATCTTCAAGTTCCTTTCAAAGAGTATTTGGAAGAGCAGAAAGCAAAATTGACTCATCACTCAGACAATACAACTTTGACAGTACGTTCCTCGCAAGTTTATTTGTAATAGTTTTTTTAATGTTGTGCGTGTCTGTGCTTTAGAAACACAGTCGATTGTCTTGGCTGTTCGAGAAATTGGTATTGCTCATGGTCATTTATTTTGTTCTCTCCATCATCAACTCGATGGCACAAAGATATGCACACAGGATTAACGATCAGCAGAATGCCAAGGAGGATTGATATAAATGCCACACATGCACAGGCACACATAGGTGCACATAGTTATATTGTAACGCCTATTATATATTATTTAAATTTTATTTATGGGCGCTTAATTGTAATAAGGAATGTACTGATTGATTGATTGATTAATTAATATGGTTATCTGCGCACGTGTCTAGTACTCGAAAGGGACCACACATATATACGAAGGCTGACTGGTTGACTGGCTGGGCTGGTGACAAATCGTAAGTCGTTTTTGTAGCTTCATCATTCACGTGGCTCGCACACACCTCCCTGTCCTAAGTACTTAATTGAATTTGGTTTCGTTGTGGTGTCACACATGAAACGAAGTCGTAATCGACTTGTACATGTAGGGTGAAGTCGTAGATATATTTTAGCCCAAGAGATGAGTAACAGCGGAGCGGGAACGATTCGGGCATTTTCCAGTATGGATAACTTGTCCGTGAAGGATAGGAAACTATTCGACGACCTAACGAACCAGATAGACAAACTAAGAACTGACTTGGAAGCGGAAAAACAGAAGCTTCGCCAAGTACACAGAGACAAGGTACTCGAATTAAAGGCCAAGCAAGAAGAGTTTGATAGAAAACTTGAAAGAGCTTTAGAAGTTCAGACCAGGAAAAGAGAAACTGATAAACAGGCCGATTTAAAATCTGTTGAAGAGAAAGTTAAAAAGCAGAAAGAACGAGAAATTAAGAACATCTGGAGACTAAAGGAGGATGAAATAAAAAGACTTAAAAGGCAATTTGCACGTGAGAAAGAGGAGGCTATTAAAGAAGTGATAGAAATTGAAAGAAGAAAATCTGTTGAGAAGGTGCACGAAGGTGAAGATATCTTAACTGCTAAAATCACACAACTCACAAAGGATATTTTTGCTCTCAATGAGCACAATTCTAAATTGGAAGAGCAAGCAAAACTTTTGACCCAAGAGAACTACGAAAAAATAGAATTAATGCGACGAATGAAGAAGGAACATGAGGCGAGGTTAGAATCACTTGTGAAACAGTATAAATCTGATGCTATGAGAGAAACTGCCAAGTTAAAATTGGCAGAGAGAAGGATTCAAGAAAAGGATCAGCATCTTTCTTTAGTTGAACATAAAGCCGATATGGCTAATTTGGAGAAAGAAGCAGTTTCTGAAGAGTTGACTAGGATGAAGAAAACAATAAAAGACACACCTCCTGCACCCTATCGTCCAGCTACGCCAGATTTAACCAATGATAGAACTACTCCACCCTCACCTGTAAGCATGTGTGTGTGTGTGTGTGTGTGTGTGTGTGTGTGTGTGTGTGTGTGTGTGTGTGTGTGTGTGTGTGTGTGTGTGTCCCACATGTCTGTAGGTGTTTTTTGTGTCTGTGTATATGTGTACGTCCCACATGTCTGTAGGTGTTTTTTGTGTCTGTGTATATGTGTACGTGTACATGGGTGCGTGTGTCTGTATAAGTTCTGTACATGTATATATTGTATCTGCACATGCTGGAACACATGTTGACATGCTAGCATAAGTATATTACAGTATATTACAGTTTGATGTAGCATATAATTATATTACAGCATATATATATCCTAGAAAAGTTGTTGGCCTTATTAAATTTCATACCATAACAATATTCACAGCTGTTGGAAACAGCATGTTTGACAAATAATCCAGTCCATATGGCCAGCGACTTTCTTCCTGTACTAGATGTGGCTTCTACAGGTTTACCATTACAACACACATACAACATGTAATGTACACACAAGCACATGCACATACACACAACACCACACACACACACACACACACACACACACACACACACACACACACACACACACACACACACACACACACACACACACACACACACACACACACACACACACACACACACCACCACACACACACACACACACACACACACACACACACACACACACACACACACACACACACACACACACACACACAACACCACACATACACACACACACACACACAATGCACATACACACACAATGCACATACTCATATACGTATACACGTTTCATGATGAGAAGGCTTGCACAATTATTTATCATGGGTATCCCTAGTATTTAGAAGATTGTTGATATATTATTTTTCAGCCATTGTTAGTCCATGAATAATGTACCTTGTGTTTTTGTCTTGACAAGTTTGTAACATGCGTACATGAGGGGGTAAACGAATGTGAAATTTCAACCTTCGAACATTCTGTGATTTTCAATACTGAATGTTTGAACACCCACACCATGGATACTTAAAGCACTAATTTACACTCTTATAATGACAATTTATAAGTAGACAAAGTAGCTGAAAGATACATGTACCACCATAAATTTTAAAGATTTATTCATAATATTGGGCATTAAATAGATAAATGTATTTTGAATGTCAAAATTTATTATCAAATGTTACACGAATGAACATTCAAATGTTACAATATTTGTTTGGGCCCTAACATACATGTACGTATTTATATTCCAGTGTTCTTTTTGTCACATGAGTAATATGTATAGGTAATGTGTGTGTGTGTTGTGTATGTGTGTGTGTGTGTGCGTGTGTGTGTAATGTTTGTACGTATGCATGTGTGTGTTGTGTGTGTGTGTGTGTGTGTGTGTGTGTAATCTTTGTACGTGTGTGTGTGTGCATGAATGTACATGTTATTTAGTGTAGTGTGTACGTACGTATATGTACACACGCACGTGTGTATCTAAGTGATAGAAATTTTAGATGTTTTACACAACCTCCAAGGCAATACTTCCATTTTTGCCCCTCCACACAAGGGGCTATATATATACTCCCTTCATGTGGTCTGTGTGCTGTGTAAACATATTGTGCTGTGTAAACATATAACTTGTGTACAGTACATCAATGTTAACTTTGTTACTGTCCATAATTTCAAATCCTTCTAACTTCTTGTATATGTACCTTTTTTATGCCTACATGTTTCTTGTTTTCTTCCAGAGCGTTTACAATCCTCTACAGAACAGAATCAATGATTTACAAGCGCATTCTAAAAAGATTGAAGAACAACTTATAAATTTGAAACAGGAGAATGCCCAGCTGAGGAAGAAGCTGAGCAGAGATGGCGGTGATGGTGGAGATATACACACCAACAAAGAAGTCGAGGAAAAGATGAAGAAGCTTCGTAAGCGAAACGCTGAACTGGTGTCCCTTGCGAAGCAGCTGGATGAAAGATGCAAGGCGTTAAAATTGGAAAATGAACAGCTGGTAAGCATAACAAATAACTTATAGCCACGCTTTTATGTTTGCTTATACAATTTCGTGTTGATAAAATTCTGCGGGTTTTAATGTTTGCAGCAATCGGCAAGCATATCGGAAGATGACAAATCAGTCCAGCAGGCGTTGAGGCGGCAGTTTGCCCGTCAGCAAGCAAAAGATTTAGCGGAGCACACAAAACAGATGCATGTCAAAGACATGGAATTAGAATCATTACGACAGCAATTATCCAAGGTAAATATATGTACATCTATTGCTTCATAGCGTGTATTACATTAAAGCATATCAATGTACAATTAGCATATAGATCATTTACTTCTCTGTTTTATTGGTGTTTTATTTCATCATTAATGGCCAGGAAGCCTTTATAAGACAATATGTCATCACTAATGTATCCCCTTTTCACAGTTACAGGTGAAGAAAGCTGAGGCTACCGGTAGCCATAACAACGGCAGTGAGGCTGGTGGTGTATCGTCGGCTGTGGTCAGTGCCACGATGATGGAGAATCTCAGAATGGAGAAACTGCTAGCGGCTTGTTTCCAGGTCAGCAATGTGGCTTGTATAAGTTCAAAATGATGAGCTTCATTAAAATTCTGTTAAAATGCACTAGTTTATTTTACTAAGGCTACTTACTTATACAAGTTTGTTCAGTAGAATTTTTAAAAATGGCCTTTCACACTTAGCCATTCTTGGCCCATGCCACTTATAAAAATATTTGTAAAGGTAAAACTACTCTGTGTGTGTGTGTGCGTGTGCGTGTGTGTGTGTGTGTGTAATGTATGTACGTAGTGTTATATAATATGTATTGCTGTGTGTATAATATATAGAAATCACAAGAAGCCAAGGAAGTTCCACTGGACCCGATAGAAGGCTTCCGAGCAGCCGCAGATCACATGAGACAACTGGAAAAGGAAAACACAACATTACGCGACCAAGTGAAAGAGCTAACGTCAGCTTCAAATGAGTCTACAAGTTCTACAGCAAGTGCTGAAACCAATGCAGTATGTAATAATATAATGGGAAATTTTGGCATGAAATTTTATTTGGCTATTTGGTGGATTTTTTTACGAAACTCCAAAATTTAATTTCACCGATCATTCACATTTTTACATGAAGCATTTTAGCTCATATTTTATATCTCCGCCCTCCACCGGTACCTAATGCCTTAATTTTTCAATCCGCAGAATTAAAATGCTGTTATACGGTAATATCGTAATAGACCCTTGTGTTAGAAAACTTGTTGTTGAGGGTCTGTAGGAAGAACAAGAAATTTTCAGCCATTTTTGTTTAAAAACATTGTACTGTATATGATATTGATGTTCTTGAACATGTAAAAAATTTGCCAAATTCAGTATTGTTTATACAATACCTACACAAGCATGTACTGTACACATATGCTGTGTATATACATCTCTTTGCTAATTTGTTGTCTGGGAATTTACAATGCTATGATTTGATGTGTTATATATGATTAGGGTAACAGCGTTTTGCAAGAACAGTTTGCTCAGCTGCAACGAGCCAAAGAAGAGACGGAACGACTTGCCAGTAACTTGGTGAGTAGAATATAGTGGATCTGTGTAGGAATGTAATGGTATTAAGACAAAACTTTGCGGTCCCAAACAGAACTGATTTTTTCAGTAAACATTTGTTTTATCCCGGAAAAGCTACGTAAAAGGCACAAAATCGCTTTTTCTTGATTTGTACATGCTCCATTACAAAGGTTTTCAGGAAACTCGATTCATAGTACTAAATTGTTAACAATGATATATATGCCAGTCATACTGGCTCCACAATATCCCCTTGTTCATTTGATAAAAGGGCCTATAGGGTGTATGCATTTGTTTTAGTCCTACCATATATGGAGATAGTACTTATTCTATAGGAAAAACAATTAGTTGGAGTACAACAAGAAAATGAAAGGCTGAAGAAAGAATTCTCCAGTTTAAAATCCCAGCATAATGCCAGCATGTTAGAGGTAAGTGGATGATTATTGTAACGCACTGGCAAGTTAATGTTATGTGTGTGTTGATTGTTACAACGCCTGGGTGTGAAATGTGTGATTAAGGATCATGGTTACCATGGCAACGACCATCACCTTGCATTTTTGGCTTGACCAATGTGTAGGGCAACCAATATGGCATGCTTGTGGTTGATAAGCATTACATAACCTTCTGTAACCTTTTATGTGTACACCCCACCTCCCTGTACTTAAAAAGGATTGAAAATTGTCCAGACATTTGTTTTCCTATTGTAAATTTATTGACTTCCCCATTGATAATGTATAGTAAATTTGTGTGGTCAAATTTGGTTGGTCAGTCAAATGCCGAAGTTGGTCGGAAAATGTCTGATGACTGGCCATTATCATAGACTCTGACCCCCTTGTAGTTACAGGGGCAGTGCGACCAGCTGAGACAGAATTTGGATGAGCAGAGCGCTGACAATGTAAAACAGAAGGAGACAATAGAACAGCTAACCACAGAGTGTGGAAAACTAAAGCAGGTGAGGGTCGCTGTATGTAATATTTGTAGTCCGTTGCTAAATATTTCTCTGTTTAGAAAATACCAGATAGTAATAGTTTGGTGGTGACTAGTGAAGATTTGGAGCAATTTACAAGAGAGGTTGAAGAGCTGAAGGAGGTGTGTGTAGTGTTGAAATGTGTAAACGTGTGTGTGTTAGTTAGCACTAGAGGCTATAGGGTAATCAGTGTGGATGTGACAATTGTTACATGTGTTACAGTATATTGTGCACATGGATGTACCACACATAGACACATGTACACACACACACACACACACACACACACACACACACACACACACACACACACACACACACACACACACACACACACACACACACACACACACACACACACACACACACACACACACACACACACACACATACGCACACATACGCACACATACGCACACACACACACACACACACACACACACACACACACACACACACACACACACACACACACACACACACTCATGTTCTTAACATTTCACAGGAGAACAAGAGACTACTAGGATCAACAAGTGATCTAACTAGCCAGTTATCAGCTGCAAAGGTAACGTATAAGTTAGTGCTGAGCAATCCAATCACATTATCTTACACATTATATAATAATATAGTGGAATTTAGGGAGGAATGGTGTGGTAAATTCAGCAGCAAGTTATGCATAATTCACCAAACTATGATGCCATCCAAAATTATTGCTTTCTGGCCATTAATTCCATTTATATAATTTGCCTGAATTATCTTCTCCCACCAAATTTCCCAACTATGTGGCGTAGTGTTTATGTTATATTTCACAATCTAATGACTTGGTTTTGTTTATATGGCTTCAGTTTACAGTTCATTATTTTGATGTGTTGATTATGCTGTTGATAAACTAATCTTTAATGGTGATCTTTTCTAAGGCTGCTTCTGACACCATCATGATGACCATGTAGGATATGAGTGCAAAGGTGTTGAGAGACTAATTGTTTTAAGCCTGTTTAGAAATCGTTTTTAACACTGTGGCAGTAGAGCTGGGCGATATCACAAACTTGATATCACGATTATCATGACAGAATATCCTGATAATCGATATCATTACAATATCAGCTAAGTGTCAAAGCTGAGTTAAGTAACAGTACTACAAACATTGAAATTGTGAATGTAGTATAGTATGAGGTATTTTACTGATATTACAAATCTGGATGTTACTGATTAAAATCCTTGCGATAATCAGGGCTGATAATATTGTACTGCTGATATTACAATACTGAAAATTTCTCTTCGATATTGATTATTGTGACACTTAATATCACGATATACGATAATATTGTGATATTACCCAGCCCTACTGTGCAGTGCATTGGTATTGTAAGTTGTGGTACAAAAATCAAAATACAGTGATTATATAGGGAATCCCTCTGTGTACTAGAGATGGGACAATACAAGGTACAGGAGTATCAATGCATTATGACAAAGTATCACAATACTACGATACATCACTGATTTCTAAAGCATTAGAATACACTTGAGCTTTGTCTATGGTAACACCTGAAAGCAATGATATAATCTTTTCAAGAAATATTACCATAATATACAAAGCTTATTCTCATATCATTTTCAACAAAAGATGCCATTTTTAATCTTTTATGCATTATACACAGTATTTATTGATCAATACACAACGATACCTCGATATATCAATGCATCGATACTCAATTTGCAGTATCGATATGCATATTGAACCATTGTGTATTGTGATACACCGATGCATCACAGTATTGTCCCATCTCTACTGATATTTTTTGAACATTGAATCATTACATATATATGTATGTATGTATGTATGTATGTATGTATGTATGTATGTATGTATGTATGTACGTACGTACGTACATATGTATATTTTGTGTTTCTCAGGAACATTATGAAGAATTGCAAGTTTCAGTTGAGAGCAAAGAGCAACTTGCCACAAGGCTCAGAGATGAGTTGGAAAGAACTAAGAGAGAGAATCAGTCTGTTATCGAGGAGCTGGAAAGAACTAAGACAACTTTGACTGCTGTCATGCAGGAGAAGGAAAAAATGGCGGAAAACACCAGGAGCAAGGAAACGCCAAAACAAGAAGAGGAATTATTACAACAACAAAAAGATGTAAAGATGATCAATGAAGAAAAGAGTGATATAAAAGTTTCAGATGAAGAGAAAGATTTGACAAAATTAGAACAACACAGGGAAGAAGAAGGTACTCTTCTGCAAGAGCAGAAAGAACAGACTGGACAAGAGCAGGTCACCAGTGAAAACAGCAAGCCATCAATTGAAACGGCTACTCCAGAAAGGCCTGCAAATAAATCATTGCCTCGTGGAGCCTCACCTAATATTCCAATTGGTAAAAAACCATCAACTCAAAAACAATATATGTCACACAGGAGTCCTCCCAAACACGTCACACCTAGATCGATGGAAAATCTCCAATCTGAATTCCAGCAGGCTGGTGTGGAGATAGAGGATGGTTATGATAGCGACGACAATCCAAATACTTTCTCCGAGTTGCCGAGAGAAGAAGCCGAGTGTGCAAGTACAACATCGCTCGACGATAGTCTGTTGGGTTCAGAAAGTTTTGTATCTCTGGATAATTATAAAGAAGTAGGGAGTCAAAAACAAAAGCATCCTAGGGTTGGCAGCGCCAAGGAGAGAGATCGTAAGCATTCCCAAGAAAGCGAAGCACACTCGAAAGAGCGGAAATCATTGCAAGAAGGTGAACACCGGCTGAAAGAACCCCAGACGACCCCAACTGCAGTTACGCCAACATCACAGGTGCAAGGGAAAGAAGTGCTTCAGAAACCAGTTACCAATCCTGCCAGTGGAGTATCCCAGGCTTCAGAAACCAGTTGTTCAAGTAATACTGTTGAGCCACCGCTTTTATCAACACCTAGTTCAGACTTTGATATCACAATGAACAAAGAAGCAGGCAGCTCAGTTAATATTGATGCTGCAAAGAAGTTGGTTGCTTTGAGTGAGCAAAAGAAACCTTTGAATATGGATGATGATGATAGTAGTTCAGAGGGTGATTCCAGTGATGATGAAGATATAGTTATCACTAAAGGTGATTGTGTGTGTGTGTGTGTGTTTGTTTGTTAGTTTGTCTGTGTGTAGTATGTTTTAAGTGTACGTATATGTTCATTTTATTGTGTGCACACACATGTGTGCGTATGTAATAGTTGTAACATAGGCACAAGGGATTTGCCTGATATGTATGCCCGAGGGCTGAGGGCATACATATCAGGTAAATCACGAGTGCACATGTTACAAGTAATATGTAACACTTCCGGCATTCTAAAAGTTTGCCCAAACCTGACGTCAATATTTCTGCCTCTTTATATAGTAACGGGTACTCGTTGTGATTGTGGGGCTCTATTTCATTGTTGTCATGACGTTCTTGCATTGTGGGTTTACCACAAGTTTTTATAAAGCTGCAGGACTTATAAATGGGCAAAAAATTGCATTTAATCGCTGATAAACTAATGGTGAGTGTTACAAATACAGTAGATTAATGTAGAACAATATATTAAGTCACACAGTAAATAGATTATTTTTATCATGTGAGAAACTCACCTAAAATGGCGTCTTTGGGCTTATATCGGCTTCTAAACTTCCATGGACACGAAAAACAAACATTTTTGACTAGTAACAAAGTATATATTTCAAGTAATAGTTATAACATGGGCACAAGTGCTTTGCCTGATATGTATGCCCGAGGGCTGCATACATATCAGGCAAAGCACGAGTGCCCATGTTATAACTACTTATGTTACACTTCCTTAGCAAGCTGACTCAACAGCTCAAGCTAAGAGTTCGGTCAATTTGCGGTGATTGTATTTATAGTGTGGCTTGTGAGTTTCAATTGTGAGTTTTAGATATGTTTTTCATGATGTTCTTGCACACGTAGTCGCAACGATTGTGGGTTTATAAACAAGTTTACAAGCAAGACTAAAAGACTTATTTCGGTTGAAAGTTTGCTTTAAATTGCTTCAATGGATAAATTAAGGTTAGTGGTGTCATTTAAATAGAATAACGAGCACATGGTAACAGATTGTTTTTATCGTGCAAGTAACTCACCTCAAACTGAGATCCCTTTGGTAAATATATTTCTAGCCTAAAAATGACGACTAGAAACCTGCCTAAACTTTAAAAACTAATACCCACAATTGATATGGAATTGATGTGCCTATATAAAGAGTGTAGTTCCACTTCAGTTGGTAGATCAGAGAGTAGATCAAAGAGTTCAAAGGAATCACTTTTCTGGGCAATATCTGAATATAAACTTACATTTAGTTGTAGCCCTGGAATCAGTGGAATGAGGTATACATGGCTTATGTATACTAGTGATTTCCTTTGATCTGAGGTGTGAAAGTGTTACGTACATCTACAAATAAAGAAAACTAAAAGCCACAATCGATATCACATTTGTGTGCCTATATAAAGAGCGCTAGTGATGCACCAACTTATTGATCAAAAAGTAGATCAAAGAGCTCAAAGGAAGGATTTTTCCATGCACATCTAGATATACATCTAGATGTGGCATGGGAAAGTATACTGGGAAAATCTTTCCTTTGAATTCTTTGATCTGCCTTTTGATCATGTACACTGGTGTACACTAGATGTGAAGGAGAATAGGGATACATGGCTTATGTATCCCTGTAGATTCCTTTGATCTGAGGTGTGAAAGTGTTACATGTATGTATGTGTATAGTACATACGTATGTGCCATCATGGCAACCATGATTTGCAATGTTTCACTCATGTGTACAGCATCCAGCAATCAAGCAACATCATTAACAGCAGCACAGGACGTGGCATTATTTGTCGTCAAGTTTGATTATAATCCGTTCGAGATGAGCCCCAACCCTAACCCCTACCAAGAGCTATCCCTTACGGCCGGACGCTACCTCTACATCTATGGAGACATGGATGAGGTAATGTCATATTCTTTGCGTATATTACATATATCCAACTATTTAGCTTGTGTGTTTTATGCTCTAAGCCACAAGTTTTCTCTTTGGGTTTTACCAGACCGTGAACTGTGAAATTATGCTAACTTTTGTAATGAAATATGTTGTGATTTAATTAAAGAAGTTGTGATTTGATTAAGTAATTGGTGATTTGATTTAAATAAATTTTGTTAGCTGATAACTGGTCATAACACCCTAAAGCACTGTACTTACCAGTGCTTGAAATAGTGGTCAGACATTGGACCAAAATTAATATTTGTCTGAACATTTTTGATTTTGATAGGACAAAATGTCCAAGCAGAAAATTGTGCTTCAGAACTACTTTAAAAATCATTCATTCTTAAACTTGCTTTCAAAGTTAAGGAGTCATCAGTCCTCAGCACTGTTCAATACTTGGGACATGTTATACAATTTTAAAGCATCTGGCAGGATGCTACTGTCTTAGCAAATTGCATAAGTGTCTGATCAAAATCACTTTTGTTCGGACAGTCAGTCTTAGCATATTTTTCTGCTTATTTCAAGCACTGCTTACTCTCTGTGCATATCCCTCCAGGACGGATTTTACAAGGGTCAGACCGTGGATGGCAAACAGGTTGGACTGGTACCATCCAACTTTGTGGAGCGAGTCAACGAAGGTAACACATTATTGATTGTGGGTTTACATTATATGCACAATCTTACTATGTCACTGCTACCGGTAATAGGAGAGGTGACACGGAGGAGACATAAGTTGTCAAAAAGGAGGGGCAGGCTGCATCACATCGACGAAGAAGAAGAAAACGTCTCTGAAAAAAGCACCACAGGTAAAACAATACTTAAGTATTAAGTGCATATATGTAGCTATCATGTAGCATGTATCTAGATTCTTGTTTCCAATCCTTACTGCTTAGCTTTATAGTAAGCTCTGGTAGGCTCTGTGCTTGAAAGACGTAGAAGATAGTGCAACGTGCATAAACAAATGTACTGGATTTGAAAGGCTGCAACATTCGAAATGTTCATATTTTTTCACTCATTTCAAATTGATCAATGTGTGTGTGTGTGTGTGTGCGTGTGTGTGTGTGTGTTCTGTAGAAGCAATACAACAAATCAATGTTGTTTGTATATACGGATGTACGTGTGCACGCACGTTTCAAATCATGTCCAGACTTAAAACTCTGAAAAAGAAATTACAGAAATCATTTACGTACAGTCGTACAACCTATAGTATCATTATATATGTATGCGTTGTTTATATGCATACAGGAACAGTTCAACAACTACTACCGCCCAATAATGTCCAACTGATGGAACAAAGTGTTGACCCCATCAACCAGTCTCTTAAGATGATCGTGAAGTGGGATCCCGTTGAGACAGACCCATCGCTGGACATCATTGGATATGCTGTCTACGTGGATGGTGAATTGTATTGCAGTGTCCCTGGCATTGAAACCAGCCGGGCAGAGCTCTCCGGTCTTGTACCAAAAGTATGCCAGCTTTTGTTTCATGAGGCTATGCGTGTATATTGATTGTGCCATATTAGAAAATATTTACCATCACTGTTCGCTCTTGTACTGGTGACGGAAGGGAATCGCATGATCAGCCACACCCACTAACAGCTGGTGGAAGTAAGTTTGCCATTTTTCAAAAGTCCATTCACATTACTTTTTGGATTTATATTTACACCAGATTTACTGGTAGCACCCCAAAAGATGGAAATATCTGTTAGTTCCTCCTCATTGGTGGTCGCATGGTCCTATCCTGTCCAAGCTATGAAAGCCTCATACACACCGCCCACTCATTTTGTAATACTAATTGATGCAGTGGAATGCTGCAGAGTTGAAGCTCAACAAGACACTGATAATGGAGACACCGTATCAATGACAGTTGAAATCACTGAAGATGATATTACCGAGTGTGGGATTGAGTTATCAATGGAACATGATTATCAACTAGTGGTCAGATCTCTGGCAGCCAATCTGCAATCGGAGGACTCAGAAAGTGTTACTTTATCACCTGATCTTGTATCTCAACTCATGAGTTCTCGGATAACTGCCAGAAATGCAGTAGCTTCCATTACTAGAACAGAAAATTCACCATCACCTATAGACAACTCTGTTGTCCATGTTCCCCCCGTGGCTAAGCCACGCGGCATGTATCTTAGTTCTCCATCAGGTGATCTGTTGTCGTCAGAGGAGGAGGAGAGCAGTGATGATGATGATGTTCAGATTTTCTCTCCTATTACTAGGAGCGTCAGGGAGAATAGTTTATCACCTATTGTTAGCAGTGGTGGATTGACTAATGGATCTCTTATCAGTAGTGGGAATAGTAAACAAACAAGAATTGTTAATGATCAAGGTGTGTGTGTGTGTGTGTGTGTGTGTGTACGTGTGTGTGTGTGTGCCGCGCACGCTGCCAGCATCCCTGTGGCAGACATGGTAACACATTACTTGCTTGTCTAGTGATGTGGCTAATGGCAGCACCCCCTGACCCTGACCGTGTGGTGGAGACCAGGTGGGGTCAGGGGTCCCTTGCTTTGGTCTTGCAAGCCAATGCCGAGGTTACATCATGCATACACTTCATGCTTGCAGGAGGGGAGCGGTGCTTGCACCGAGACTAGGTCTTTTGACCCAGGTCACTGCTATTGTCGGTGGCTCCCCCGCCCTTCTGGGGGGTTGTGTCCCCTGGCCTAAATTCAAAGCTTCCAATTGGTTGCTCAGCATCCCTTGGTTGGATAGGCAGACACCTCCAGTGGAGGGTTGGGGTGGTTGGACTGGCAGTCTCAAGGTCAAGGTGTGCGTGTGTCCCCTTGTAAAGAGACGTTTGACAATGCAAGATGAAATAGTGACCAAAGA
Organism: Spongia lamella; assembly: GCA_963930835.1. Classification (NCBI taxonomy): domain Eukaryota; kingdom Metazoa; phylum Porifera; class Demospongiae; order Dictyoceratida; family Spongiidae; genus Spongia; species Spongia lamella. The sequence continues at coordinate 2,824,269 of OZ005755.1, forward strand.
GTAAAGCAAAGTGATTTGTAAATGGGCAGGCAGAAATTGTTTGTTATAAGTTACGACGCTACTGTAGTCTAATACTTTGGCGGTCTTGCTTTTTTGGGAAGGACGTGGTAAGCTGCACTAATAAATATGTGCCTAGAGACATTCGAACATCCTTTAACTTACATTTAGGGTTGTTTATTAAGTGTCACATACAGTGGGTATTTTTCTTGCCTTTCTTTCCGAATTACTTGAACTAAGTTTCAGACATTCAAACTTTCATTTCATAACATATTATGATACCCACAGGTTTAGTGTTTGATACACACAAATATTTGAAGATTTGATTAGCCATCATTAAAAAATATTTGAGTACTACCATATAGCGCAGTTTTTTGCTAAGGGAAAACATAAGCAGATGTGGTGCTAACTAGCAGTCAGTCCAGCTTCCAGTAGTATAGCCAATACAGGTGGCCTAAGATGCTGTCCTTCAATATTTGTGACCGGATTTGCGAAAAGGGGTCTTATACACGCATCCGATTTTGCAACTTTGAAGAGGCATAACTTCATTTGTGAGTGAGCTATTAAGCTGAAATTTTCTCTCGTATAACCACAATGATAGGAAAGGCCAGGTACCAAATTTCAAAGTTGTAGGTCAAACATGAGCTGAGTTACACATCCTTAAAGTCGTAAAATTGGATGGGTGTATAAGACCCCTTTTCGCAAATCCGGTCACATTTTTCCCTCAATGAAGTGCATCTGTTAATATTTTGTCCCGTTGAAAAATTGCACTGTGCGGTAAATCATTTGCTCAAGCCCCGCATGATTCCAACATACAAAAATTTTATTTTTATTATTGTGCATTACAGTTGATGGAGACATTAGCAGATCACGTGGGACAAAATACTACCGAGCGGTCTACAACTACAACCCAATGATGATGTCACCCAATGAAGGACTGGAAGAGGAAGAGCTCTGCTTTCACGAAGGAGACATTATAAAGGTTTGTGTGTGGAATAATGTTGTGATGGTCCCTGTTTAAAGCATTAAAATACAAAATTTTATCATTTGGAACCCAACCAAACCAAGTATCTACGTTTTTATTATATAAAACTCAAACCCACAATCAAATGATTTTGGTTGTAGTATAAAAGCAGGAGGCTGGTCAGAGTGTGGCATGCCTTAAACTAATGAGTAAGGAAAATAACAGATCCTGGTGACGCGGGATCCTTGCTGCTACTTGTTAGCAAGCACCAAATTTGTTTGCAGGGAGACAGGCCACCCCTGGGTGACCCACCTACTTTTGTGGGATGCCTTTGTGTTTGTGGCCTCTGTCTATCCTCCTCTAATTCTAAAACAATAACTTGTGGGCTTATGGTGGGTATGATTGTAATATGTATCTTGGCCTGATCCTTTGTCTGATCAAATTGGGAATCCTTACAGGACATACTCGAGATCTTTAACTTTTGTTAACTTCTGTGATTTGTTGGGATATCTATATATATACAGAGCATGAAATAACAGTTGGACATCAGAGCACTTTTTGAGATTGACCTATACAAATCCTGACTAATTTCCAAGTAAAATATAATGCTACAGTACACATTTCTGTGCATGCATATCTGATCATTTTTGGCATATCAGAACCATGTGCTGGCAATACAAATGTCAAAACAGTTTCCATTACTTGTGGTTTAATGGCCACTTTGTGTATTTTCTGTAGTCATTAGGAGACGTTGACAGTGATGGATTTATGGAGGGAGAGTTGGCGGGAAAGAAAGGGCTGGTGCCATCAAACATGATAGAGGAGATCACTGACGTTGACAAGCTCCAGTCGCTGGTGGTGGATAATGTTAACAATAGTACTTCAGGTACGTGTGTGTGTACACACACATGCATATATGCATGCACACACACACACACACACACACACACACACACACACACACACACACACACACACACACACACACACACACACACACACACACACACAACGTGTAGCCAGGCCGCTTTTTTCCATTTTTATTTGTGGTGGCAGAAAAGGGTCTGGTTACCTTGCCTTAGATTTTTTGTGCTGTAGAATCCACACCACGAATAAAAATGGAAAAAAGCGCTCTGGCTATGTGAGATTACACACACACATACACACACACACACACACACACACACACACACACACACACACACACACACACACACACACACACACACACACACACACACACACATACACACATACACACACACACATGCAGACATATTCTTCCTATCAGTATAAATTTTTCTTCCTGTTAATTATATCTTTTTTGCAAATTTTAGCAAATCACATGAAGCTATTAAATGGATGTATGTCACGTATGGTGAGAGCTCGGTATAATTACAATCCCGGTGTAGATTCACCCAATGAGATTGATGCTGATGTAAGAGAAACACATCCCACAGTCTATGCTATACATTGATTTTTATGTAGGAGGAGTTGTCTTTTGCTTGTGGTGATATTATCTTGGTTTGTGGAGAAGTAGGGGAAGACGGCTTCTTTTTGGTAAGTATCCAACACGCACGCACACACATACACATATACACACATACATATACACAAAAAAACACACTACACACATATGATACACACAACACACACTCCTTATTTATCAATTGCAATAGGGGGAACTGAATGGTAAAAGAGGGATGGTACCGAGTAACTTTGTGGAGGCGACAGCTGACAATAATAATGGTGACGGTAAAGACATCGAAGTGTTTGCAGCATCAGAAGAGGATGTTCGCAAGGCATCACAAATTATTAAAGTACATATATCCATTATGAATAATAGCTCATTATACTTTCTTATCTGTAGGAGAAAGCAGAACAAAATGCACCAGCAAGAACAACACAAAAAATTGTACTGGAGAAAAAACGCAACTTGATAAATAAAGGAAAGGGACTTATAAACAAAGTAAAGAAGAAATGACCTTTCCTTAGTCACTTCCATAATGCCGTACCTTCTAATACTCCCCTTGTATCATAGAAATAAATTATAGCAGAACTTTACCCCAATTTTCATGCTCAGTATTTCGACTTAAAAAATAGCACAATATAACCCAACAGGTTCTAATTAAGGCACACCATATCTTGTGATTTTTGTTGTCAATGTGGTTGTTGTGTCCAATTGGATGTAATTAATTGAATTTTCTTTTTGTATAAATCTCCACTGTCGTATGTATAATAGTAATGCAGCTGTAATATTTACAATACAGT
>OZ005755.1:2832500-2955000 GCA_963930835.1 Spongia lamella
GCAGTAGAAAAACAGCTGGCACTTACAGACTCTGAAGGGGGATCTATGCAAATGAAAGCAATAGAATACAGGCAAGCTGGGGTTGATTCGTGGTCGTACACTGCTAAGAACTCACTGATGTATATTCCTGAAGGGATGGAAGTGTCTGTAAAAGAGACACTCAAAAATGTATCAAAACCTCGTGAAATTGTACACGAGAACACGAGGCTGACCAAGGAATTCCTGGCCAAGGCACAAATGACATTTACAGGAAACAACATATCTAAGAAAGATGCTGTGCCTGAAAAAGTTGGAGTCGATGGATTGATAGTTAATCCAAACGATGCCCCCAAAGTGAAAGGCTATGGGTTTGTCGCCACTCCTGACATCAGACCAGGTACATATATACTGGATCGTGGGCAAGATCACATGATCCTGCCCTAGAGAATTTTATGTCAAGGAAATTTTGATTTTTAATGCACATTAAATTAATGCTCTTTGGTTTTAGGAGTTGACATGTCACCATTGATGACATGGGGATCAATTGAAGATACTCCTCTGAAAGTTGACGATGTCATGGCAACCCCAGGCCCTCAATTCAAGCTTCCCAAGATTAGCCGCAGAGAAGAAATCGGATTAAAACTTTCAGAGAAGGCCTCAAAGGCCAGCAGCGAGAAGAGAAAGGCAGCTCTACAGCATGCCACGTCTTCTTTATTAAAATCAAGGTGGGTTACTACACTGTGTTGAAATTTTAAACACAACTTACAAGAATAAAAGTAACTTTATTCCATATATAGCGGGAAAGTATGGTAGTATTAATTAGGTGGGGGGTTTTGGCAGATTTTAAATTTTGTGGAGACCTAAAAACTAGATAAACGATTGGCTGCCAAAATTAAACTCTGTGCTGAATTTCCCACTATATGGTTTTTTATTTTATTAATATTGTCATTTTGTGTTTGTTTCTCTACTTTCAGCCCTGCTTTGCGTGCTAAGCTTGGTACTCCGAGTAATACAGAGCGACTACAAATGCTCTCCCCGGCTGCCAGGAAGCTGATGGCCAAAACAGGCACTCCCGTTGTGGCTGGTGGTAGCAGCAGCATCAGGGCCAGCTATACTCCATCACAATCCCCACTAGTATCTGCCACTCCAACTAAGATGGTGAAATCTCGAACGACTACTCCATTGCACACAGCTGTCACGCCTAATATTTCACTTACAGATGATTTATTGAAACTTAAAAAATGATTTTTATGTAACTCTAACATAAGACTCGCGTCGTTTTGTCACATAGATATTTTGATTGTGGGTTTGGATTATGGCCAGTAGGTTGGTTTGGCGTTTGTGTACGCATAGGACACGTATTTTAGCTGCATCCAAGTGTCATCATTCTCTCCTGTCATCCAAGCTTTTACTGAGACCCTACTCTCAGCAATCAGGTTTGGTTTTGTAACGTATTGTATACCCTGTGTGTGTGGTCCTTACCTTGCTAGCTTTCCTCTTACAGAATGAGATAGGACCAAGAATGTATTCTATTTTTGGCGTTGTAAATTTGTATTTCCTGCTGATATTATGAAGCCCATAGGTTTCCCACGTGCTCGGTGCTGATTCCAATTATTGCGCCGCATAATGTAGATAATGATTATAAGACATTGAATCTTCAAATATTTGACAAATATTAGAATTCAATGCAAGCAAACTGTGAGGTTAGCTGTGGTAGTCTCTCTATGCTGTGCAGTAAAAGTCACTGCTGCATGGTTTATCCTACCACGGAGAGTAAAACTGGTGCTGCCGAGGTGTTTGGAGTGAGCACATCCTAGACTTGTGATTGTACCACACATGTTGGGATATACATATATTAGACTTGTGTACATATAACATTTGTTTTGCAAAAGTTTCAACGGTCTAACCGAAATCCATCAAAAATGTCAAAATTTCCACGTGTCAGTTTTCCCCTATGCAGTAGCTACGTATTTTATGACTTCTCTTTTCTGATAACATTTTATTGCTTCAGAGGAGGCCAGTGGCAAGCTCATTGATAATGTTAATAAGCTATTGACAAACAGCAAATCCAGGGATAAGCAACTTGACGCCCTCACAGAGCTCATATCTGTAAATCAGTGGTCAAACTTGACTGTGACATCAATTGGAAAATTACAAAATGTTCAAAAATGTGGGTGGCCTAATTTAAGAAAGATCCCATGGACTTTGAGAAATCTTTCGGTATTTAGGTTCACCTGAAGAAACTTATGCTTTGGCTGTTGCAGTCTATTCTACTAAAGATGTTGATCCCTCTGTACTGCAGGTTGCTACACAGTTGTTTGCTCATGCTGGTAACCTTGGTGACCACAATGCTCAATATACGTATGCCCAGCTGCTAAGGACAGGTACGTAAGTGCATCTGTCTGTCAGTCATTCTGTCTGTCTTCAGTCAGTCAATCAGTCAGTCTGTGTAGTGTGTGTGTGTGTGTCTGTCTGTCTGTCTGTCTGTCCGTCTGTGTGTGTGATGACTTTTGGTGCTGCTCTTCTGTACATAGGCAGTGGTGTTGAACCCGACATGAAGAAATCTGCAGAACTATTCACTGATCTTGCTTTGAAAGGCCATCCTTATGCTCAGGTATAATAAACAGATTGAATTTTTCATAATCGAGTATATGAAGAGGAAATATGAAAGTTGATACATTTTTGCATAAAATACAAAACTATTTCACGTTATATGAAAATTAGTGACACGAAAGGTATCTATGTAATTTTGTGATCCGGCATGAGAAACCAGGCTTTTGTACACAAGATTATTATAGTAAATATCTCTGTTACTGTATAAGACTTACAGAATCTGTAAGCCGCATAAGATTCCCTACTGAAGGGTGCATAAATGATGGAAACTGTTATAGACTCCTATGTTCACATAAAAAGTTATTTGATCTAAAAATGTGATCAAATTTCATGTGCACACAAGCTCAGTTTCTTGTGCAGGGTCACATTTACACATACATCATAATTACTATGGCTTGTGCTACAGTTCTCCCTTGCAGGCATGTATTTAACCGGAATGGGAGTGGAAAAGAACTACGTCAGGGCATACACCCTATACAAGGTGGGCATTAATTGTAATATGGAGAAGTTTTGCATGTTGGTGATGCTGGTGTTGTCTTGTACACACGTGTTCTCATTATAACTACAAAAAAAGATTGTAGGGGTTAGCTTAATAGTTGACGCCATCATATACATGCATTTTAATACGTACTGTATGCATGAAGAATTCTAGAAAGCCCCTAAAATTTAATTTTCCAACTGTGTATATGTTACACATACGTAGCTATACAACAAGTTGCTCCTAAACTCATGATGCAGTTGATCCTTTGTACACATTAAATTTGAGGATCTTATATTTCATGGTACAAATTTTTTGTGGGACTAAAATGTCTTCCTTAGCAAGTTCACCACAAAATTTGTTGGAATATCCAAATTAGGGAAAATACCCATGTAGTCAAAGTTTTTACTCACAAATTTCATGAGAAAAGTTTATGTGAAAATTATAATGTGGGCACTGTATCTAAAGCTTAAGGTTGCTTATGTTTTCGAGTGTTAAATTTAGCGAATTTTAAATTTTGCTAATCAAATATTTGTAAAAAAACTTTTTTTGTATTTCTTTATTGTAACTACAACTTTTATAATTAGCTTTTATAATTAGAATGCTAAAAATTGGAAGTCTAATTAGTACACACTAATAAAAGTGACCGTAAGGTAAGTTAGTGAATAAAAATGCAAAAACCCTACTTTGAGGGTTTTGTGGAAATTTCATCCCACTGTGTTTTTTGTTCTGTTGTCAACAGGTCAGTGCACAGAACAAGGTTCCACAGGCGTACAAGTTGCTGGGGGACCTTCATCAGACCGGCCAAGGTGTCCCTGAGGATCTCGCTGAAGCGGTGAAGTGTTATCAAAAGGGTGCAGACCTAGGTATGACCTAAAACTTGAATTTTAGCCACACCTACGTAATGTATGAATTCTGTTTAGCATGAGTATTTAACATTATGGTCTTCTATAGGGTTAAGTATGCATATAATATCCAGTTCAAGTTTCCATGTTAGTTATATACATGGATGTACATGTGTACTGTAGATTGAGTAGCAATTTAGAGTTAGACGATTAAATTTGAAGGGTACATGAGTTGCCTAGAAATATGGCAGATGAGCTTGCACGATAGCAGCAGGTTGGTTGTTTACCGTATAGCAGGAATTTACCGTGAGGCGTTAAACGTTGCGAATTTTGCGATCTGGGATGCATTAGCAAAAATAAAAGTTAGCACACATTTTTGGATATGGCATTCAAAAATTGCAAATATTTCTTCTGAGAGCAAAATCGTTTGATTCATAAAAAATTATTTTCGCAATAAATTTCCGCTATACGGTATGTGATTATTATTGTTTAGGAGATCCTTCAGCATGTGTGGCGCTTGCTCATTGTTACACAAATGGTAAAGGAGTGGAAAAATCTGACCAAGACGCTTTCCGCTATAACATGGAAGCAGCCGAAATGGGTGTGTGAATACACCTTAATGTTGGTATCACTTTTTGACTGCAGTCATGTCAGGTTATGCGCTGGGACAGTACAACGTTGGTGTGCAGTATTTCTCTGGCAAAGGAGTCGAATTGGATTACGCTAAAGCGGTTGAATTTTACGAAAAGGCAGCCAAGCAAGGCTTTGCCCCAGCTCAGGTACTCAACTTGTTTCCTAAACCGCTTAGCAAGAAATCCAAGAGAGGAGGGCAAGGGAGCAGTTTGCCCTGGGCCCCAGGATACTTACATAGGGCACATAAATATATTAAACTGTTTGATACATGGGCCCGAGATTCTTTTGCCCCAAGTACCTCTTGGCAGCCCTAGCTCTGTATAAACATATTGCATGGCAGTGATGCCCTCTCTATGTTGCAGGTCAATCTTGGGAACATGTATTACAATGGACGCGGATTGGATAAGAACTGGGAAAAGGCCAAAGAACTGTACAAAGCAGCATCGGCTAGTGACAAGAATGCCGAAGAACTGTATAACTATGTTGTAAAAGAAGAGAAACGATTAGAAGAAGAAACATCAAAGAGTTCATCTAAACCAGACAGCTAACTGTAGCTACCATAGATAATAAAATTAAAATATTGAGATGTACCAATAATCAGATCGGCAAAATATCGGTTGCCAATATACTAATTAATATTTTTACCGATATCAGTGTAATGTGTTGCACTGTCACTACTGTGTTGATGATAACTTAATATGTTTTGTTGCTGACAATACAGGAACTCTAATTTTTTGATCATGGATGACTGACAAAATAATGGTTGCTACAGGAGCATCAATTGAACACTGAGCTCCGGTTACTTCAACTTATTTCAGTGGGTAACTATGGCCAAGAGTTCATATACGTATATATTATGAACACTTGCTATAACTGTGAAACTGTGCATAATCTGTCGGGCAGATCCAGGGGTCAAATGACCCCCCTCCTGAACCATGTCAGGAAGTCAAAAGAATGATGTATTGTATAACAACACACTTGTCATTTCAGTACTTTATAAGATAAAACAACCTATATACGTTTCTAAGGTAGTCTCACGTAGCCAGACCGTTTTTTTACGTTTTTCTTTGTGGACACGGTTTCTTTTTTCCGCCTTCACAAAGAAAAACGGAAAAAAGCGGTCTGACTACGCGAGACTACCTTCTAAAGGTTGCATCCACTACAATGTATTTGGGCAGTTCCCTGCTTTCTATCGTAGCTATAGCATTTTGTCCCATTGAGTTTCAGTCGGGTTGGGAAAGTACCTAGCTTAGACAGCCGAGCTCAATGTCCCATAAACTTGATAAAGTCAGTTTATTTCGCTATAGCTATACATGATTACTGTGATAATCAGTCAGCTTATAATGGTGGAAACATATCATGCAGTTAATAGCTAGGGGGGGGCCAGGAGACAATGTTAGTGTTAGGACTGGCCCTCACGTTACTGCAGGTTTCGTCTCACGTGAATGCAGATAGGGCGTGGTTGCTTAAAACTAAGTTACATGCGGGTGTGGCAGAATAGCATAGGAGAGATGAAGGCGTTTTCAATAATTGTATTATGTGCCTTTGCTACGAGATCTTCATGTCGTCCAAGTGGAGCACCACCCGAAGCGTGCAGCCAACTGATACCTCAACATCCACCGAACGTCCCCATGGCAGGCACCGGTCCGTTTTCCTTGGACGTGTCAATTCCAAGCGTCGGATATGATCCTGGAAATGGCTACGAATGTATGCGTGACAATCAGGTCATCCTGAGTGCCTAATATATTGTGTGGTTTTTTGTAGTGAGATTGTCGAGCACTAATTCCAACGTCACTTTTAGAGGGTTTATAATTCAGGCGGTAACACAGCCAGAGAATGACATTGTGGGGAGTTTCATTATCGTGGATAACGAAACAAGAGTACAGGAGTGCCACCTCAGTGCTGAGGACCCCATTAGCCCAACTGTAAGTATTTTAATGCTAGTTTTCGAGTGGCCAAACCACAAAGTCCCCGCGCGCATCCATAAGCGCGCGCCGTATTTAGTTAATAGGATCTTGCCAGTTTTATGCGTTGTAGAGATGCCCCATGTTATGGTCTATAGGGAACAGTCACACATACCGCACGTACCGACAAGTCTTCTGTTACATTGCAATGGGTAGCTCCACCCGCTGGTACTGGATCAATACAATTCATGTGAGCTGCAACTAGAGCACTGAATAACACACACATGAGCAGACTGTGTTTTCATATCTCAGATACTCTGTGGTAGCTAATTACTCGACTTACTGGGTGAGAACTAGAACACAGCAGTACTTTGAAGATACTGGATTAGTGGTAAGCAAATAGTGAACATGCCTAAACTTCATGATTATTTGTTAAGGACTGCTCACAATTTCAGCCTTTATGTGAGTATACAAATAGTATGTTACAGGGAGGGGGTAAATTACACTTGATAACTAAACCATATAGCACTCTCTAATGTGTACGGGAAAACCATGTCGATCATGTGACAGCAATGTTTGCAGAGTATGCTTTTTTTGTTAGGGAAGAGAAGGCTATCAACTATTTGTGTATACTCGCATAAAAGTGAAAATTGTGAATGACCCCTGCATGAGCAAAATTTATAACTAGCTGTATGTATTGTAACCACCTTCATAGTTGTCCTTTTTAAACCAGGCGCAGCCGCGTCTGATTTCTTGAAATCGTGTGTGTGTGCGTGTGCGTGTGCGTGTGCGTGTGTGTGTGTGTGTGTGTGCGTGTGTGTGTGTGTGTATGTGTGTGTGTCCGCTCCCCAGGCTAATAAAAACCATTCACGTGAAATGAAGCCTGAATAACCAATCAAATAAGCCCTACTGCTTTTCTATGACACTTGCTATCGAAATTACTGATGGGCGGGGCTTTATAGTAACAAAGCGCGTCATGAGTTACTGCCGAATAAGAACAAGGTAATGCAGTGTTAGCCGTTCATTCCATAGCAAAAGCCGTTTGAATAGCCGTACATTACTAACAAGACAGAGCGCTTCAGTTTTGGATGTGGGAGTGCCGTGCGGGTTGCGGAGCTTATAATACAAGACTAACCTATAGTGTTACAGTAAGAATTTTGGCTTAAAACAACTTTGTACTACTTTATCACTAAAGTACTGGAGTATAAAGCCGGTTTAAACAAAAGAATTAAATTTGTATGCGTTGCTATGTGCCCCTTAGTGATGAGTCTTTGCTCACACGACTTACTCGTGACGTCATTAATTACTATTACAATACACTGAATAGCAGCTGATTAACAGTGGTTTAACTTACACATCGCCTGGTTTTTAGATGGTAGAGCATCAACTTGTTGTTTTTAAAATCATATATAGTCGGAGTGATTTTTGAGCTAGGGTCCGGGTACTAGAAATTTTTAAAATGTGACCCTAGCCTAGTTGTGGTATAGTACAACTGTAAAATATATACAGCTTTAGCTACTGCATACTGCATACTGCATACATATATGAAGTCTTCTTTGGATAACTTAGTTTTCATACTATTCAAGTCTCTAATGATACCAATATACAGTTTACTTAATAGGATATAGAAAATTAACATGTTAATATTTTTATAGCGATCTGTTGATGATTTGCATTACTTTGAATGTGGTGGTAGACGTGCGTGCTATCGAGAGCCCTATGACTGCAGAGGTAGGTAACTGCAAACATCCTTCAGTGCAAAAACGGTGTGTCAAATTTCAGGTTCACTTTGCACTTACGCTGCTACTTGGATGGTAGATCCAATTGCTGGCACAATAGAAGTAGAAATGATCCACAACAGAAGAGGATGGATAGCTCTGGGCTTTTCAGATGACAATCGGATGGCAAGTTTAACTTCACCTTGATCCTGTGCTACAGTATACTTACATTCATAGGGAGATGATGATGTATTTGTATGTCAGGGTGATGATGATGGGACCAGTATTCTTGTTAAAGACACTTACAATCCAGGTGGATACACCCCAAACAGGGGTGAACAAAACCAAGATGACATCTCTGCTATGGAGTGGTTGAACATTGATACATTAATACTGTGTAGATTCCGCAGAACACTTAGAGGCAATGGCATTAATGATGGCAATGTTACTACTGATAAAGACCTATCCACCGGTGAATACTACATGTTCTTTGCTCTTGGAGATACAAATGGTAAATGCCCAGTAGCTACTTGATTTCCGATAACACTCAGATATGGTATTGGCACAATGAAAGCCGGATTAGAAATGCATATACCGTATATGCCAAAATGTTTGAAGGAGAAAACTTTTGTGGTTAGAATAAAAATGAAAATTCACAGGAAAACTTTTGCGGTAGTAGCTTCTTTGAATAATGAATTTATAATATAGGATGTAAAACATTCATGGTTGAGTAAAAATTGCAAGAACCACAAAAGTATTCCCCCTCGAATGTTCTATTGTATGTATAAGGTAATGCAATTTCAGACAAATAAATATATATATTCAGATAATTTATGTACCTATCGCTTGCACAGCTGGGAGAAGCACTATTTTATTAGTCAACCTATCACTCACTAGCTAACTAGTTACTTGGTTTATTATGTACTTCATCATGACTGCAACAAACAAGGCGTACATAACAGTGTTGGGAGTACAAATCACCATTATAATGTGATTATATTATAATATATTAGTAATTTTATGGTGCTCCATTAATTAAGCAAAACTGAGTCAGGCCAAGGCCTGACCAGCCTGTGAGTGGTTTTCACAGCCTTGGTCTCATGTGATAGTGCCATATACTAATGTATGTATATACATGCAGTGTGAAGTAGCTACAGTGTATTATATGAATATGGTGGTGGTGTATAGGCGATTCAAGGGTTGAAGGGGTTGGAGGAATGCACAGAGACACTCCCAAGATGACCACAGGACGACGATCGGCTGCTGATGTCTCAAAAGTTGAGGTTGAGGGAGCAAACCCAGCGTTGATTAAAGCTCACGGTAATTTCACCACAAGTGTAGTAGCAGGAATAAAGCAGTACTTATTCAATATTTCTTGTAAACTGCTGATCATACAAGGCTACATATAGATAATGGTTACCTGTATGTCTTTTCACCAATAGGAGCATTCATGATGTTTACATGGTACTTTGTTGCTCCCGTTGGAATTTTCTTAGCATTGTTTTACCAAGAAGCTTTTCCCAATGGCCTATGGTTTTATGTGAGTGACTACAACCCATACATAAAATTAGTGAACACATATTAATATTTAGGGACACATCATTGCAATGCTTACGACAATCGTATTCATGTTTATTGGACTGCTTCTAATTCTCGTTCATGCCGAGGGAAAGTGGATACAAACAGTTGAGTCCATCTCTTTGTACCACCCATTTATCCATGTGTTTACATACGTATTTTGTCTTAGGACGGAAATCAAGGTCACCAGATTATTGGATTAATCACAATCATAGCACCATGCCTAAATGTATGACTAATGCCAACATTGATATTTGTCTTACATTGCATGTTCACTCAGGCTATATTAGGAATTTTTAAAGGAAACCCAGATGGCCATTAGTAAGCCATTTAAGTACGCTGTCATTTTGTTACACATTCTTCTTTTAGCCGATGGTTGTTCAATCTTGTGCATGGAACTAATGGTTTTGTGATAGCATTATATCTTGCTAGTACGTTATGTTGCTACGTGTGACTGCTTTATCCCTCACATTTAACTATTTGTAGTGATCAATATTCTTTTGGGATTATTCCGGTTGAGCAGATGGATTGAAATGGAGAATCGTCATCTCATTCGAAAATCACTGTATTTGGGTGGCTCATCCATTGGTTTGATTTCTATGATCTTCCTTCTCTTGAATGTTTATCGTCTGATTTATCATAAACGTAAATAGACGATATTGTTTAATGAAGTTTTTTGACGTGTGCTTTTTATAAAGGAGTTCCACGTCCACAAGATCAGGCTGGGGGCGATGAGGATACCAAAGAACTTGTAAATGATGACGCACCAGCCCCCGCTCCAGTAAGTTGCACATATGTATTATTAAAGATGGTTTCACCATTCTTTACCATAGGATTATGTATGGAGAATATCGCTTGGGATAGTGTTGGTGATTTTGATGCTTGGTCTAGCCCTGGCTACGATCATTTTGATGGGTGTGGCTTAGTGTGACTTGTGCACACCACATGCAACAACACAACACTGCATGCATATCTAACCAACTGACTTGTACACGCACGCTCGTAGTAGGTAGCTATACTTAACAACTCAACTTATTTACACATAGCAACATATGTTTATTATATTTACCTATATTATATTCTATAAAAATATTTATGTAACTGTATTCTACAGGTTATATAGCTAGCTATACAAACAATGGATTATGGATAAGCATATTTATACCCTCCTTGTTTATGGCTGTGAGATACAGCATCAGTATTCATGATGATGTCGGTATCCAATGAACTTTCTGACTCGGATGGTATCAATAGCTCTTTGTAAGCTGGCTCCAAGTACACATTCAGTGGATCAGATTTGAATAGTTTACTGGCAGAATGTGAAGATGGGGTGTATTTTTCTCTACTTGGTCCGTCAGTTCTATCTGAAGATTTTCGCTGTAGCTGTTGGTGTTGGGATTGATGGTTTGCAATCACCGTATCAGAAAAAGCAACACTCGGTGCCATTGTGGGCAACACCAATGATCGTTTTTGGCGTTTGTCTCTCGGTTTATGTTCGTTTCTCATCTGCACTTCTTGTACAGTTCTTTCTTCATAACTTTCGGGTGACGACCGTTCTGAGAGCAACTCAGTGTCTACTGTGCGCATAGTGTTGTATATTTCGTCATTGCTCCAACGATCTGGTGATAATATATTTCTGTCCCATGGATTACTGTTTTGGTCAAACAACTTGGCAACCTCTAGAGGTGGCTGGCAAAGATATACATCCTCAGTATCAACAGTGCAATCGGATTGTTCTTGAGTGCCTTCAAGCTTAAAGAACAGGTAGTTTGACGGAACATACTTATAATCACCAATGTATTTTTGTAATGCAGTAAATGTAGGACGATCAGTCGGCATAAACTTCCAACACCTCTTCATCAAAATGTACCTGTAGTACAGCATAAATATAACATTAAAATAGATACATATATGCAAGATGTCTCACAATTCTTCAGAACAAGTTGATGGCATTTTGGCTCTTTTTCCACTTCTCAAAGTTTTATATAAATCTTTTGGTTCCACATTCGGGTAAGGATTGGATTCTATGGTTAAAAATAAAATACATACGTAGCATGATTAGCTTGCATCGGTGAACTTCCAGCTTACCAAGTGAACAAATTTTATAAAGCAATATTCCAAAAGACCACCTAAAGTGCAACAATTTTATATGAAGTGATCATGAGTGTGTACTGTATAGTGCAATTTTTTGATGGGGAAATAGTGATGAATGCACTTCATTAAGAAATTTGATGGGGAAAATATTGACAGACAGCATCTTAGGCCATCTGTATTAGTGGAGATTATTGAAAGTGAAAATTTTTGACAAATTGTTAGCTGCATCAAACCCGTCAATATTTCCTGTCAAAAATTGCGTATTTATGTAAATTGCAAACAGTAAAAATTATTGGTCATGAATTGTACATGTTTCCCTTACACATCGCTTTTCACCGAGAACTTGTCTTCATTGATACACTCCGGTGCCATGTCTTGTAGATAATGGCCTCTCTCTGTGACCATGTAATACCTTCCCTCGTGTGTCATTCCAAAGTTCCCAACTTTTACAAGGAGATTATCACCAATGAATACATTTCTTGTTGAAAAGTCTCGATGAAGAATTCCGTGTCGATTTAAAAATATCTAAATGTGCAAAGTATCAGCAATTAAAAGTGGTGGTTGTTATAAGAGAATGCATTGTTGTGTATATTTGTACACACTATACAAGGCTTCAAGAAAAAGTGAGCCATTAGATGAACTGTCAACACATTAATTTATTGACATAATATTATAATAATTACACACCATTGCAGATATAATCTGTTGAATTATTTCCATGAATTCTGCAGCCACAAAACCGGTATATGTTTCCTTGGGGTTAGCACACTGCTTCAGGTATCTGACGTACCAGTCTGGTAGCGGTCCAGATCGCAGGCTCAGTAGCAGCTCATCCAGGGTCCCATGTTCCATGTATTCCAGTATCAGACAATAAGGAAATGCCGGATCTATGGTACAAGCTCCATACAGCCCAATGACATTGGGATGTTCAAAATAGTTGGACTGAAAAATATGGAATTAATGAATATTTATTTACATGAAAGTGAAGAAATATTAAGAGACTCACAATTCTAGCGATGTGTTTTTGAATAGCAGTCTCGTGCATTAATTCATCTAACCCCAACTCTGAATCTTTGTCTAAAGCAGTGAATGCATAAATAACCTCTATATCATGATATACACAAGCTAACTTTTCAGTTTTTTCACAATAACGGAATGTGTCCCAATGTTGGCATGATGTATCTCTTTAAAAGTACCCTGATATATCATCTCTTCAAACAGAATGCAATTATATTCACACTCCCATTTATCTGTAAGGATAATTTTCAATAAATATATTTTATTACAAGCACTGCATGCAAGGTACTAGTGTTCAAGAGTAAAACATAATCTTAATTTTACAACTAGTTGTATTAATCAAATATAAAATTGTGGATCACAAGAGCTAGCACAAAATTAAAACCCCTTGAAAATTAGTCCCCCACATAGTTTTTGCTAGTTACCTCTTATCAAGGATGACCGCTTAGAAGGATACACTGTGGACTGTTTGGATGACAGTCTGAATATTTTTGGTTTCTGAGCCGCAGGTGGCTCTGTCAACAAACGATCTATAGATGACTGGTGTTTGAGAAATTCAACTTTGTTAGCCATCGATGTACTTCTAACCACTTTATTCCTGACCGCAAACTCTGCATAACAGCACCAGAAGCCCACCTTGATTTGTACAAAGACACCAATAATTGTTAGAAGCCCTATTATAATCACTGACACAGCTACTATTAGTGCAATAGCCCATGCTGGAGTATTATTGTCATTTGAATTCACAAGGCCTACAGAGACAACAGAATACACTCAAATGATTATTACATGTGCACATTACCTGGAGTTTCAGTTGTAGACAGTGTTAACTCCTTTGCGGTGGTGATATAGGACCCGAACTGACCGGGTAAGGTTATAACACAGAGGTATAGACCAGCGTGGGTTTCCTGAGCATTTGTAAAAGTCAGCCTCCCATTTTCACCAAGTGTGTACATAAAGTTAGTGTTGTTAATTTTGCTGCCATTCAAATACCAGATGAAGGACTCCGGTTCAAGAAAACAGTTTGCATAGCGTATGGCAGTCACACACTCTCCAACGGTGTGAAGTGTATTCGGATTGCCAATAGACAGTTGGTCTGATGTCACTATACCATCCAGATCCTTTGTGGTAATGTTCACAATTGATTCATTGGCTTCTAATTTAACTGCAAATAAATATACAATTATTTAATTGTTCTGAAGAACAGATGTGATCAGTTACATGTACAATTAGTTAAATAAATAATCGAGTGAAGTTACCTTACCGATGTAGTAACCTTGTTATTATTGTAATACCATAGCTGTCTATAAGAAACTGGCTACATTAATGCATAGCTGGTATCTGCTAAATAGAATATATTTCGTTGACTTTCTTTATAAAATTACAAAAGCGATTTGTACGTCGCCGCCTATGTTTTAGAAATCAGTAATTTGTAGAGAATTAACCACGCTAACGTCTGTTTAACATGCCAACTAGCTAACCAAGGTCTGTGCATGTAAGACTTGGAGATAGTTAAGTAATAAAAGATAAAATCATTGTAGAATTCAGGGGCAACGCCCATTTCTTTGTAACCATGCATTTCCTTGTGTTATTCACGTGACCATGTCAAGAATTATACCGTAATCCATGCGTAAGCTCTATTTTCTATGCTTTAACATTCTGCAAGTTTTATAATACACACTAAGAGTGAAGCACACAACAGACAGGTGTATGTATAGCTATACATTGGCTGCAAACAAAAGTAAATATTGCTAGCTAGCATTTCTAAGCTCAGGAAAAGTCATTGTAGCTTAATATTTGTGACTGCATGGTTTAGCAAAACCGCATGCATCCAATTTTAAAACTTCAAAACCCCATAATCAGTTTTCCAAACCATTTCTTGTAATGACTGTTACATAAATTTGCATATTAGTTGTCAAACTTAATGATCCTGCTATAGCTATGTACTTTAGTGAAAAGCAAAATTTTATTACGAAGGTAGCCGGCTCTCTCTATACCTATGTAAATACATAAGGTTTCTCATAGACAGCAAAACTTTGTAATACAGAAAATTGTGAGGAGTCTCCAACAAGCTTAAAATCTTGTAGGCTGCAGTTGAAATCTTCCTGAAATATGGTAATTTCTTGAGAAATCAAATCTTTCACTGCCTAAAATCATTAAATATTATTCCGTATAATTATCTCTGAAATCTTTTGCTGAAGCCCTTAATGAAATCTTAAAATCTCGTAGGCAAATGCGAACTCCTTGGAAAGTTAACCTGCCTGCCTGTATAATTCCATCTCGTGATAAAAAACATGATTTCAAAAATTAGCTATATAAAGTTACAGCAGCTAACTAATTCAATACACATAGCTATAGCCCGTGAAATACACAACGACTATTCCACTACAATAATTATAGTTATTTACTGCTAACTTACAATATGACTGTGTTGCGTCAACCAATGCACCAGAATTTTGTGAGGTGTCAAGCGATATATTGCAGAGTGGGCAATTCGTTGGGTCACCACTTTGGGTGATAAGGAAGAACACGTTTTCGGCTTGTGACATGTTGAACACAGTCGAACTTGTGTCATTGTTAATCACTATATTGGATGTGTTGATACTCGTATTGTGTGGGTAGAGGGTCCATTCTATATCCAGTGATGATCCATTCACAGATAAAAGTACACACTGCAAATTGATGCTGCTGAATAAACATACATCATCCAATACACTGTGATTGGTATCAGGGCATTCATTTCCCCAAGTGTAGTTTGCTAAAGAAAATTCCAAAGTGACCAACATGTATACCAATAAACCACAGTAGCATTAACTCACGCACCACAAAACATCAACAGCATTACTGGCACTGTAAACAACATCTCCTCTCGTCGCTTTCTGTCCCTGCCCATGCCCATACGTAGCTACTATACCTACAGACCTGCAGATAAAAAAACTGTTACAGTTCCCCCTAGATACAGTAAAAGTTGCACTAATTGGCATGCAAAAAGTTGATTATCGGAGCGGTGTGCCGATTGTCAAATGAAATGCCCGAGAAAATGCCACACCCAGCCAGGTTCAATTCCGTTATTATAATTATAATAATCCAATTAAATGCCTTATGAAATTAATACCTGGCTATCCGTTGTCCACTGGTCTAGTCGAGTCGTCTTCCAACTTTCTACACGCAATGTCCTCACCACTTAGCTTGTAGATCCGTGTCCACAAAATCAACATGTGTGGTCTGATTATACGGAGTAGAATACAGAAATATTCGGATTATTATATAACTCCGGCTACACTCGAGAATTTTTATATCGATGAAAGAATTTTGTTTTCCGGTGGAATGTGCCTTCATCTGTCAATTATTTGTGTGTGAAACAATTGGAGTATTCAGGCCGACAGCAGAAACGGACGTTCACTTTCCCAAAACTGGTTATGCCGCAATTCTGCTCGAAGGTGTCGTCAAAGCGTGAGAAATCTGAACTATCTGCATCCAGGTGGCCCCAGCCTGTAAACAAGATGTTACCGGGTGGTCGAACGAAGTAAGCAACGTTAACAATAAAGCGCCAATTTTTAATGTCATTTTCGTTGATTATGTGTTTACACATCCTCGCCATTTTGGGGAAATTGTTTGCATAAAAGATGAAAAGAACTGTTAGTTCTCTATTTATTCTGTGAAATGAGATAACTTCACAGTCAATAATCAGGGGTATGAAGTGTAGTTGCATGATAAAGCAGTAGTAGTAGTAGTAGTAGTAGTAGTAGTATATCAAGGGACAAAAGGAGGGAGGTTCCTATCAAATTCACATTTTCAAGTTTACTGATGGGATGGGGCCCCAAAGGATTGTACAGAAGGCAAAGCCTGTTCTAAGGTACTCTCCCAACCCCAGTGGAATCCTAGTCAGCAAATGGAATAAGTTCTGAGAATGCAATGAACCTTGCAATTATGGAATTCCCATTTGAGAGTTTAATATCTTCCATGCATTTGATACCTAATGATCGTATAATATGGTGTATCTTCTAAGAAGCGTGGTTTCTTAGTAAAGCGAGGCTTTGTTATCGAATACTCACCACGCATGCTAGACTGCAAATACAAGTAATGGATACGCAATTTGCTCTTTTTCTTATATACAGGCTACAAAAAAGAAGCAAAAAACGAAAACTGGATGATGGGTGAGTGGACAGAGCTGGCTTTGTTTTTTGTATTATTATTATTATTATTATTTTTCACTTTAGATGCTCTGAAGCGCCACGATCTGCCAAGAAGTTCATATCTGAGGAGAAAATGGCCAGTTATCTTCAAGGCCTGCACATCGCTAGTGAAACAAACTACCAGCAACAACAACAACAACACAGCGGTAAGTTTGAAATACTTTCCCCTGTATGTATGCATACCTTTGCATCAAAATAACAAAATTTAATATAATAAAAAGTCTTGTTGGTATGTTACTGTACGTACATACAAGGTGTGCACGTGTTTAAAATTTGTGTTAAGAGGTATATAGGTTTTTGGAATGAGTATCAGCAGATTATTATGCCAATCGGTATTGTATGCATATATTAACAGATCAATAACTTCTGTGTGGTAATTGGGATTTCAGTACAGCTACGTAAATACTACTAAATAGCTAAGCTAATGTTATTACCAGCCATTATATATAGTTGTATTAGTTTGAAATATTAGAGAAATTTGGTGTAGTATTTAATTTGGCAGATTTTAACAAGGTTACCAAATTTAATTCTGCTAGTCACTCACATTTATATTTCACCAAATTAAAACACTGCCATGCATGAGGTGGTGTGTGTGTGTCTGTGTGTCTGTGTGTGTGTGTGTGTTGTGGGCACAACTAGCTTAACGTACGGGTGCCAATTGGTGTTAAATAAATAAATGCCTATAGGATATTATACCATCCATTTGTACCAATGTACTAACTGTATTGGTGTCAGTGTTTACTGGCTGATAAACCAGGTTGCTTGGAAATGGAAAAAGATTCTGGTTGTATGAGATGACATGTGTGTGGTAAGATTAGCTATCAATTGAACATTGTAGTATTCTGTTTACATTGATTACTACTGATCCACATTAATATGCATGTCAGCAATGTACAGGTTGTCCTGATGGCCTATCACCTTTGTTACACTGGGTCAAATTATTTCATCAGTTGTGTCTGTCTACACATATTTGCACACACTCATGTAAAGGTGGTATGAAGCATTATAGAATGTGGCAAAAATTTATTATTTATATTACAGTATATCATAGCTGTGAGAACTGAGAAGTTTAACTGGTATATGTACATACACTAGTACTCTCTCTCTCTCTCTCACACTCACACACACACACACACACACACACACACACACACACACACACACACACACACACACACACACACACACACACACACACACACACACACACACACACACACACACACACACACACACACACACACACACACACACACACACACACACACACACACACTTAGGGGAAAATAACTTAATTGTCTAGATTTGAAGCAAGGTTTTATCAACAAATGTCGGCAAATGGCAGGATATCGCCCACCAATCCTAGTTAGCCAAGCTATAAAACTATATATCCTGTTTATTAATAGCATGCAAAACATTGAAAGTATCTTATTCTGTTGAGATTCCATTGTACGTAATAGTGACAAAGTTGCAGTCTATAGCAATACATACATATATCACCCAAAAATTTACCACGGCTTGGCCTTAAAATGTCATTTCCACCATCACAATGCGTATGTGATCAGATTTGCGAAAAGGGGTCTTATATGTACATGCAAATAAGAACTGAAAAGTATTCAAGCATATGTCAGTCAGCACACAATAAAATCAGTTTGGCATTGATCAGACATTAGTGGTGATATGTACTGTAGCATTATATGTTGGCTTGGAAATTTGTCAGATCAAACTGGGATTTGTACAGGTCAATCCCAAAAGTGCTTGGAAAATGTCTGATGTCCAACTGTCATTCCATGCTCTGTACACACATCCAATTTTTCAACTTTAAAGGGATGTAACTCATGATCACCTGTAACTCTGAATTTTTGTGGAAATGCTTTTCTATTACTTAACTGATTCGACAACAAATTTTCGACTTAATAGCTTAACTGTGTACAAAGTTATACAACATCAAGGTTGCAATATCAGACGCATATAAGACCTTTTTCGCAAGTCCGATCACATACAGTATGTACAACTTATTCAGGATTTAAATGCAATCTGAGCTCTTGAAATGTTAACACAATGTTATTTGTATTTTATTGGGCAAGTTTGCCATGCTCGTGTGTATCAAGGAGGCAAGTCAAATAAGTAAGGGTAGCACGTACGTACTTGAGTGATATGCCATATGTGGTATCATTTATGGGCTAAAAGCCCACTATATATACGTATGCATGAGATTATAAGACTTTTATAAAAAGAGTTTTGAGGTTGTTGGTCATGGAGGAATGATTTACTGTGCAGTGTTTGGTTGGTGCTGGTTTAATTCATCAGTATGGTATACGTACTTGCTTCCTCGATAGCAGGGTAATGCTGCGTTATACGTAACAGAATTAAGTGCCTGGTGTATAGATACGTACATGAAATTGCTTTGATGGTCTGAGGGGCAAAATGTTTCCAAGGGGCTTGTTACGGCTGTTGTGTGTATAAACAATATTAGTATCGTGTAGCTGGACTGCATTTTAAACCAGTTGTGTGCCAGCCAAATGTCGGTGCATTTGTGTGGATTCTTGAAACAGGGTTTTTGATACTCTGCACCAAATTGGCTCAGTTCAAGGACCAATCTATTTTTAACTGCCTCATACTAGCCACTCATTTCCACTATATATACTAGTTATACATAACAAGTCATTATGTATCATGTAACACTTTCACACCTCAGATCAAAGGAATCTACAGGGATACATAAGCCATGTATCCCTATTCTCCTTCACATCTAGTGTACACCAGTGTACATGATCAAAAGGCAGATCAAAGAATTCAAAGGAAAGGTTTTCCTGGGATACATCTAGATGTATCCCGGGAAAATCTTTCCTTTGAACTCTTTGATCTACCCTTTGATCGATAAGTTGGTGCATCACTAGAGCTCTTTATATAGGCGCATAAATGTAATATCAATTGTGGCTTTTAGTTTTCTAAATTAATCTTTATTTGTAGTTGAAATATATACTTTGTTACTAGTCTTAAAATGTTTGTTTTCGTATCCATGGAAGTTTAGAAGCCGATATAAGCCAAAAAACGCCATTTGAGGTGAGTTTCTCACGTGATAAAAATAATCTATTTACTGTGTGACTTAATGTATCTACATTAATCTACTCTATTTGTAACACACTCACCATTAGTTTATCAGCGATTAAACGCGATTTTTGCCCATTTATAAGTCCTGCAGCTTAATAAAAAGTTGTGGTAAACCCACAATTACCAGCACTACCATGCAAGAACGTCATGACAACAATGAAATAGAGTCCCACAATCACAACGAGTACCCGTTACTATATAAAGAGGCGGAAATATCGATGTCAAGTTTGGGCAAATTTTTAGAGTGCCGGAAGTGTTACATATTACTTGTAACATGTGCACTCGTGATTTACCTGATATGTATGCCCTCAGCCCTCGGGCATACATATCAGGCAAATCCCTCGTGCCCATGTTACAACTATTACATATACCACTTTCATACCTTACATCAAAGGATGCAGGTGTGGTATAACCTGGATATCAGCACACTTGGCTGTGGTATAACCAGGACATCAAAGGTATAAGTGTGGTATAACCTGATGTCACCTATTTGAGGTGTTCAACACCTTTAACTTACTCTTTATATAGTCACACCAATGCAATATCGATTGTGGTTTTTAGTTTTATAAGTTGATTATTAATTGTGTGTGTGTGGGAGTCCGCCCCAAAACCATTCACGTGAAATGAAGCCTGAATAGCCAATCAAATAAATCCTACTGCTTTTCAGTTTCTTTTTATGATACTTGCTGGCGATATTACTGATGGGCGTGGCATTAGTAATAAAACGCATCGTGAATTCCTGCCAAAGGAAAGCAAGGTAATGCTGTACAGTAAAAGGCATTTAAACAGTTGTACATTACTAACAAGATGGAGCGCTTTAGTTTTAAAAGTGGGCATTACCAAACGGTAGCGAGCGTTTAAAAAGCGAACTGGTTTACAGTAATAATCACGGCTTTAGTCTATTTTATTTACAACACTCACCATTATATTAGTGATTTTCAGTCCATTATAAGTGTTGTAGCTTTATAAAAAGTTGTGGTAAACCAACAATTACCGTTACTACCACGCAAGAACGTCATGACAACGATAAAATAGAGTCCCACAATCAAAACAAATACCCATTACTATATAAAGAGAGCGAGACTTTTGCATTAAGTTTGGGCAGATTTTAGAGTGCCGGAAGTGTAATATAATGCTTATAACATGGTCAGTCGGGATTTGCCTGATATATACGCACTCGCCCTCGGGCGCTGCGCGCCCTTGGGCTCGTGCGTATATATCAGGCAAATCCCTCCTGACCATGTTATAACCTTTACATAATTTTCATTTGTACATGTACTTTTAGCTGCCAAAATCCAGTACTGCTACATTTTACTTTGCGCCTTTGTGGCCCAGGTCTTATCATAACATTGGGCCATAGAGCACCTTCTTGCGCTGTTTGGAGCGCCATAGGACCTTATCAAAAATCCTGTCTTGAAATGGCTTTTTGTTCAGAAATCAGGATGCGTGCGTGTGTGTGTGCACATACATGTGTGTGTGTGGGTGTGTGTCTTATATTATCGGAGTCATTGATGGGAAAATGTAACAAGATGTAAACATGAGTATAGTGATGGTGAAACCTGTGTAATGTGTATTTTTGATGTGTATAGTAAAATTTTGTTTACCTACACAGATAATATAATGCTTGACCACCTGTGCATGGATATGTATGCAATGATGTGTTGAACCCACAATGTGTGTGTGTGTGTGTATGTGTGTGTATACGTGCATGTGTGCATGTGCTGTGGATATTAGTGATTACAAATACAGTGACATCATCATAATGTGTACATAGCTATTTATATGTGCAGTATAATCATCATACCTACTATGAGTGCAATATGATAAATACGTATGTATCAAAACTTATATTTACACAGCCCGGCCTGGATTCATACTTTGTCATAACACAAAAATGCCTTGATTACATGCAAGCACACGTCACATAAAGTTTGTGCAAAATTTCAATATATCGTCAACATTGCCAATTCGGAGGTATGCCTGAGGGTACACAGTGCCCCAGGGCAAGTGTGTAGTGTATATACATATGCTAAACAAAAACACCCTGGATGTAAAAAAAGTGCGAGGCCAATCAGAAGCAGCATTGCAAATAGGTATGTGCGACCAAAAACTTTGATATCAGTTGAGGCCAAGAAGTTACTTATCAAAAATCTTTTTAACTACTTGAATGACATACAATAGTTTATAGCATATTTTCACAACTATGATTGGCTTTGTCACTTGGCCACCTTTATTCTGCTTCTGATTGGCCTTGCACTTTTTTTATACCCAGAGTACTAGTGTTTTTGTTTAGCATATCATTACTTTTTTGGAAGTATAAACAGATGTTATTACTAGCAAGCAGCGGAAAAGAACTGCATGGGCATAACTTGTACTTGCCTAGCACGCGATATTGAAAATTAAACTTTGAAGCTTAATTTTGAAAAACTGAGGCCCGAGATTTTTTTTAACTTTCACTACAGAGTGATACATCAATATAGATCGTATATCTGAAAGTTTATGCAAATCATTTGAAGGGGGTCCGAGTTATCACAACTATCAACCTGCAGTGTAATAGCCCTTCTCAAATACATTCAAGTGTTTACTTCAGACTGATAATAGTATGACAAGTAGAGCATACATAGGAGAAGTGCTGATACAAATTTGGCTGAAATTCATGAAGAAATGAGTGAGTTATTAGACAAACAAGTGAATGTATAAAAAGAGAGTTTGAAAAAAACTTCCGGGGTTCACGAAAGCTCCCACAAGCCCACGAAAAAAGTGTGCGATGAAAATGAAAGAAGGAAAAAACGACTGCCGAGTAAAAATTTTTGTGGTGACAGGAAAGCATTTATAAGGCTGTATCAGAAGAATGGCTGAATTGATGTCTATCAACTTCGAGATACTGATTCTTCAAACAATGAATGTACCAATTCTCTAGTAAACGGGTAAATCGGGCGGTAGGGGATGGTTCGTCGTGCGTAGTCGCACAACGGGCACCATAAAACTTGCAATGGCTGATACTTAGGAATGGTGGCGCCTATTTCCTCCATTCTTGGTTTGTTGATTCTATATGGTAAGAACGTTGTGGGTTGGTAATAGCTAAGTGATAGCTTTAATGGCAGCTTGGCTAGAGTGTTTGCAAGTTTGAGGGCGGTGCTATGTGTAAATAACTCACTCGGTGGTCGCGTTGCTGCACTTCTTCTTGGCCTCGCGACTCACTATCGTGAGTCTTGATATGTAACACTTTGCGTGGGCAACATCAAAGCCTCAAGCTGTGGTATATAACTGATATACCACAGTTGCAAGGTTATATACCACAGTTGCCTTATACGGCCTGTCTGCCTTCAATGAGATTATGAAGTGTATAATAAACCCGTTACATAACATACGCATTTGCTTGTGGGTTTCGTTTTAGGCCTGAAGTTTAATAAGTTTTTAGGCGATTATCTTCGAGATGGCAGTTTAATATTAGGGATGGGCAATATTGATATTTTGGTAAGCGATTATTGTAAAGCAAGCATATCACGATTATCATGATTATTGATTTAACTGTATTTGCAATGAAAATTGTCTAAAAATGTGACGAACTGTGTACAAATACGTATGTCTAAACTGATCACAATAAGTGCTGATTATCATGATATTACACAATTATTGCCTCTCATGATCATTGTTATTGGTAAAAATTGCACAATATCGATTATTGACAAACAAAATATCACGGTTAATAGGCAAAACCGGTTAATTGCCCATCCCTATTTAATAATGTCGAAGAAACTAAATATTAATGGAATCTTGGCTGATGCTGTGCCAGAGAGCATCTAATGGAGCAACTCACAATGGTCGCCATTCTACCAGAGGCGCCTTAGATTTTTTTGCCAGGTAGGCCTAAGCAAAGTGTAACATAAATGTTATAACACAGCTTTGCTCAGGATTTTAATGATATATACGCACTCTCCCTCGGAGTCTTTCGTATATATCAGTCAACCCCCCCGCGGCTGTGTTATAATATATTAATCAGACATGCCATGATTGCCTGTGTTATAACTAATATGTTACGTACATTATCTACCCAGACCTGATACATATCGTCCAGTCACTTCATATTGGTAATGATTGTAGAGTTGTATTCTAATGTTATCAGAGTGTTGTATTAAGATAGTATCATGATGTCACTGAGAGGTCTGTCAGTCACTGAAATCTCGTATGCCCTTGCCTGAATTCATGAAATTGACTCTAATATCTTGCTATTTAAAAATTTACTGTATGGCAGACTGGAAATGTGAAAATTTTAATTTCAAAATGACTGACCATGCAGTGATTCAGACTGAAAGCACCTGACATTTGGTTTCAAGTCGCCTATACTTTTGAAAATTATGTCCATTGAAAATTTCTGGCATATGTGGTCTGTACTAATCATTAATTATATAATGAATATATAACAGTGTGCATTAATAAAAGTTATGCACATGCATGTTATGATGTAACAGTTGGCATTATCCTCTGATGCAACCTCTGCTCTTTGGTTTTATAAAATAAACACGTTACTAGTCTAAAAATGTTTCTATTATTTCATTCATTGATTTATATCAACACATACTAAAAAGAGACTGTTTGAGATTAGGGCTACACCAATTCTGATATCTGTATTGGTATCGGACCAATACCAGCATTTTTTGATGCTTGGAATTGGTAAAGTATGTTACACTAGTACCAATTCTGAAATATCTAACATTGAATTTGCGCCTTTTGAATTATTTAGTTAAACAAGATTGCACACTGTAGAGTGGGGGTGGTTGCTTCCTAGTATCAGTATTGGTACTTGTACTTGTGAATGCGTTTAGCACTACTTGGTACTTAATATCAGTAAAATTTGGAATCGATGCAACCCTAGAGTTACTTGTATGACAAAAACCACATTGTTGTAACTAGAGCTGTGCGATTATCTAGATAAATAGATATATCGAGATATTAAATCCATATCGAGATAAAGATAATAGGCTTCATTATTGTGATAATAGTGAATTTCTGGATACTACTGTGCACTACACCAAACATACAGTTGTCATGAGCTGTGTTAGCAATTTTGGAATAACAAAAAACCAGAAAGTACGCATAATACTTTATCATGATAATCATCATCATTATTGCACAGCTTAATACTGGTGCTTTATCACAGTAAACTGTGATTTTACTGCATTTAGACAATTACATTTTGTAAAATTAAATTGATATAGCTGGATATCGAGATATTTTAGATAATCGAGATAACTGTGTAGTAAATATTGAGATATAATTTGTAGCCTTATCACACACCTCTAGTTATAACCGTGTGACAACCGAAGGTCTGTCACTCTTTGAAATTGTGTACAAGATTTCAAACAGCTCTAAATTGCTTTGATTTCAAATCTGATTTCAGTGATTTGAAATTGCTTAATGCGTGGGATCTTTTGACTGATTATGAGCTCATATTTGAAAGGCATCAATTTCCAAAATACAAAAAATTGCTGAGTTGTTATTCTTGTACTTCTTATTACAGTTAGTTATACACTATGCACCCCTAGTATTTTCATATGACAGAAACCCTTTGTATTATAATTTTAAATACATTCCCATGTTTCTCCAAAGCTATATATAGTTCAACAAAAAGGATTGGATACTTCAACATAACACGTTTTCAAAATGATACCGTCAAAATTTTTGCTCCATCAAATATTATGCTATTCAGTAGGAATATCACAAAATCATGCCCGAAATAGTTTACCCGAAATCAATATTTTAAAATCTTTTCTGCTTGACTTCATAAACACCATTGACACAATTATCCATTTTTGCTTCAACATTAAATAACACGGATGTTAAATAATTTTGTTTCTTTATTGCCTCATTTAAAGTACATTGCTTTGCTTAGTAATGTTTTTCATCTTTTACCTACCCTCTAGTCTTAGGGCTGATCAATCAATGATGCATTGTAGAATCGTTATAGAAACATTGTCAAGGTGTACCAGTTAGTGCAGAAATGTACGTAACACTGACTTGTTCAATAGATATCCAGCCAATTACCTAAATTTTTTTCCTTAGCAGATACTCTAAAATAAAGAACACCTTTATCCTGATGCCTTAGAAAGCAACGATCTTAAACAAAATTCCACTGATCTGCAACAATTTATTGGTGTTCTCAAATCTCTCACTGCATGGTCAAACATGGTTATTACATATTGTGACAATCACTCAACATCATTTAAGCAACGCTAAAGACACTAACCATTGAATAGAAGCACTGTACATAGTTAAAACACACAATATGTATGAAGAATACATTGCTACCTTTTAACCCCTTAATTTTGTTAGTATCAACTAGATATCTACCAGTTGTTGAATGATGGTTTTAACTTAAGGGGGGTCCATGGATACGATTTGTGTTTACAGTGAAGTACCATTTGTCCAGTGTGGGATGATCCTGGCTGTTAATAGCTGAGGATTGGTTTGCATGTTTCCTGTGGTCAGGCGTTGACTTATATGAAGTGTTGTTTTTCATCATCACTTTAGGTGTTATGAAAGGCTTACATCCTACTCAGCAGGATCTGCTGCACAGAAGGCTACAGGGTGATAATGGTACTGATGAAGCATTTTATTCACTAGATGAACCTTTGGTGCTACATCGAAGTCCTGGCTCTCCAGATATCAGGTGTGTGTGTGTTTGTTTGTGTGTGTTTGTGTACATGTGATGTGTGTGTTCATGTGCATGTGGTGTGTGTGATGCGCGCGTGCGTGTGTGCGCACGCGAGTGTTTGTGTGTGTGTGTGTGTGTGTGTGTGTGTGTGTGTGTGTGTGTGTGTGTGTGTGTGTGTGTGTGTGTGTGTGTGTGTGTGAGCGTGGGTGACCGTAAGTGTCCATGTACAGGTATGCATGAGTGAACGTATTTCGTATCCAGTGTTTTTGCTTACAATGCAGGTTAAACCCTCCCACCCCCGTTAGCAACAGCAATGGCAGAGAAACTAAACTACACCCGCTGTCACGTTGGGATGTCATCATCGAAGATTTAAGCTCAGAGGAAGATGATGTGGCTTCAGAAGAGTGGGAATTAATTTTATCACAAACATATTTTACACTTTGATGTGTCATGGTTAGATCCTGTAGTCAACCCACAGTTTACCTATCACCGGAGGCTAGAGAGAACATGGGCAAAACGCATCTGTTGCCTCCTTCAATCATTGATGAGCTGTAAGTCAATAGAACAAGTGTTCATTTTTTGTGGGGTTTTATTTTCGTGAAAACTATGAAGACGGTTAATCTTGATATTTGTGGAGGTTCAATTTTTGCACAAAGACTTTCACCATGAATTATTATTATTATTATTATAATGTTAATTAATTATTTAATTATTTAATTATTTATGAGATTATTATTTTTATAATATGGTTATGTAATAGCTACATTATTTAAATTTATAAAATCAAGGTTTCCACAAAGGCATGGAATATCATAAAGGCATGTTTTGATAATGAAACCATTTATAATACTAATGTTATGACTTTACCATAATGGTTTATAGTGCAGGATTTGTTGTGTATATACAACAAATGATGGTTTAGTTTTGTGTTTTTGAAATTGTGTGTTATAATTTTTGTGCTGTTTTAGTTGTAGTAAGCCATGTATGGAGTTGATACCTTGGGTACCGAAAGAAAAAATAGTTCAGGGTAGCCTATTGAGGTCTGTTCCAATGTAAGTGTGTGTGTGTGTGTGTGTGTGTGTGTGTGTGTGTGTGTGTGTGTGTGTGTGTGTGTGTGTGTGTGTGTGTGTGTGTGTGTGTGTGTGTGTGTGTGTGTGTGTGTGTGTGTGTGTGTGTGTGTGTGTGTGTGTGTGTGTGTGTGTGTGTGTGTGTGTGTGTGTGTGTGTGTGTGTGTGTGTGTGTGGTATGGTGATATGCATGCACGGGTGGGTAAGTGTGCACATGGGCGTACGTATGTGTGTATTTCTATCGCTGTAACACATTCCACATAATGTATTGCACAAGTATGTGTAGGCCTCATAAAATTCCTACTCCTTCACTATCCATGCACGGTAACATCAAGAGTGCATAATATAAAAAAATCCTTTTCCTATATTATGTACTCACACAGTGTACCCACAGCAACATTCTCATACAATGTTAAGTGTTTATTGTCAAACATCTTCACCCTGGTTGATTGTTCTTAATTAGAAGAGGAACTGGAGATAAATATTGAGTTTATTTTGGTCACCTCAGATTAATTGTATGCTTGTGGAGACATGTGTACAATTAACAAGCATGGTTGGACTGGAAGCATGTGTGATGATTGAGTTATGATTTAGGAAATGATTATAGAATCACACACTGCTTGTCACCTCATGTGGCGGACATGAGATAATTGTATCTCTCTACTAAGCAGATGACACTGCAGATTTAGAAAGTATCTACAGTTCATCTGTTGTATGTGCGTATTGTGTGTGTGTGTGTGCGTGTGCGTGCGTGCGTGTGTACCTATGTAGTTACTACAGTGTATGTAACACACCACGTAATATATTACATATAATAGTAGCAGTGATCCATGTTATTGTAAACTCCCCTTGCTTCATTGTTAATAATATTGTCACTCAGCCCACAAATTCAACATTCATAGTCTGCAAGTTCTTGCTGTCTGCTTAACCATTCATAGAAGGAAACTGGAGATGATGATTAAGCTTAATCTTAATTGTGTACACATTCCCAAAATATGTGTACAATCTTAGAGAGATTAATAGGCAGGAAATTTTGTAGGGGATCACCCCATTTAAGCATAAAGCTATTAGATTGAGGATTATGGCTCACCTTATTGTGACCATTGTAGATTTACGAAGGTGTCTTAACTGTTGTAGTAGTATTTGTCGCACTACTAGCACTTTGCGGCATTTTATAAATTGTCTATGTTTGTTTGATGTACACGTCACATGATATCCTATCTTCCCATATAAGATTTATACAATTTAACATCATGGTGCTCTTTATATAGGGAAAGCTCAATCAATGAGGATCTGCAACATGACAGCTGTACCTCCATCAACCAAGAAGCAGTGAAAGAAGAAATCTGGGACTATGATGACAATATGGAGTTATAAAAAAATATAATGCTTAGTTGTACAAATGACTTCATTTTTTATTTAATGCCATTATACGTAACATAAATTATGACGTTTACCGGATATTATGTAATCTGGTGGGCGCACGTGGTCGAAGAATTCGTTTAATCGATGAAGGTCGAGTGATATAGAGGGACACCCCACGTTTACCTGCGATTAAGCATTTGTTTGTTTGTGGCTTTAAAGGTAATATAAGGCGTGTACTTATAAATAGTTTGCAGTCGTATGTGTATGGTATAAAAGAATCTCATGGTGTGGCAGAAAGAGTCATAATTTTTTTATTTAATAATCAACACACTTACACGACCTGATTTTAGCACTTCTCAAAATGCCCTATAGATCGTTTAAGCGAGTGGAATTGCCCAGCGAGGCAAGCAGCAAAAGCGCCATGTTCAACAATACGTGCATGTACGTGCAAATATGCGAGGCGAAGAAGTTGGTAAAGAAGACAACGGGCAGAGATTTGTAAGCAACAACTTGTTTTATAAAGGAACACGAATTTATTTATCGTTTCTATTTGACAGGGACTCTTACTGTGTATTAAAAGTGGATAATGAAGAAGTCGCTAGGTGAGTTTGCCCCTCCGTTTTATCTCGTATTTTGCATCATTGTTATTTTAGGACAGCCACGGTGTACCACACCGCGGAGCCTTTCTGGGGCGAGGATTACATACTCCATATCCCTGTGGAGTTTCAGACCGTGTCTGTCTACGTGAGGCAGTCGGAACCTTTTGGGTAATTGAAGAACAAATTGACATGAATTAATTTACTTGTTTTATTGGAATTTCTGTCTCTGCAGCTTTAGTGAGAACATCGGGAAAGTGATGCTTGATCGAGAGAGCATCTGCGAGACACCAAAAGGTGAGTTTGTGTATTTATAAGTGTCCGAGTTATGTAAATATACTGCATTAACACAAATTAAACCATGGTTCCCTTTTAAAGAAGCGACTTGCGACCTCCACAAAACCAAAATAATTTTTTAGTTGGTTTGTTTACAAAAAAATTGTTTGACAGAGTGTATATGATTCGATTGAACTGCTGGAATTTTCCCTAAGATCCTGTTATACATATGGTGCATTTACTCTTCTTTGTTGATGCTATTAACCTTTATGCTGTGTTTAATAAACGAGCTATTAAGATGCTTGGTCGAGTCCTTTGTTTAATGTCAGCAGGCGCATTTGTGTAATGGTGCAAGGCAAGTGTTAATGTCTCGGCCATCTATGGCTTCTGAATAAATTATCGGTAGCTAAGTGGTGGAGTTATGGGCTTCCAATGTTGAGCTCAATATCATGAGTGTAGTATAATGATATACATTGCCCCTATTGTCTACTGTGGTTTAGTTGTTGACTTTGTGCAAAGGTACCTCAAAGTGCACAATTGATAATGTATTGCGTTGTGTCATATATTGCTATTGTTAGAAGTATTCATATTTTGAATTTAGTGTTTTTTAACATTGTGAATGCTGGTGTGTGTGTTGTCTGTGTGCGTGCGTACGTACATATGTACGTACATATCTATGCATGCTGTGTGATGAATATATTCTTTGTGCATACCACATGATATACATTGTGAATGGTATATGTTACAATCTGGTAGGATTGGATAGGTGGTTGCCAATACGTCCAGCACACAAAGACCACGAAATCTCTGGTGAGGTCTTGGTCGCCTTGAGACTCGAGAAGGTGTTCACAGCAACCGACCCAGCAACTGAAAAGGTATGCAATATAGTTATTCCACAGTATTTACACATTTGTTTGAAGCCCATAAATCCCATAGCATTCATAAATCCTTAGTGTAACAAATTGTATGCATCATTTTCATAAGAAAAACTCTGATTTCCTTTATTGTGAATCATCAACCTATCAAGCCATTGTATTGTGTGGCATATAAGTCTTGGAAGGAAAGGATGTGAGGTCACAAGGTGTGCTTACAGATGTAGGCAATATATATTCCTTGAACTGCTAAGGGTTTAGTTCATATACAGAATTTATCACAGGACACAATGAATGTCAGTGCAAGTCAAACTACATTATTTCTAAACTGGGATTTTCCTCTTACATCAATACCTTACTAATTTTAATCATTCCTTGATAGTATTACAACTACAACGCTATGCATTAAACTATATGAATTATTGGTTGTAAAAATGATATCTTCTTGTATTTCAGAACAAATACGTGTTATACATCACCATTGAAGAAGCAAGGTGAGCGTATGTATTAGTACAGACGGCTAGTAAATCCATGTAGATATTGTGTATCTGCTTTTCTATGTGTGCCGTGAAGTATGTGTATGTGTGTATGCCGGCCATCTGAGATACTGCAAATTTAAGCCATGTTCAGGAATTTTCTGTTTCACAAATAACCAAGTTGTCTTCTATTTACGCTTATTAATCTATTATATTGGTAGGTCTATATATGCATTGCTGGACCTTAAACTGTTGATACTGTTCAAATAGTTGAGTCTGTTTAAATTGTTGAGGCTGTTTCTGTTTCAACAGAATTGAATGTCCATAACAAAATAACTTGCAGTTGTGTGTATAAATATGTAGTGACTTAAATCTCGGTCACACATACTGCTGTATCATCGTGTAATTATTTTATACAGGGATCTAGCGGCCAAAGATGCCAACGGAAAGTCAGACCCATACGCACAAGTCATGTTTCAAGGCCAGCAACTCCAAACACAGGTGTCATATAACAGCTTGTAATATCTTATATTTTTTGGAAACTGCTTTGTAATGCAAGTAAAAAGGACATGCTTTAGGAAATGAAATAATTGAAGCGGTCATTGGGTGGGTTGAATTCTTTTCATGTGGTGAACTTGAAAGGACAAGGCAACAGGAAGTCACCATGTTGTTTAAGCAACTTCTAAACTAAATCATGAGCAATGTAATCATAAAGCTGCCTTTTGAGTGGGCGAAATACTATGTCTTACAGATGTCCTTAAGCCATGTAACATACAAGTGCGCATAGTGATGAAGGCACGACATGACCACGTTTATTGAGGATACGTGAAACTAGTTAATATATGGACAAGCCTAGCATTGGAATGTGCAGAAAGTGAAATGCTTGGCACAATTTGTTAGGCACAATTTGTTTGGCACCTCCAATGTAGTGTCTTATTAACTTTTGATTATGTTTTAATTTATTGCGTAATTACGTTTCTATTGTACATACTTTTACACACCCAGTTCTCCCTCAACAAGTTTATATTCAATATATTTTTTAATATACGTACGTATAGTATATATGTGTTCTATTATGTCATGTGTGTGTGTTGGTAGGGTGGGATGTAGTGTTAGTAAATTTAAACAACCATTAGGCCAAACAAAGTTACGTAATATGTTTCTGGTGCTCCTGCCTGGTCATTTTTGTGAGGTAGTAATGGTAACTTTTTTATTCACAGCATGTTGTTATAGTTACACTGTTTAAATAATGTTGTGGATTATGTATAAAAACATTATCAAGTTTAAAGAAATTTTATGTATTATCACAAAGTGAACAAAAAATACAAGCAATTTAGTTTGGATTTTGACA
Organism: Spongia lamella; assembly: GCA_963930835.1. Lineage (NCBI taxonomy): Eukaryota > Metazoa > Porifera > Demospongiae > Dictyoceratida > Spongiidae > Spongia > Spongia lamella. The sequence goes on from OZ005755.1 coordinate 2,865,328, forward strand.
CAATTTAAGTTAAAAATAAAAATAAAAAGCCTGGTTGCCTGGACAAATTTTGAAAGTTGGCTGGACCAGAAACAGACATTTAACTTTGTGTGGCCTTATGATATATGTATTAAATCAGAAACCTGTGAAAAAGTTGGGGGAACTTGACAATATTTTTCTAAATTCATAGCTGATACATATAGCTGATTTTTGAACTTCACTTAATTTTCATTGTATTTCATTGTATTTTACTATATTTCATTGTATTTCAGGTAATACACAAAACTAGATTTCCAAGATGGCAGAAAGATTTTAAGTTAACTTTTGAGGGTCCGCTCACGATGGACAGCATTGTCAGCGTGGTGATCTGGGACAAGGACCCGTTCTCCAAGGACGATTTCATGGGTGAGGTAGAGATCGACATCTCCAAACTCGAGGTTGGAACCACCTACAAGGATTGGTACCGGCTTCACCATCACACCATTGTAGAACCTAGCACCAAACAGTAAGAATACAATAATTGTGTCTTGCGTATGTATAAAACTAAAAACTGGCTAGTTTGAATTATGGTAGTTGTGTAGTGTAGTGTAGTGTATGTATGTGTGTATTTAACAATGTTGTATTTAACAACGGTGGTTGCACTGTAAGTACATGTTTGACGTCATGATCGAGCAAGTGTTAATCCATTAGGAATTCGATTACCAAGGAGATGTATGTGTATGTATATTATGTAATAGTGGGTCATTACAATGGTCAGTTAAGCACTTACATAGTACCAATGCCTGATCAAAACACAGCTGTTGGGACTTAATAAGTAATGAATGATTCAGTCTGTGTTTTTCACCACATGTCATAATGTGTGTCATTAAATTCCCAGCACAAAGACCTGTCTGCTCTTCTTTAATCTTGACCAATATTGCACAATTACGTCGCCATGCTGGTATGTACCTTGGAGGCGTATGGAAAGTTGTTTTATAAGCTGTTATAACACATAGTTGTATTTTGATCTATTGTGAATGGTGAATATCATTAGTTGATGAAATCTGACCACTGTGGCTGAGCGATTATGAGATTTTCACACCATGATTCTGGGACAAAATATATCATAATTGTATTGCAAGCACAAACAAGCATACTATGAAATCTAATGATACGGTTACATGATGATATTAACTTTCCACAATTGTAATTGTGATGGTGTAATGTACTATGAAGCTTTACTTTGTAACTAGTACGTGCTACTCATAGCATCATCTATCAAACACTGGGATCCCTCTGGGGCATAGAAATCTCTCTGGGGCTTGCTTCAGCCTGTCAAGTTCAAATTCATCAGGCAAATACTTCTCCTGAATACTAATAGCATAATTACATTCACTTCCTATATTCCTCTGTTCCATATGGTGTTGTTTGTGCTGGCCATGATGGCTTCCTGTGAGTAAATGTGGATTGTAAAAAATGAAGTGGGCCTGGATCTCTGCCAGTATCTTCTATATGGCACAAGTAAATTCCCTGCTTTTGGATTTGTAGGGTTTGTATATATCACAACTAAAAAGTAGGGATTAAAAGCTAGTTTTCTTACTATTTGCACAAGGCTAGATCCCTTGTAAAATACATAAATATTATAATTATTCCTGTAATTATTATAATTATTCCTATGAAATACATAATAATTATAATTATTTGAAATACATAATTGGTTTTTGAATGTTCTGTTGTGTCCACATAGACAAGATCTTGGTTCTTTGAGACTGAAGGTGCATTTCTCCGAGGAGAAGATCCTGGAGACTTCAGCTTATACACCGCTGGTTGACCTGATGCTTTACTCTGTGGAACGTTCATTGGTGAGTGTGCAACTCAGTGTATGTATGTACTTGCTTGTATGTGGATGTATAACATGCATACACATACATATATACAGTGTACACATATACGTACACATGCACACACACACACACACACACACACACACACACACACACACACACACACACACACACACACACACACACACACACACACACACACACACACACACACACACACACACACACACACACACACACACACTGCCCACAAGTACATGTGTATAATAATGAATATTACTTGTCCACTTAAATCATATATTGTTGCATTTTGTTCCTTACATCATAACTGCATGACATCACAGCACCAGCTTAAGCACCATCTATTATGTATCAGCACCTGCTTAAGTTAATGTGCACTGTGTGATTTCATAATATATGATGCATGGCTTTATGTAATATATGTGTGTCTACAGCCAGATGAAGTGTGCCTGTTGAACTTGCTGGATCAGGTCAGGGTTGTCAATCAGAACCAGCTGGCTCGGACGCTCGTCCGATTCTACCTCAGTCACGGCTGTGTGCTACCGTTTTTGGACAAGCTGACGACATACGAACTCCAACAAACAAGTACGTACATTTTATATGCATCAAATTAAAAATGTCCGGGCATAACCTGACATGTCCAGACATTTCTGTCCTGACGTGTTAGTAGGAATGTGTGACTTATAAGAAAAATGTACTGAGAAATTTTTTATCTACCTTTTCAAGTATTGCATATATAATTATATATTTGTATGTAACATTTTTATACTTGTTTCTATAGCAAGTCCGGCCACTCTATTTAGAAGGAATTCTCTGGCAGCAAAATGCTTTGATCAGTTTATGAAGGTAGCCTACAACTTGTATGTAACTTAATATATTAACTACAAGCATTGTGTAGTAATGATTAATCTTTACTGAATTCTTAGACACGTTTGATTGGTATGGCCTTGTGTGTAATAATGATACGACTTGTGTCTCCCAACACTTCAATTGCTTTTTTGTATGTACGTATATATGTGCGTCTGGAAGAATCAACACGCATAGTTGCGTAAACTAATTTCCTCGACTTTGTCTTATCATAACTTGTACTCTCTTCATACTAATGAAACAAAAATTTAACCACAAATTCAGAATTCAATGGAGAATCTTTTATAGCTTACAGAATGCAAATACCTTTTTTAGAACTGAAGATATTCATGAATATCTAACTAGGTGTAATTTGCGCTCCCATGGTTGATTTTGCAAGCTGGATCACTATCATTTATAACTGGTCATTTTCGATTTTTCGTGTAATAAGTTTGACCCATTTTTAGAACTAAACTTTCTAACCGTCCTTGTAATGTTGTAGAATTTTGCATATTAGTTGACAAATGATTCGGCTACATTTAAGCGCTCAGGATTTTATAGCTTCTTGTGTAAAGCAATGTATAATATGCGGGGTTAGTCACATTTATGTGTATAGTTTGGTTTCACATTTGTATGAGTGTGTAACACTATGTACAGGTGGTTGCGACACCATATTTGCATACGACGTTGAAGTCGTGCATCGATCTGATATTTGAGGAGAAGAAACACTGCGAGCTGGATCCCTCTAACTTAACGTCGCATCAGTGAGTTCACCCACGTAACAGATGTGTGCATATAGCAGGGTTTATGATAATGGCCAGTCATCAGACATTTTCTGGGTATTTGACCGACCAAATCAAATATGATCAGACGAATATACTATTATACATTATCAATGGGGAAGTCAATAGATTTACAATAGGAAACAAAAGTCTGCAACCCTTATCATAAGCACTATATAATAGCAATAACTGATTATGTTGAGTGAGAGCTTTTGGTGTTGGCTTGTACAAATCCCAGTCATTTGATCTGACAAAATGCCAGACCAAAGTATTTTGCTATGGCCCAGTCCTTCCAATTGACTGTGATTATGTCACACATTTTAGCATAGTTGGTTTCAACTGAAAGTATACATTAGCCATACTTACTTGATTATATGTGTGTGATATCATATGCACACACTTAATTACTATATTTAGTATAATGACACTTGTATCATGTGACTACTATAGCATTGGTAGTGTTATATTTATAGTAACTGATCTCCTTATTTGGTAATAATGTGTAGTGTACATATGACTTGGAGTTAAACTATAAATGGTGTTTCTTCAACATTAAATCATAGCAGTATTATTTACAGAGGAGTACATTACCTAATCCCATTTAATGGTTGGTTGACCAGATTGAAAATTTTAAACCGTTTAAATTTGTCCACAACAAAGTGACTACCTTCCTTGTCATGTAGTTGTACAAATGTGGTTTACATAGTTACGTACGTAGATCCAAAAAACGATGTTAGCTAGGGAGACAATTAGAAACTGTTCAAAATATAGGGGGCATTGAAGTACTGGGCATGTACATTGAAGGATGTACTAAAGAATAGGATATCCTGGCTTCAACAGTTTTTTTAATGTATATCAACACTCTATGGCTTGAAGTGTATGTTAGCAATAATACTTTTGAAGTACATTAACACTCTATGGCTTGGGGTATATGTTAGATATACCCCAGTAAAACCCTTTGAAGTATGGCTTCATGGGATAGATATATATATAATATATATATATAGAGGGACATTGAAGTACGTGACTTCCTAAAACTTTTGAGGGTCTAGCGGGGGTGAATACCTCCCTCCCACCTTTTAAATGCATCCCTGATATGTAACATGATATAATTTGCCTTGGAATTTGGAAGATAACCTGTTATGAGTTAGCATGCAACTTCTGTGTAATGTTGTGTGTATTATTGTGTTTAGTCGGTCGAAGAGTATTCTCTCGCCCTCTGGTGGTAGCTCCAGCAGTGTCACTAAGACTGTTAGCTCCAGCACTGTCACTCTGAGCCGCTATGTTGAGATGATACTCAATGCCATCTTTAATTCTGCTGACCAGTGTCCGTCGGTGTTGAGGGTTGTGTTGAGGCAATTGTGGATTAGGACTGCAGCTCAGTTCAACCAACCTGAACACTATGTATGTGAATGTGTGTGCATGTGCGTCTGTACACACACACACACACACACACACACACACACACACACACACACACACACACACACACACACACACACACACACACATGTACACACACACGCGCACGCGTACACACACACCGTATCACGTTTATGTATTGTACATATACATAAACACACACATATGTAATATTATGTACACACATATAAACATCTATGTGACATACACGTATGTACATACATCACATGCACACACACACGCACACACAATATTGGTTTATGGATTTTACTTACAAACTTCATGATGGTGCACTAGCTGAGTTGGTATTTAGCAAAACGTATTCCTTTACCTTATACAGGAAGTTCCTTATATTGCTGTGACTTCATTCATCTTCCTACGATTCTTTGTTCCTGCCATTCTCTCACCAAAATTGTTTGCCCTAAGGGACTGTCACGCCGATCAACGGACAGAGAGAACATTAAAACTGATAGCCAAGGCAAGTGCATATGTCCCATTGTGTGTGTGTGTGTGTGTGTTGTGTTGTGTGTGTGTGTGTGTGTGTGTGTGTGTGTGTGTGTGTGTGTGTGTGTGTGTGTGTGTGTGTGTGTGTGTGTGTGTGTGTGTGTGTGTGTGTGTGTGTGTAAGTGCACAGCATGTTTATGAGTGTCGTGTTTAGTTGAATTCAGTGGGGCTGTTTCCAATTCAGTCAATGGCACCAATGCATCCTTACACAATAAAGTACCTTTATATTTTAAGCATTTATGTGTTTTCAGTATCCTTTGTTTGGAGATGTTTATATTGTAAACAATGTATACATGCAGATGTTACAAGCTATTGGAAATTTGACACAAGAGATGGACCAGAAGGAAGAGTACATGCGGTGCATGTTTAGCGTGGTGCAGAGCAACACTGGTCGTTTGAAAGAGTTTGTCCAACAGCTAGTTCAGGTTGATCAAAAAGAAGGTAACGTCAGTTGTGAACCTGTGTGCATATACACATATTATGCATACGCGCGTGTGTGCACACGCATATATGTACACACATGCATAACGCACGCACGCACACACACACACACATACACACACATACACACACACACACACACACACACACACACACACACACACACACACATGTACACACACACGCGCACGCGTACACACACACCGTATTAATGATTATACTATACTTGTACACTCTACAGTAATAGCTGAAACACGGAGAAGATCTGGGGAATACATTAAACACCTTACGCTGATTGAAGGCAACTTATTGAAGAGAAAGAGTAAAGGAGGGATAGGTGGCTTGGGCTATGTCAAGAGATACTTTGTTCTCAATAACATCTCACTACTCTACAGTAAGAGTTCTGATGATAAGAATTCTGAGGTATGTGTATTATGTGGTGTTTTCTATTGTGTCTTTGAATGTGCGTGTGTGTGCTACACACACAAACACACATTCATTCAGTGACATACATACAAACATGCATACAATGCCATACATATGTACATACATACATACATACATACATACATACATACGTACGTACATATACATACATACATACATACATACATACATACATACATACATACATACATACATACATACATACATACACACATACACACATACACACACACATACACACATACACACACACACACACACACACACACACACACACACACACACACACACACACACACACACACACACACACACACACACACATACATACATATACAACACACAGTGATAATTTAATTTTGTTATCATTAGGATGTAAAAGCCATACCAATTCAATGGATTAAACTAGTTGAAAAGGTGGATGAGGGTGCCTTCCATCGCAAACACATGTTTCAAATCATAGTGTGTCCCGGAAACCCAGTGGTGTTACCAAAATGTTTGTACTTACAAGCAGAGGTTAGTGTGTGTACAATTACTGTTAGTAATGTAAGGTCTTGTGCATTCACCACATTTGAATGTTCTGTTCATTAAACGACAAAGTTACAAAACTAATAATGCTTTTTTAATGTATAGAAAAAGTTGAAATTTAATCTAATTTGTCAAAAGTTATTTAAGGTGATGCTGAAGTATTATATATACGCTCAACGAATGTTCAAATTTTTGAACCTTCATATTTTGCACAGCACTAGTTAGTATTCTTGGTTTTAACAGAGGATCATGTGTGATTTTCTTTAATGCAGAACATTAATCAACAGAACCAGTGGGTGTCGGCAATTAGAAAAGCGTGTCTCAATAATCATAGCAAGGACTCCATCTACCATCCCGGAGCTTACGTCAACAGCAAGTGGAATTGCTGCAAATCTCAAGACAAGTTAGGTCAGTCAAATACAAACACAAACATATACATTACTTATGAGCGTGGCTTAAAATCGGGCCAGAAACTGTATGTGTGTACAAATTAAATTTTAAACTTTGCAACTTTTGCTTATTAATAATTTTAGCTCACAAAGTATTTTAATATTTTCATTCAGTTGTAGACAGTAATAATCCCAGGGATTTTTCTAGAAAATAAATTCGGGGGGGGGGGGGGTAATCAAGTTTTTCAGAAGTATAAAGAGGGCAGGACTTTAACTGACTGCTGAGTGCAACAGCTGACAGGCTGAGTGCAACAGCTGACAGGCTGAGTGCAAGTTTACCATTGAGGCCTAATTCAGGGAGGTGAAATCATTTCCAGTGGGCAAAGTGCCCCCTAGAAAAATCCCTGAACCTTGCGTAACTGTGTAACTGCGTATGGTGAAAGGAAGGTGCCACTATTTTTACTGTATTTTTTTAATTCAATGTGTTGTTTTACAGCTCATGGATGCAGTACTGCTCACAACAGCATAACACTGGGAGACTGGCGTGACCCATTTGATCCAGACGTCGATGCCCAGCTCATCTTTTCGCAGTTTTGGCTTGGCAAAGAGCAGATAAAACTTGTAGCAGACAGCAAGAGCAAGAGCAAGAGCAAAGACAGTTGCAATATCAAGGAGGATGACCAAGTCTTTATTTCATCGTCATCACAAGATACATGTGACATAAATGGCATGCCTGGCAGCAGAAATACGGAGTACCACGAGGTTGTCTCCAACGGTTACATACCTTCGGTGTACGTCAAGGGGTACATGGAACACCACGCTGATGTTACAGACTCAACACCACAGTTATCGGAGGCACACATATACCAGCAGCTTCTTACGGTAATACAACACTTAGAAGATGAACACTTAAGGGCATCTGCCCCCTCTACTCCAACTGAAATACCCTAATAAAAGCACCCTCTACTCCATCTAAAAATATCCTAATAAAAGAGACACTGATATAATAGTGTATTAATATAACACTTTTTATTTTACTGTATATAGTGACTGTCAGTAATGTCCATAGTAACGACGTATAACGTGGTTGACTACACCTGTATTATATGTACTGTACATGTGTGATGAACATTTTTAAAATAATTTCTCAAGGAACATACGTAATATGTATATATGCAGATACTAATAGGTACACGTGGAATCGGTCAACCCTTTTATGCCGCACTTGCAAATGCTTTTTGATTACAAAAAAATTACTTGGCGATGAGTGCCGCCAAGTAAGCAAAGATCGAGTGGCATAAAACTACAATATGAGGGTTGGTAATGCCATACTAATGTAGATCTGGTTACTTGCAAGGTGCATACAAATGTAGGTGTCATCTTGCACACAAAAACTGGGGCATGTATGGCACTAAAACTCAAAAGATGCTGAGGGGGACATGAGGAATAATTGACCACCTAGTGTAATGTGTAGGCCCTGCCCTTGATTGTACACACATGACTTCATAAAACTGACCGTAATTGTACCTTGTAGGCTTGAGCCTAATGTGCTGGGAATAATATAGGTCACAATTTACAATTTAGGGTCTTCGTTCATGAGCATAATTGTGATCCGACATATGTAGACTTATGTACATGTGCACATAAAATTTGACCACATTTTTGGATTTCAAATTTAATAAATTATGCATGGGATTCTAACACGGGAAACTCATGCAGCTTACAGATTTTGTAGATCTTAATACAACAAATGAGGCTACAATATAAATTATGTACATATTCTCAGTTTTCTCATGATGGGTCACAATTTTGGACGTGAGCATAATACAAGATTTTACTGACACTATAATTATAGCTAGTATACAAAGAATGAAGCTGAATTCACTTATTGGTCAGTATACTGTAAAAGTTACCATAATTGTGACTGGATGAAAACCAACCTTATCTGCACATGCAATATTATGACTTTGAAGATACATACAAATTTGACACAAGGGAGACTCAGAGCTTATGATAATGGCCAGTCAACAGACGTGATTTTCCAGCCAACTTTGGCATTTGACCGACCAAACCAAATTTGGCCAGACAAATTTACTATACGTACATTATCAATGGGGAAGTCAATAGATTTACAAAAGGAAAACAAATGTCTGGACAATTTTCAACCCTTATCATGGAGACTAACTAGAGGACTATAAACGATGCAAAATTTGGATTCTTATATTATAGACACATGCAAAGCCAAATAATGCGTGCACATGCTACTGGTGGTATACCGTATGGTAACTTATTTCGACGATAAAATTTTGTGGATTGTCAAAAATCTGCTTTAAGCAAATTCCTTGAAATGTTTTTATCCTCAAAAATAAGTCACCCTATGGTAGATTCTGAATTTAGAATAGATTTTAATTAGGCCTTCCTTGCACCAATTATTACTGCCTCTCTTGAATCATACTTGCTCGTACAGTGAAGCCTGTTAATGTGGATGATAGCTAATCCATATGTTTAGTTAAGTCTTAAGGCCCCATTGGAAGGCTGACCTGGAAAATCAGGACACCTTGATAACACAGGTTCTACTGAGTTAAAAATATTAATGTATGCATGATCTCCCTACACAATAACACTCACGAACATGCATTACGAATTACCATACAATGACTATTTATCATCAAAATATTTATCAATCAATACATATTGTTATAAGTTTAACATTTTATTTCTTAAATTCAGCTTTGTTCACAATAATAATTCCTATGATAACACCAAACAGTCCGATGGCACTGCCAAAAATCTCAATAATTAGAATCTTCACAAAGAGGGAGGCGTTCTGAGCGTCCGCCAAGGCTGCACCGCTCCCGACAATTCCTACGCACACACCACACGCAATGTTTGTCAATCCGACTGTTATTCCAGCGCCAAACAAGGAGTAACCAGCCGAAAGCAAATCTCTGTCGTAGCCAAATCCACTTGCATCGTAAAGTCCTTCAGCAGAAACATCTTCAATCTTGTTGCCCATGATGATTGCCATGATGATTCCATATATAGCCACCGCCTCGCAGAAGATGATGCTTATGAGGTTACGGGTGCGGATTCTTGGAGCCTTAACCCCTCCCCCGATGATACTGACACCAGTTATGAAGATGCCCCAGGCTGCTCCGAGCACCGACAGCGAAATGGACAAGCCTACACCAAGGCCGGCCCAAATGTATGGCGACATTGTTGAGAGCATCCATCCAAAATCAACACGGGTACCAATGCCAACCAGCATGTGGTAGAGACCCACACAGAGTAATGTAAAAACACTTGCGCCATAGAATATCTGATATGGAAGGGAGCACACCATCTGAAAGCAGAATAAATCACATTAACGTGTTATTCTAAATAAAGCACACCAATATGTTGAAGGAGTATTTAAGCAAACAAGTTTACAAATATTATACATATATACAAATTACATACCTTCCAACATGCGATTGTAGCTACGATCAATCCAGAAAGCGCCACAAACTAACAGTAAAAATGTAACAAAATGGTGGACAGGTTCATTCTATTTAATGCACGCCTCGTTAATATGCTAATGTTTACTTAGACAGCATACCTGCGGGGGTATGCTTTTATAGAACAGCGACAAAATGAGCGTCAGTGATGCGCAGACAAAAGAATTTCTAGAGGAGATAGCCACTAAGGGGATTGACTTGCCGGCCGTCAAAGGTACCTTGGCGGAATACGAGGCGGAGGGTACGGTCATTGAAATTTGTAAAACCGCTCTGGAAAAGAAGTGAGAAGTTATGTTCACCTTGTGCGAACAAACCTGTATGTGTTTATTTATAGCAACTGCCCTGTGGACATAATTTTCCATCTTATTGGAGAAGTGAGAAAGAACGTGCTCACTCCAGCATCACTGGACGCTTGTACATTAGCAGCTGCTCCGTTGGTTAGTGGAGAAAGAGATAATGCAGCTAGTGCGAAGCCAGCCACTGCAGTCGCAAGTAAGCTAGCTAGCTTGTTACATGCATGTATTGTCACAATGTGTGTTGTAATCACACACCATCTGTTACCATCTGTTGTCATAGATCTGTGTAGTTGCTTTGTGCACAACCAGTACTTGTCCAGTAATCAAAGCATTACACTTGGATGTATGATTAAACACTCCATGTGGTTTCTGGTTACACCCCAGTTCATGCCTAAGTGAACTGGTACAGCCAACTTCCTAAAACAGTAATCGATAAAAGCCCATCTATGCCATACCTGAGTACGTGCTCGTGTATGTATCATAAGCTACGTCAAAGGAAAGGATGGCTATACAAAGCTTTGTGTATTGGCTTTTGTTTAGTAATTTCTGTTGAAATAAAATGTGTAAAGTTTTGCAAACTTGTGTAGGATGTAATGCAAACACTGTGTTATTTCACTACACTAGGACGGTTTGATGGTGGAAAGTTATCAACTTCAGTGTCAACAGTGCTACAGACGATATGCAGGGAGTGGGGTAGTGGTGACGTGGCACAGCTGATGGCGGCCTCAGTGGGCAGCAAGTACGTCATGAGTGTGCATGCCATCAAGAACAGCCGTAGGAAAATGGAGGATCGTCACGATTGCTGTGTTAATATCAACCCAGTATTTGGATTGGAGGTATAGCAATATGTACATGCTAGGAACCTAATATGAGGATGTTTGACAGGTCTCTCTATAGGATACAGTGTAATAGTAGCTCTAACAGGTATACAGTGTAATAGTAACTCTTAACAGTTCTCCCTATAGGATATGGTGTAATAGTAGCTCTAACAGGTCTCCCTAATAGTAGCTCTAACAGATCTCCCTATAGGATAATGCGTAGCTCTAAAAACTGAGTCTCCAGCCTTTATATACATACACACTGTGGGATACAATATTTAGATGCAGTGAAAACAGCTGTAATACCCTGTACCAGTATATCTTGTACTATAGGGGCTACCAGGGTATGCCTATTTTGCAGTGTTTGATGGTCACGCAGGAGTGGAGGCGGCAACGTATGCAAAATGCCACCTGCTTAGCACTATCATACGGCATCCATTATTCACCACCAAAGATGTCGCCAAGGCTATTGGTGAAGGCATCGTCATGACTGATAAAAACTTTTGTACTAAAGCTGAAGAAGAAGTACGTACGTATACTGTAGTGTATGTGTTCCTTTATATCTTATGGTTGTATATCTAGTTGCATATGTGTTAAAACTTCATGTTGTTTGTTGTGAATAGAATCTGCGTAGTGGTACTACAGCTGTGGTTGGCATGGTGACAGATTCACACCTCCACATGGGATGGACGGGAGACTCACAGGTTGTCCTGGTCAGAAGAGGTGTCCCTGCATTTACATCACAACCTCATAAACCTGAAAGAGAGGTATATTAAAGATACGCATAGAAATTTATGGTGGCATGGAATTTAATTTGGTTTGGGAGATTTCCGAATTTAATTCTGCCAATCACTCATGTTTGTATAATTATGTAATTTAGACTTTCACCAAATGCCCAAATTTGCTGATACGCCAAATTAAGTTGCCACCAAATTTATCTGCTATGCATGGTATCAAGAGTAAATCTATTATTTACTCTTGATGATATATGCAACGTCGTCAAATAGCATATTGAGTGTTTGAAATTTAAGCACCATGCGGCTGTAATTCTGTCACTGCAGGATGAGAGACAGAGAATAGAAAGTGTCGGTGGGTGTGTCATGTGGGTGGGATCATCCTGGAGGGTGGATGGTCACCTCTCGGTCTCCAGAGCAATTGGTGAGGCATTATTTAGAAGTAAAATATGTGGCTAAAATGTTAACCTACTTTATGAAATGGACTGACTGAGGGATCAGTCACTCACTGAAATCTCATACACCCTTGCCTGAGTCACTCAATGAAATCTCGTACACCCTTGCCTGAAATCATGAAATTGATTGACTCACAATTAATTGACTCACAACTCAGTAATTTTCTGTAAACTTCCAGAAATTTATACCTTTCAAGTGATAAATCCCACACATTTAATTGATTTCAAAATCAGATTTGAAATCAAGAAACCAGAGCAGTTTAGAGCTGATTTCAAATCTCACACACAATTTTGAAGAGTGACAGACTGACTAGAGCCGGAACATCTTTTATGCGCATTTTTGTCTTGACATACCTTGCTACAATGCATAATAGTTAGTCTCGCTAGCCAGACCGCTTTTTTTTCTTTTATATTGGGACGGGAAAAAAGGGTCTGGTACACTCACCAGTAAAATCCTGTGCAGTGTCCTACCCAGTTTGAGGTAGGCGACGATTGGCTGACGGTTAGCTGTAATAGGCGATGACGACCAACCAAAATACCTGACACAAGCATCCAAATCCTAAGCATCGAAGAATGCCTCCAAAGCTTCTTGCTGCTTCGCTTTAAGTGGCCCAAAGCCTGCTTCTTTCACCGCTTCTTCCAAGGCTTGTGCAAGTTCCATTTAGCATGAACAGGTTAGTAATAAAATGTAGTAGCGCTATAGAATTATTATTAAATACACGGTGAAAGAAGCAGGCTTTGGGCCACTTAAAGTGAAGCAGCAAGAAGCTTTGGAGGCCTTCTTCAGTGCTTAGGATTTGGATGCTTGTTGGTTGGTCATCATCACCTATTACTGCTAACCGTCAGCCAATCATCGCCTACCTCAAACTGGGTAGGACGCTGCACAGGATTTTACTGGTGAGTGTACCAGACCCTTTTTTCCCGTCCCAATATAAAAAGAAAAAAAGCGGTCTGGCTAGCGAGACTACATAATATAGTGGCTTAGATATTTGTATCACACAAATACAATATACTGCAGGTGATGTGGAAAATAAACCGGCCGTCACTAGTGAACCAGATGTAGCCAGTGTCGAGTTGGATGGGACTGAAGATTACGTTGTGTTGGCATGTGACGGCATTTGGGATGTGATCCGACCCAGTAAAATCCCACAATTGGTATATGCACACTTGACTGGAGGAGGTAGCAAAGAAATGGTGGCCAAGTCACTTGTAGACCATGCCAAGGCTGAGGGATCGTCTGACAATATGACCGCCATTGTTGTTTTCTTTAATACGTTTGAACTGAAAGAACCACCTCAAGTAATATCAGAATCAAGTGAAGATGAAGGTGATGATGAGGAAGATGATTCATAATCTATGTTTATAGATGTAAATTTTAAACATATTATGTAACTTTTTATACCACATTAAAGTAAGGGCGTGGCTTAAATTTACGGCGCGTAGGTGTTTATGCACATACTTCCAAGTTTTTCCGGGGGGTTTTCGCAATAAAAATTTTAAATGTTGTGTTTAGTTGATAATTATTATAATCTATTACTAAACGACACGTATAGGACAATTTTATCGTTTACCTTATTGCCAGAGTTTATTTGAGCCGATTTGAGCTTGACGGTCCGGTTCTACTACGATTTCAAACATTCGTAAAGATGGCTGCCGAACAGATGAGGAAAGTCGCTGGTCACCTTACCTGTCCTATTTGCTACGAGTTGTACAAGAAGCCTAAATATCTTCCATGTTACCATTCCTATTGTGAAGAGTGTCTAGTGAAGCTGGTGGCGCAGTCCAACATTACTTGTCCAGAGTGTAGGAAAACTAGTGTCGTCCCTAGCGGAGGAGCGCAACAGTTGCCAAACAATTTCTTTATTAATCGTCTGTTAGATGAGGTTGCTTTGAAGCGCAAAGTAGAGGGAGAAGAGGAAGCAAAATGTGATCAGTGTGTGAGGGAAGATCCTGTTGAAGTTCTATGTTTAGATTGTGGTATCTTCTTATGCAACTATTGCTATGGTCACCACAAGTACAGTAAGGAATATCAGAACCACAACATGATGCCACTCAATGAGTTACAATCCAAGAAAGAAGAGATTACTATCAAGCCAAAAGCTAAGTACGCAATGTGTCAGAAGCATGAGCTAGAGCTGAACTTTTACTGTGAAACATGTGACCAGCTGGTTTGCCAATATTGTATCATGAAGGATCACTTTAAGCATGATCATGACACGGTGAAGGAGATAGCTTCCAAGCACAGGAAAGAATTGGACAAGATCATGGAACCGGTAGAGAAGATGATTGAAGGATTGTCCATAGTATGCAAGAAAGTAAGCAACACGAGGGACAAGATTGGGACACAAGCCGATGATATTGATAAAGAGATTGATAGATATTATGAAGAATTACACCGACGATTACAGCAACAAAGAGATGAGCTAAAGAAGGAGCTACATGAAGCATCCAGACAGAAGAAGAAAGAGGTTACGTTACAACTGGAGCAAATGGAACACACCCAAGCACAACTGGAGAGTATAAGAGAACTGAAAGGCGCAATGAAGAATGGGTCAGACCAAGAGGCATTGTTGATGAAGAAACAATTAGTTGATGATGTGAAGAGGATAAGTGACAGCTACAACAAATTAGATACACAACCAGTACAGTCAGCCACTATGAAGTTTATCCCTGTAGAAGAGTACAAGAAATCAATGCCACAGTTTGGACACTTGTCTCATGGTGATGTTTGCCCAGTGAATTGTGAAGCTGTAAATATTCCTGAAATGGTAACTAAGGGAGAAAAGGTAAAATTTTCACTAATTACCAAAGATAAAAGCAACTACCTTTGTCACAAAGGAGGGAGTAAAGTTATCATACAGGCGCAATCAAGTAGAGGAGATGTCACTCCAGTAGAGATAAAGGATAATAAAGATGGCAGCTACTCAGCATCATTTGTAGCCAATCAAGTTGGAGAGGTAAAGTTGTCAGTTACCATAAAAGGACAGCAGATTAAAGGTAGCCCCTTCAATGTAAAGGTACACAGAAACTACACTACAATAGATAAACCCAGCAAGGTAGTCAATGATGGTGGGAGGATGGGAGAGCCATGGGGCATTGCATTTAATAGGGATGGCATGTGGGCAGTAACTGATGATACCAACCACTGTGTGTGGATATTTGATAGAGAAGATCAGCTGATTAGGAAGTTTGGTAGCAGTGGAACTGACAATGGCAAATTTAATCGTCCATTTGGGGTTGCATTTGATGCCAATAATCACTTGTATGTGACTGATTTTAATAACCATAGGGTGCAAAAATTTAAAATCAATGGTAAATTTATGATTTTATTTGGTACCGAAGGGCTAGGCCATGGTCAACTTACGAATCCAATGGGTATCACTACCCATAAAGATAAGGTGTATGTCACCGAGTGTCATAGCGGTAAACGTATTTCAGTGTTCCAGTTAGATGGTCAGTTTAGTCACATTATTGGGTCAGGTCATTTGAGTAACCCTCATTATATTGCAGTCAATGCTAATGATCGATTGTTAGTTGCTGAATGTAGCCACCACTGCATCTTCATATTTACACTGGATGGTAACTATGTGCAGAAGTTTGGCACACGAGGCACTGGTACGGGACAGTTGAGTAGTCCAAGTGGTATTGCTATTGACAAGCATGGCTTCATTATTGTGACTGATAATACAAACAATTCTGTGTTGATCTTTGATCAAGATGGTGTCTTGAAACACAGCTTTGGATCAAGTGGTTCTGGTCATGGTCAGTTTACATCTCCTCGTCAGGTAGCCATTAGTCCTGCCGGTGACATTTGCATATGTGACACAAGCAATAAAAGGATCCAGATTTTTTCCTCGCTCTATAGTGTGGTGTGACCAGTAGCTAGCTAGCCACTAGCTAGGATAGGTCATTATTGTTCTTTGGTAGTTTTATAGTAAGTCTTTGTACTTATAGCTTTTATTCTTAATTGTAGCTGCTTGCTTACAGTATTCATTTATAAGAGTGTATATATGCATGCATGGGTATCCACTTTTGTGACATGTCATTTGCGATTTGTTTTTTCATTACTTGCGGAGTTAGATCTACCATAATACATAAATATATATATCATATAATTCGTTTAGAAATAGCTACATGTAACTAACTGACTGCATGGCGGAGCTGCGTACTTCACGATCACAGATGCTACATTATAGCTAGCTACATGTATATGTCAGTCTGATGGAACACATAAGAAAAAATTTATTACTTTCCCATATATATAGTTTATGAAATTTAAGTAGCTAGTTATTGTATGCTATATAGCTAACTAGTTATGACATACATATATATATATATATGCATGGTCTTACTAAGCTGGAATAGCACTGGAAAGCAAAACATTTACTTTGTTTTGCCTTTACTTAACACACACGAGGTAAAGTAGCATGCTTACCTTAACAAGATAAAAGTTTAACCGGCGCCAGTGAAACCAAGTCGAGAGCCAATTGCCAACTAAACTGTTTTAGTAACAATACCAAACATTCCTTTTACTGTTGATGTGTTAGAATCCCAGTTAAACTACTTACAACTCTTTTTAATAACTTGAACATGTTAGAATAACAACAAATAGCATGTCATAAGCACACGAGAATAATGATGCGGATGGTACCATGCAGGTGTGAACACGTATTTTTGTGTAAATCACACTTGTGCGTGTGAATACAACACACATGTTTTTACAGTGTGTTCCAAGGAAAGAATTATATACCCCTGACAGGAGTCAAAAACTTGGTGTGATGGTCAGGAGTATCGAAAGACATAGAAGCTTTAGTCAAATCCTGCCCAGAATGCCGAAAGTCAGCAACTCTTTCAAGGGAGCCATTGATAAAGCCTCCACTACGCACCAAGCTATATCCATGGGAGAAAGTAGCTAGCATATCGGATTTATTTGAGTTGAACAAGACAACGTATCTCCTAGTAGCTGACTATTTTTCATGATTTGTGAAAATACAAAAACTCACTTCTACCACTTCCACAAAATTAATGTTCACCTTGTATGAACAAACCTGCATGTGCTTAGCTATTTATAGCAACTGCCCTGTGGACATAATTTTCCATCTTATTGGAAAAGTGAGAAAGAAGTCAAAGAACGTGCTTGCTCCAGCATCACTGGATGTGTGTACATTAGCACCTGCTCCGTTGGTGAGTGGAGAAAGAGATAATGAAGCCAGCCGCCCCAGTCACAAGTACAGAAGAATAAGCTAGCTAGCATGTTGCATGTATTGTGTGTTGTAACCACACACCATCAGATCTGTTACCACCTGTTGTCATAGACCTGTGTGTAGTTTGCTTTGTGCGCGACCGAGTAGCTACTTGTCTAGTAGTCAAAGCATTACACTCGGATGTATGATTCAACACTCCAGCTCTTCTGGTTACACCCCAGTTCATGCCTAAGTGAACTGGTACAGCCAACTTCCTAAAACACTAATAATAAAAAAGGCCCTATGCCATACCTGAGTACGTGTACATGTGTGTATCATAAGCTTCAAAGGAAAGAGTGGCGTTTAAAACAGAATGCCACTCTATACAAAGCTTTGTATATTGGCTTTTTGTTTAGTAATTTCTGTTGAAATATAATGTGCAAAGTTTTGTAAACTTGTGTAGGATGTAATGCAAACACTGTGTTATTTCACTACACTAGGACGGTTTGATGGTGGAAAGTTATCAACTTCAGTGTCAACAGTGCTACAGACAGTATGCAGGGAGTGGGGTAGTGGTGGCGTGGCACAGCTGATGGCGGCCTCAGTGGGTAGCAAGTATGTCGTGAGTGTGCATGCCATCAAGAACAGCCGTAGGAAAATGGAGGATCGTCACGATTGCTGTGTTAATATCAACCCAGTATTTGGATTGGAGGTATAGCAATATGTACATGCTAGGAACCTAATATGAGGATGTTTGACAGGTCTCCCTATAGGATACAGTGTAATAGTAGCTCTAACAGGTATACGGTGTAATAGTAACTCTTAACAGTTCTCCCTATAGGATATGGTGTAATAGTAGCTCTAACAGGTCTCCCTAATAGTAGCTCTAACAGATCTCCCTATAGGATAATGCGTAGCTCTAAAAACTGAGTCTCCAGCCTTTATATACATACACACTGTGGGATACGATATTTAGATGCAGTGAAAACAGCTGTAATACCCTATACCAGTATATCTTGTACTATAGGGGCTACCAGGGTATGCCTATTTTGCAGTGTTTGATGGTCATGCAGGTGTGGAGGCGGCAATGTATGCAAAATGCCACCTGCTTAGCACTATCATACGGCATCCATTATTCACCACCAAAGATGTCGCCAAGGCTATTGGTGAAGGCATCATCATGACTGATAAAAACTTTTGTACTAAAGTTGAAGAAGAAGTACGTACGTATACTGTAGTGTATGTGTTCCTTTATATCTTATGGTTGTATATTTTGAAGAATGCTAGTTGCATATGTGTTAAAACTTCATGTTGTTTGTTGTGAATAGAATCTGCGTAGTGGTACTACAGCTGTGGTTGGCATGGTGACAGATTCACACCTCCACATAGGATGGACAGGAGACTCACAGGTTGTCCTGGTCAGAAGAGGTGTCCCTGCATTTACATCACAACCTCATAAACCTGAAAGAGAGGTATATTAAAGATACGCATAGAAATTTATGGTGGCATGGAATTTAATTTGGTTTGAGAGATTTCCGAATTTAATTCTGCCAATCACTCATGTTTGTATAATTATGTAATTTAGACTTTCACCAAATGCCCAAATTTGCTGATACGCCAAATTAAGTTGCCACCAAATTTATCTGCTATGCATGGTATCAAGAGTAAATCTATTATTTACTCTTGATGATATATGCAACATCGTCAAATAGCATATTGAGTGTTTGAAATTTAAGCACCATGCGGCTGTAATTCTGTCACTGCAGGATGAGAGACAGAGAATAGAAAGTGTCGGTGGGTGTGTCATGTGGGTGGGATCATCCTGGAGGGTGGATGGTCACCTCTCGGTCTCCAGAGCAATTGGTGAGGCATTATTTAGAAGTAAAATATGTGCTAAAATGTTAACCTACTTTATGAAATGGACTGACTAAGGGATCAGTCACTCCATGAAATCTCATACACCCTTGCCTGAAATCATGAAATTGATTGACTCACAACTCAGTAATTTTCTATAAACTTCCAGAAATTTATATCTTTCAAGTGATAAATCCCACGCATTTAATTGATTTCGAAATCAGATTTGAAATCAAGAAACCAGAGCAATTTAGAGCTGATTTGAAATCTCATACACAATTTTGAAGAGTGATGACCCCTCAGACTGACTAGAGCCGGAACATCTTTTATGTGCACTTTTGCCTTGACATACCTTGCTACAATGCATAATAGTTAGTCTCGCTCGCCAGATTGCTTTTTTCTTTTTATATTGGGACGGGAAAAAAGGGTCTGGTACACTCACCAGTAAAATCCTGTGCAGCGTCCTACCCAGTTTGAGGTAGGCGACGATTGGCTGACGGTTAGCAGTAATAGGTGATGACAACCAACCGAAGTGTCGAAGAATGCCTCCAAAGCTTCTTGCTGCTTCACTTTAAGTGGCCCAAAGCCTGCTTCTTTCACCGCTTCTTCCAAGGCTTGTGCAAGTTCCATTTAGCGCGAACAGGTTAATAATAAAATGTAGTAGCGCCATAGAATTATTATTATTAATAACCTACTGTGGCGCTTTAATACACGGTGAAAGAAGCAGGCTTTGGGCCACTGAAAGCGAAGCAGCAAGAAGCTTTGGAGGCATTCTTTGACGCTTAGGATTCAGATGCTTGTGTCAGGTACTTTGGTTGGTCGTCATCACCTATTACTGCTAACTGCCAGCCAATCATGACGCTACACAGGATTTTACTGGTGAGCGTACCAGACCCTTTTCCCCCCGTCCCATTATAAAAAGAAAAAACAGCAGTCTAGCTAGCGAGACTACATAATAGTGGCTTAGCTATTTGTATCACACAAACACAATATACTGCAGGTGATGTGGAAAATAAACCGGCCATCACTAGTGAACCAGATGTAGCCAGTATCAAGTTGGATGGGACTGAAGATTACGTTGTGTTGGCATGTGACGGCATTTGGGATGTGATCCGACCCAGTAAAATCCCACAATTGGTATATGCACACTTGACTGGAGGAGGTAGCAAAGAAATGGTGGCCAAGTCACTTGTAGACCATGCCAAGGCTGAGGGATCGTCTGACAATATGACCGCCATTGTTGTTTTCTTTGATACATTTGAACTGAAAGAACCACCTCAAGTAATATCAGAATCAAGTGAAGATGAAGGTGATGATGAGGAAGATGATTTATAATAATTATGTGTTTATAGATGTAAATTTTAAAAAATATTATGTAACTATAATTATACATACCACATTGAAGTAAGGGCGTGGCTTGAATTTGCGGTACATAGGTGTTTATATTATCTATGGTTTAAGCGCATACTTTCGGCATAGATAATCTATGCTTTCAGCAATAGAAATCCTACTGGCAGTTGTAGTTGATATGATCTATTACTAAACGTAAAGGACAATTTTATCGTTTAACTTATAGTAGCCATAGTTTATTTGAGCTTGACGGGGAAGCTTAGGCCGGTTTTACTAGTTCATCGAGTTTCAAACATTCGTCAAGATGGCTGCTGAACAGATGAGGAAGGTCGCTGGTCACCTTACCTGTCCTATTTGCTACGAGTTGTACAAGAAGCCCAAATATCTTCCATGTTATCACTCCTACTGTGAAGAGTGTCTAGTGAAGCTGGTGGTGCAGTCCAACATTACTTGTCCAGAGTGTAGAAAAACCAGTGTCGTTCCTAGCGGAGGAATGCAACAGTTGCCAAACAATTTCTTTATTAATCGTCTGTTAGATGAGGTTGCTTTGAAGCGTAAAGTAGAGGGAGAAGAGGAAGCGAAATGTGATCAGTGTGTGAGGGAAGATCCTGTTGAAGTACTGTGTTTAGATTGTGGTATCTTCTTATGCAACTATTGCTATGGTCACCACAAGTACAGTAAGGAATATCAGTACCACAATATGATGTCACTCAATGAGTTACGATCCAAGAAAGCAGAGATTACTATCAAGCCAAAAGCTAAGTATGCAATGTGTCAGAAGCATGAGCTAGAGCTGAACTTTTACTGTGAAACATGTGACCAGCTGGTTTGCCAATATTGTATCATGAAGGATCACTTTAAGCATGATCATGACACGGTGAAGGAGATGGCTGCCAAACACAGGAAAGAACTCGATAAGATCATGGAACCAGTAGAGAAGATGATCGAAGGATTGTCTGTAGGATGCAAGAACGTAAGCGACACAAGGGACAAGATTGGGACACAAGCCAATGATATCGATAAAGAGATTGATATGTATTATGAAGAATTACACCGACGATTACAGCAACAAAGAGATGAGCTAAAGAAGGAGCTACATGAAGCATCCAGACAGAAGAAGAAAGAGGTTACATTACAACTGGAGCAAATGGAACACACCCAAGCACAACTGGAGAGTATAAGGGAACTGAAAGGCGCAATGAAGAAAGGGTCAGATCAAGAGGCATTGTTGATGAAGAAACAATTAGTTGATGATGTGAAGAGGATAAGTGACAGCTACAATAAATTAGATACACAACCAGTACAGTCAGCCACTATGGAGTTTAACCCTGTAGAAGAGTACAAGAAATCAATGCCGCAGTTTGGACACTTGTCTCACGGTGATGTTTGCCCAGTGAATTGTGAAGTAGACCTACCTCAACATGTACTTGAAGGAAAAGTACAATTCAACATTGTTACCAAAGATAAAACCAACCACCTTTATCACAAAGGAGAAAGCGAAGTTGTCGTTCAGGCACAATCAAGTAGTGGAGATGTCACTCCAGTAGAGGTAAAGGATAATAAAGATGGCAGCTACTCAGCATCATTGGCAGCCAATCAAGTTGGAGTTATGAACCTGTCGGTTACCATCAAAGGGCAGCACATTAAAGGCAGCCCCTTTAACCTAAAGGTGCGTAGAAAATACACTACAATAGATAAACCCAGCAAGATAGTCAATGAAGGTGGTGATAGCATGGGAAATCCATGGGGCATTGCATTTGGCAGGGATGGTATGTGGGCAGTAACCGATAGTACCAATCACTGTGTGTGGATATTTGATAGAGAAGATCAACTAGTTAGGAAGTTTGGTACCATAGGAACAGACAATGGCAAATTTAATCGTCCATTCGGGGTTGCATTTGATGCCAACAATCACTTGTATGTGACGGATTTTAATAATCATAGGGTACAAAAATTTGAAATCAGTGGTAAATTTTTGATTTTGTTTGCTTCCAAGGGATCTGGCAATGGTCAACTCACCAAACCATTAGGCATCACAGTCCATAATGATAAAGTATATGTTGCTGAATGTAGTGGTAAACGTATTTCAGTATTTCAGTTAGATGGTCAGTTTAGCCACATTATTGGGTCAGGTCATTTGAGTAACCCTCATTATATTGCAGTCAATAGTAATAATCAGTTGTTAGTTGCTGACTATAACCACCATTGTATCTTCATATTTACACTGGATGGTAACTATGTGGGCAAGTTTGGCACACAAACACAGTTGGGTGGTCCAAGCGGTATTGCTACTGACGAATATGGCATTATTCTTGTGACCGATAATACCAATAATTCTGTGTTGATTTTTGATCAAGAAGGTGTCTTTATACACAGCTTTGGATCAAGTGGTTCTGGTCATGGTCAGTTCTCATATCCTCGTCAGATAGCCATTAGTCCTACCGGTGACATTTACATCTGTGACACATGCAATAAGAGGATCCAGATTTTTTGCTCTTAGCTATAGTGTAGTGTAACCAATAGCTATAGCTATAGTAACCACTAGCTAGGATAGGTCATGATCATTATTGTTTTTTGGTAGTTTTATAGTAACTAAATGCATGATCTTTATACTTATTATTCTTGTAATAGTATTTGTTTACAAGAGTGTCTGGATATCCACTTTTATACAGCTTTTATTCTTGCTTACAGTGTTCATATAGAGTGTATGGGTATCCACTTTTGTGATACAGGTCATTTGGAATTTGTTTACATTATACTTGTAGAGTTAGATCTACCATAACACATATATTGTATAATTCATTTAGAAATAGCTACATTAACTAACTGTTGTGTACTTCACTATCATAGATCCCAGTTGCATGTATGTAGCTACAACTAACTGGTAGGTTAAATTTTCAAGACATCACTATATAGCTATATACAAAGGAGAATAATCAAGATATATTCCTTAATTGCATGGGGCGAGCCCCACCATATGGGATCAACAGTGAAATCTGTGTTCTTGCTTGCTTGATATGTCAAGATCCCTGAAAGCCGTTTAAGTGCAAACCAACATTACATCAAAATATATAACACATGGAGTGCTAACCATATAATCAGCTGCCTTGCTGCCCTATAGCCGGCTACACAATTTTCTACAATATAAAGCTTATTATAAAAGATATAATAAACAAATCTTCCTTTACACTTTGTCAAAAGCCACGGGGCCTCACTGTTTACTTTTCTTTATAATAGCTGATACCATCCATGACTTCCGCTTGGACCATTCCATTTACACTGGATGGTAACTATGTTGGCAAGTTTGGGATACAAGGCACTGGTAGGCGACAGTTGAGTGGTCCAAGCAGTATAACTACTGATGTGTATGGCTTTATTCTTGTGACTGATATTACTAATAATTCTGTGTTGATTTTTGATCAAGATGGTGTCTTTAAATACAGCTTTGGATCACGAGGTTCTGGTTTCATCTTGTCAGATAGCCATTAGTCCTACCAGTGACATTTACATATGTGACGCAAACAATAATAGGATCTAGATTTTTCCTCTTAGCTACGTATAACTATATAGTGTAGTGTGACCAGTAGTAATGTATATAACCACTAGTTAATTTTATTGTTTCTGGTAGTTTTATATAATAACTAGCTAGCTAGCTACATGAACTTATACCATGGAGCTTTTTATTCTTGTAGCTATAGTAAGAGTGTGGCTATGGGTAATCCACTTTTGTGACATGTCACTTGAAATTTTGTTTTTACATTAACTATGGACTTGCAGACTGGAGTTAGATCTACCATAATGCAGAAAAAATTCATTTATAATAATAGCTACATGCATGTAGCTAACTAACTGACATGACTTGCAGAGTTGTGTGCTGCCTAGTTCACTCCTCTATATACATAGCTATATAGTAGCTTATTTTAGAAAAATTGTTTAGAAATACGTAGTGATGTACGTGTAGCTACAGCTAACTGGTAGGTAAATTTTGAAGTCAACATCATGCACTATATACTCAAAGGAGAATGATTATTGCTGTTGCATTTTTGCCTCAAGATAGCTATAGATATTAGGAAATCATAGCTGAATTTAGCTAGTTAACCCAGGAAAGTGAAAAATCCAAAGGACTCAACAAAACATGTGGTGGAAAATCTGAAAGTAAACACAGTAGCTATAGCTACTTCACACCTCACTCATCAATTTTGCCTCTTCATCTTGCTATACGTACTTTACATTTCCCAAAGCGATGTCATCTTGAAGGTGATTAAAATTGTTTGCATGGCCATTGCTTCCTTTGCTGTGAGTAACACTTGTTTCCTACAATGCCAGCTTAGCTACTAGTGCTGGTTTGCCCATGCCCAGCCTCATTAGACACTCTTTACAGTGTCCAAGCATCCGAGCATGGATAGCAAAGGTCAGATATGAACAAACCCACTAAACCCAGGCCATGTCATGACAAATGTATAAATGAAGCATGTACTGAGTTGTTGTACTATCATGTCACATGCATGAATTGCATGCATGCATGCATATAGCTATAATATAACAACTGTTTATTGTCATACATGTTACACGTCATCTGGCATGGTTGCAACACTAAATACACTTTCTAGCTATATAGCTGGATGTGTGCATGATTTGATTGCGGCAACTTGTACTTAGCTAAATGCATACAGTAATATTTAATCAATAGATACACAAGAGATCAATAGTTAGGATAAACATAGATCAAGAGATCAACATAGTTACCAACTCTAACAGGTCTCCCTATAGGATACAGTGTAATAGTAGCTCTAACAGGTCTCCCTATAGGATATGGTGTAATAGTAGCTCTAACAGGTCTCCCTATATAATTATAGGATGATGCATACCTCTAAAACTTGAGTTCCCAGCTTTTATATACAGCACTGTGGGATACGATATTTAGATGCAGTGAAAGCAGCTGTAATACCCTATACCAGTATATCTTGTACTATAGGGGCTACCAGGGTGTGCCTACTTTGCAGTGTTTGATGGTCACGCAGGAGTGGAGGCGGCAACATATGCTAAATGCCACCTGCTCAGCAATATCGTACGACATCCATTATTCATCAAAGATGTTGCCAAGGCTATTGGTGAAGGCATCGTCGTGACTGATAAAAACTTTTGTACTAAAGCTGAAGAAGAAGTACGTACGTATACTGTAGTGTATGTGTTCCTTTATATCTTATGGTTGTATATTTTGAAGAATGCTAGTTGCATATATGTTAAAACTTCATGTTGTTTGTTGTGAATAGAATCTGCGTAGTGGTACTACCGCTGTGGTTGGCATGGCGACAGATTCACACCTCCACATGGGATGGACGGGAGACTCACAGGTTGTCCTGGTCAGAAGAGGTGTCCCTGCATTTACATCACAACCGCATGAACCTGAAAGAGAGGTATATTAAAGATAGTTTAAGATACACATAGAAATTTATGGTGGCGTGGAATTTAATTTGATGGTTTGGGAGATTTCTGAATTTAATTCTGCCAATCGCTCATGTTTGCATAATTATGTAATTTAGACCTTCACCAAATGTCCAAATTTGCTGATACGCCAAATTAAGTTGCCACCAAATTTATCTGCTATGCAGTAAATCGATTATTTACTCTGCAACGTCATCAAATAGCATATTGAGTATTTGAAATTTAAGCACCATGTGGCTGTAATTCTGTCACTGCAGGATGAGAGACAGAGAATAGAAAATGTCGGTGGGTGTGTCATGTGGGTGGAGTCATCCTGGAGGGTGGATGGTCACCTCTCAGTCTCCAGAGCAATTGGTGAGGCATTATTTAGAAGTAAAATATGTGCTAAAATGTTAACCTACTTTATGAAATGAACTGACTGAGGGATCAGTCACTCACTGAAATCTCATACACCCTTGCCTGAGTCACTCAATGAAATCTCATACACCCTTGCCTGAAATCATGAAATTGATTGACTCACAATTAATTGACTCACAACTCAGTAATTTTCTGTAAACTTCCAGAAATTTATACCTTTCAAGTGATAATTCCCATGCATTTAATTGATTTCGAAATCAGATTTGAAATCAAGAAACCAGAGCAATTTAGAGCTGATTTGAAATCTCATACACGAGTGATAGACCCCTCAGACTGACTAGAGTCGGAACATCTTTAATGTGCATTTTTGCCTTGACATACCTTGCTACAATGCATAATAGTTAGTCTCGCTAGCCAGACCGCTTTTTTTCTTTTTATATTGGGATGGGAAAAAAGGGTCTGGTACACTCACCAGTAAAATCCTGTGCCCAGTTTGAGGCAGGCGATGATTGGCTGACGGTTAGCAGTAATAGGTGATGACGATCAACCAAAGTACCTGACACAAGCATCCAAATCCTAAGCGTCGAAGAATGCCTCCAAAGTTTCTTGCTGCTTCGCTTTAAGTGGCTCACAGCCTGCTTCTTTCACCAATTCTTCCTAGCGCAAACAAGTTAGTAATAAAATGTAGTGGCGCCAAAGAATTATTATTATTGTTAACCTACGGTGGCGTTTTAATACACGGTGAAAGAAGCAGGCTTTGGGCCACTTAAAGCGAAGCAGCAAGAAACTTTGGAGGCATTCTTCGACACTTAGGATTTGGATGCTTGTGTCAGGTACTTTGGTTGGTTGTCATCATCTATTACTGCTAACCGTCACTCAGCCAATCATCGCCTACCTCAAACTGGGTAGGACTCTGCACAGGATTTTACTGGTGAGTGTACCAGACCCTTTTCCCCGTCCCAATATAAAAAGAAAAAAAGCAGTCTGGCTAGCGAGACTACATAATAGTGGCTTAGCTATTTGTATCACACAAATACAATATACTGCAGGTGATGTGGAAAATAAACCGGCCATCACTAGTGAACCAGATGTAGCCAGTGTCGAGCTGGATGGGACTGAAGATTACGTTGTGTTGGCATGTGACGGCATTTGGGATGTGATCCGACTCAGTAAAATCCCACAATTGGTATATGCACACTTGACTGGAGGAGGTAGCAAAGAAATGGTGGCCAAGTCACTTGTAGACCATGCCAAGGCTGAGGGATCGTCTGACAATATGACCGCCATTGTTGTTTTCTCTGATACATTTGAACTGAAGGAACCACCTCAAGTAATATCAGAATCAAGTGAAGATGAAGGTGATGATGAGGAAGATGATTCATAATCTATGTTTATAGATGTAAATTTTAAAAATATTATGTAACTTTTTATACCACATTAAAGTAAGGGCGTGGCTTAAATTTACGGCGCGTAGGTGTTTACGCATACACTTCCAAGTTTTTCCGGGGGTTTTTCGCAATAAAAATTTTAATTGTTGTGTTTAGTTGATAATTATTATAATCTATTACTAAACGACACGTATAGGACAATTTTATCGTTTACCTTATTGCCAGAGTTTATTTGAGCTTGACGGTCCGGTTCTACTACGATTTAAAACATTCGTAAAGATGGCTGTCGAACAGATGAGGAAAGTCGCTGGTCACCTTACCTGTCCTATTTGCTACGAGTTGTACAAGAAACCAAAATATCTTCCATGTTATCACTTATATTGTGAGGAGTGTCTAGTGAAGCTTGTGGTGCAGTCCAACATTACTTGTCCAGAGTGTAGGAAAACAAGTGTCGTCCCTAGCGGAGGAGTGCAACAGTTGCCAAACAATTTCTTTATTAATCGTCTGTTAGATGAGGTTGCTTTGAAGCGTTAAGTAGAGGGAGAAGAGGAAGCAAAATGTGATCAGTGTGTGAGGGAAGATCCTGTTGAAGTACTGTGTTTAGATTGTAGTATCTTCTTATGCAACTATTGCTACGGTCACCACAAGTACAGTAAGGAATATCAGAACCACAATATGATGCCACTCAATGAGTTACGATCCAAGAAAGAAGAGATTAACATCAAGCCAAAAGCTAAGTACGCAATGTGTCAGAAGCATGAGCTAGAGCTGAACTTTTACTGTGAAACATGTGATCAGCTGGTTTGCCAATATTGTATCATGAAGGATCACTTTAAGCATGATCATGACACGGTGAAGGAGATAGCTCCCAAGCACAGGAAAGAATTGGACAAGATCATGGAACCGGTAGAGAGGATGATTGAGGGATTGTCCATAGTATGCAAGAAAGTAAGCAACACGAGGGACAAGATTGGGACACAAGCTGATGATATTGATAAAGAGATTGATAGATATTATGAAGAATTACACCGACGATTACAGCAACAAAGAGATGAACTAAAGAAGGAGCTACATGAAGCATCCAGACAGAAGAAGAAAGAGGTTACGTTACAACTGGAGCAAATGGAACACACCCAAGCACAACTGGAGAGTATAAGGGAACTGAAGGGCACAATGAAGAATGGGTCAGACCAAGAGGCATTGTTGATGAAGAAACAATTAGTTGATGATGTGAAGAGGATAAGTGACAGCTACAACAAATTAGATATACAACCAGTACAGTCAGCCACTATGGAGTTTGTCCCTGTAGAAGAGTACAAGAAATCAATGCCACAGTTTGGACACTTGTATCATGATAGTGTTTGTCCAGTGAATTGTGAAGTTGTAGATATTCCTGAAATGGTGACTAAGGGAGAAAAGGTAAAATTTACACTAATTACCAAAGATAAAAGCAACTATCTTTATCACAAAGGAGGGAGTAAAGTTATCATACAGGCACAATCAAGCAGAGGAGATGTCACTCCAGTAGAGGTAAAGGATAATAAAGATGGCAGCTACTCAGCATCATTTGTAGCCAATCAAGTTGGAGAGGTAAAGTTGTCAGTTACCATAAAAGGAGAGCAGATTAAAGGTAGCCCCTTCAATGTAAAGGTACATAGAAACTACACTACAATAGGCAAGGTAGTTGATGAAGGTAGGAAAATGGGAGCACCATGGGGTATTGCATTTGGCATGAAAGGTATGTGGGTGGTAACTGATGATACCAACCACTGTGTGTGGATATTTGATAGAGAAGATCAGCTGGTTAGGAAGATTGGTACCAAAGGAATAGATGATGGGAAATTTAATCGTCCATTGGGAGTAGCATTTGATTCCACAAATCACTTGTATGTGACTGACTGTGGTAATCACAGGGTGCAGAAATCTGACATCAGTGGTAAATTTTTGATTTTGTTCGGTACCCAGGGATCTGGCAATGGTCAACTCACAAACCCATTAGGTATCACAGTCCATAATGATAAAGTATATGTTGCTGAATGTTGGGGTAAGCGTATTTCAGTGTTCCAGTTAGATGGTCAGTTCAGCCACACTATTGAGTCAGGTCACTTGAGTAACCTTCATTATATTGCAGTCAACACTAACGATCAGTTGTTAGTTGCTAACTGTGGTCACCACTGCATCTCCATATTTACACTGGATGGCAACTATGTTGGCAAATTTGACGCACCCCAAGGCACTGGTAGGGGACAGTTGAGTGGTCCAAGCGGTATAACTACTGATGTGCATGGCTTTATTCTTGTGACTGATACTAGTAATGATTCTGTGTTGATTTTTGATCAAGATGGTGTCTTTATACACAGCTTTGGATCACGAGGCTCTGGTCACGGTCAGTTCTCGTCTCTTCATCAGATAGCCATTAGTCCTACCGGTGACATTTACATCTGTGACACATACAATAAGAGGATCCAGATTTATTCCACTTAGCTACGTATAACTATATAGTGTAGTGTGACCAGTAGCAATGTATAACCACTAGTTAGTTAGTTTTATTGTTTCTGGTAGTTTTGTATAATAACTAGCTAGCTAGCTACATGAACTTATACCAGCTTTTTATTCTTGTAGCTAGTAAGAGTGTAGCTATGGGTAATCCACTTTTGTGACATATCTCACTTGAAATTTTGTTTTTACATTAACTACGGACTTGCGGACCAGAGTTAGATCTATCATAACGCTATTAGAAAAACTTTGTTTAGAAATAGCTATATGCATGTATATATAGCTAACTAACTGACTTGCGGAGTTGTGTGCTGCCTAGTTCACTCCTCTATACACATAGCTATATAGTAGCTAGCACTATATTTTAGAAAAAATTGTTTAGAAATACGTAGCTAGCCATATACGTACGCGTAGCTACAGCTAACTGGTAGGTAAATTTTGAAGTCAACATCATGCACTACTCAAAGGAGAATGATTATTGCTGTTGCATTTTTGCCTCAAGATAGATATTGAGAAATCATAGCTGAATTTAGCTAATTAACCCAGGAAAGTGAAAAATCCAAAGGACTCAACAAAACATGTGGTGGAAAATCTGAAAGTAAACACAGTAGCTATAGCTACTTCACACCTCACTCATCAATTTTGCCTCTTCATCTTGCTATACGTACTTTACATTTCCCAAAGCGATGTCATCTTGAAGGTGATTAAAATTGTTTGCATGGCCATTGCTTCCTTTGCTGTGAGTAACACTTGTTTCCTACAATGCCAGCTTAGCTACTAGTGCTGGTTTGCCCATGCCCAGCCTCATTAGACACTCTTTACAGTGTCCAAGCATCCGAGCATGGATAGTAAAGGTCAGATA
Source organism: Spongia lamella (assembly GCA_963930835.1). Classification (NCBI taxonomy): domain Eukaryota; kingdom Metazoa; phylum Porifera; class Demospongiae; order Dictyoceratida; family Spongiidae; genus Spongia; species Spongia lamella. The sequence goes on from OZ005755.1 coordinate 2,897,245, forward strand.
TGAACAAACCCACTAAACCCAGGCCATGTCATGACAAATGTATAAATGAAGCATGTACTGAGTTGTTGTACTATCATGTCACATGCATGAATTACATGCATGCATAAAGCCATAATATTATAGCAACTGTTTATTATCATAATATAATGTTACACGTCATCTGGCATGGTTGCAACACTAAATACACCTTCTAGCTATAACTATATATAGCTGCATGTGTGCCTGATTCAATTGTGGCAGCTTGTACTTAGCTAAATACTTACAGTAATATTTAATCAATAGACACACAAGAGAGCAATATATATCTTTATATTTGGGGAAGTAATGCTATATAGCTACTACTGCATGGCAAAAGAAGAGAATCAATTGTATCAGTCCAAATGTTCTAATAGAACAGTCATTGGTAATTTATTTAACAACCATAGAATAAGCATAGCTACAGAAAACTTAACACTGTTGCAAGGTGTAAAAATTTATGAAGTTTTTGCAAGAAAAGAACGGAATGCTGCATGCATGAAAGGTAGCTAACTCATGATCATGCTACAGCAATATTTCTCCGCCGGCTATGAATCACAAAATCTCCTTCTGGTAACTATAGCTAGTATAGACATTTCCCTATTTAATTTACACAGGCTTAGCTATAGCCTTCTTACGGGTCCCTAGTGGGATAGTGTGTACTCGAGTGTATATAGCTATGATAGCTAGGGACCAGCCTATTAGAGTATATCTATCTTTGGTAGCCAAACACTACCTATTATACTGGAATTATGCTCGATGCTTTCAGCTACCTATTATGCCCAAAATTATGCTGGCATAATATGCGGGTCCCTAATGATAGCTATATATTAGTTTTCTATATAGCTATTATGTTTATATATAATTAGCTCTTCTATATAGCTATAGCTAGCAAGTGGAACCTGCAGTAATATATCTATTATCAATAGCCATTGATCATATAGAATTTGGCCTTGTATAATTGTAGCTACAATTTGGACACATGTTGGATGATGCATGCTTACACACTGAAGTAGTTATGGGTTTATTACAAAGCAGTAAATATTATTCATTACGAAACTAGAAATTTGACCTATAACACGTGACATCACGTGATCGTATTACTTCATCTATTAGATTGCTAGCTATAGTCCTATGATCAAGTACTTCAAAATTATAAGTATATAGCTATAGCGTATAGGAGCAGATCTAGAGCCATAATGAATCATTGGATGTTCCATTCCACGTATGTTGTTCTGCTTGTTCACCACTGATGCACTCCGCAGTGCCAACACATTCCTCATATATTATTATTATTATTATTATTATTAAATTAATGATAATTGGTAAGAAGGAAGACAAAGTCTTATAAAACCAACTGAATCTCTATAACTAAATCATACATATTGAAATCTCAAACTACTTAAAAAAATATCTAATTGAGTTTTAAATGATAATAAATTTGATGCGTTGACAATTTCAGAGGGTAATCTATTCCAGTGGTCTATGATTCTCTATATAGTCACCGGCTTGCAGCAGGGATTTATGTAGCAGGCTAGCTACAGTATCCACAGTGATGAAAGCTCTTGTTTACCTTTTTATAACTGTGACAAACATCAGGTAGCTAATTGTTATGTAGCACTCACAATCTAAAGCTACTGAAATTCTGGTGAGTGAATACATTAGAAATGATACTTGAAGCCGGTATACTCACATGCGTATGCCCACATTACAACAGTTAGAGTGATTTTACCAGCATCATAATAAAAACATGGGAAGTTATAAAACCTGGACTGGACTCTGTGTTACCTTCAGTGTAGAAGGTATAATATTATAATCTATGGTGTAGATCAGCTCCGGATACTGCACACTAGTAAAATGATGCGGAGATGCAGGGCTTCCTAGATTTGTACTGTATATACAGTCGCACATTCACGTATCTGCTATTGTTGCGCCTATATTTGTGGCAGGCGCTCCACAAATCAATTCAACTATAGCGCTAACATTGTATGGGACTGCAGGTGCCTCAATGCCTGCTCCGGCTGTAAGTGTTACTAAAGTATAAATCTAGTTTCAAATTCCCAGTCATCACCCCAAATAACACAGCAAGCTATACATGATAGATCAATATCACAAAGTTTAACAAAATCTACATAATTATATCTGTAATGCATGCAACTACAAACAATTGTCTTTATACCAGCAGTACATGTCATGCCGTAGCCTTCAAACCAAATTCCTAATATAATCCTTGTGCACCTGTGTAAACCTCACGAACGTGGTTCGGTCAATGCGGCAGTGCTGAATAGGAGTAAATGTGAAAAACCTTTTTCGTATGCAGTTAAGACGGGCATGACAATAAACATTTCTGTAATCTCTTGACAACTGGTATTTTTCTGTGTTAGGACTAGGATATTGGCGCTTCGCGCCCTCTACTATCTATGGGGATTATTGAACATAATTTGTTCTTTGTGCTGAATAACTAAATCATTGCTGAATTCTTTATGCTGCATATCTAATTGCTATACTCTTCTTATTATCGCTCACTGCACGTAATCTAGTCAGAGTCCAGTCCACTCCAGAATCCAGTCCAGAGTCCAGTCCAGGTTTTATAACTTCCCTAAAAACATCCCCCTGCATGAGAGATATTAATGCGATCACGTGATATCACGAGTTAGAGGTCAAAGCTCGTAGGATTTCGTGAATATGTGCGACGAATCGACATAACACAAGATCTGGTAGAAACAGTTTAGTAAATTTATTGCTTGCAACTCGAGTTTTAGCGATCGTAAATATGGCTGCCGAACAGATAAGGAAAGTCGCTGGTCACTTTACCTGTCTTATTTGCTACGAGTTGTACAAGAAGCCCAAATATCTTCCATGTTACCACTCCTACTGTGAAGAGTGTCTAGTGAAGCTGGTGGTGCAGTCCAACATTACTTGTCCAGAGTGTAGGAAAACCAGTGTCGTCCCTAGCGGAGGAGCGCAACAGTTGCCAAACAATTTTTTTATTAATCGTCTGTTAGATGAGGTTGCTTTGAAGCGTAAAGTAGAGGGAGAAGAGGAAGCAAAATGTGATCAGTGTGTGAGGGAAGATCCTGTTGAAGTACTGTGTTTAGATTGTGGTACCTTCTTATGCAACTATTGCTATGGTTACCACAAGTACAGTAAGGAATATCAAAACCACAACATGATGCCACTCAATGAGTTACGATCCAAGAAAGAAGAGATTACTATCAAGGTAAAAGCTAAGTACGCAATGTGTCAGAAGCACGAGCTAGAGCTGAACTTTTACTGTGAAACGTGTGACCAGCTGGTTTGTCAATATTGCATCATGAAGGATCACTTTAAGCATGATCATGACACGGTGAAGGAGATGGCTGCTAAACACAGGAAAGAACTCGATAAGATCATGGAACCAGTAGAGAAGATGATTGAAGGATTGTCTGTAGCATGCAAGAAAGTAAGCAACACGAGGAACAAGATTGGGGTACAAGCCGATGATATTGATAAGGAGATTGATAGATATTATGAAGAATTACACCAACGATTACAGCAACAAAGAGATGAACTAAAGAAGGAGCTACATGAAGCATCCAGGCAGAAGAAGAAAGAGGTTACACTACAACTGGAGCAAATGGAACACACCCAAGCACAACTGGAGAGTATAAGGGAACTGAAAGGCGCAATGAAGAAAGGGTCAGATCAAGAGGCATTGTTGATGAAGAAACAATTAGTTGATGATGTGAAGAGGATAAGTGACAGCTACAACAAATTAGATATACAAACAGTACAGTCAGCCACTATGGAGTTTAACCCTGTAGAAGAGTACAAGAAATCAATGCCGCAGTTTGGACACTTGTCTCACGGTGATGTTTGCCCAGTGAATTGTGAAGTAGACCTACCTCAACATGTACTTGAAGGAAAAGTAGAATTCAAGATAGTTACCAAAGATAAAACCAGCCACCTTTATCTCAAAGGAGGGAGTGAAGTTGTCGTTCAGGTACAATCAAGTAGAGGAGATATCGTTCCAGTAGAGGTAAAGGATAATAAAGATGGCAGCTACTCAGCATCATTTGTAGCCAATCAAGTCGGAGATATGAAGTTGTCGATTGCCATAAAAGGACAGCAGATTAAAGGTAGTCCCTTCAATGTAAAGGTGTGTAGAAATTACAGTACAATAGATAAACCCAGCAAGGTAGTCAATGAAGGTGGAAGGATGGGAGAGCCATGGGGGATTGCATTTGATAGGAATGGCATGTGGGCAGTAACTGATGATACCAACCACTGTGTGTGGATATTTGATAAAGAAGATCAACTAGTTAGGAAGTTTGGTAGCAGTGGAACTGGCAATGGCAAATTTAATCGTCCATTTGGGGTTGCATTTGATGCCAACAATCACTTGTATGTGACTGATTTTTATAACCATAGGGTGCAAAAATTTGAAATCAGTGGTAAATTTGTGCTTTTGTTTGGCACCAAAGGGCTAGGCCATGGTGAGTTTAAGAATCCATTAGGCATCACAGTCCATAATGATAAAGTATATGTTGCTGAATGTCATGGTAAACGCATTTCAGTGTTCCAGTTAAACGGTCAGTTTAGTCACATTATTGGGTCAGGTCATTTGAGTAACCCTCAATACATTGTGGCCAATAATAATGATCAGTTGTTAGTTGCTAACTCTAGCCAACACTGCAGCTCCATCTCCATATTTACACTGGATGGTAACTATGTTGGCAAGTTTGGCACACAAGGCACTGGTAGGGGACAGTTGAGTGGTCCAAGCGGTATAACTACTGATGTGTATGGCTTTATTCTTGTGACTGATATTATTAATAATTCTGTGTTGACTTTTGATCAAGATGGTGTCTTTATACGCAGTTTTGGATCACAAGGCTCTGGTCACGGTCAGTTCTCATCTCTTCATCAGATAGCCATTAGTCCCACTGGTGACATTTACATCTGTGACACAAAGAATAAAAGGATCCAGATTTTTCCTCTTAGCTGCATGTAGCCACCACTAGTTAGGATGGGTTATAATATATTATTGTTTTTTGGTAGTTTTACTTATAACAGCTTTTATTCTTGTAGCTGCTTTATTCATTTATAAGAGTGTATGGATAATCCACTTTTGTAACATGTCACTTGCAATGTTGTTTTAACATTGCATTAACTACTAGTTAGCTATAGCTACTGACTTGCACAACTTCATAGATTTAGCTACCATAACAAAAAATTTTTGTTTAGAAATACTAGCTAGCTATATATACTATATAGTACAGACCATAATAGTGACTGCATGGGCCTTATATTATTTATCATGTAAAATTTGACCTAATTTTAGTCTCAAATTTAATAACTCTATAATCTTTCTTGAGAACACAGAATTTCATCATAGTTAGCTATAGCTATATGCAGAATTTCCTAAGGAATTCAAACTAACTTACAGATTGTGTATGGCACATGCACAGAGAAAAAGAGATAATGTAGATAGGTGTAGCTACTTTTGAGACTGCATGGTTTTCTCAGGCCCATGCCAGTCACTAGCTTCATTCTCTTTGAGAAATGAAGTTGAAAGACAGTGAGATATTCACATGATATTCACATGAATATCTCACTGTCTATCTGTCAAATTACTGTATGAAGTAGCTAGTTTGTCACCAAAAACATGACAATGCAAGTTTACTTGATAGTGATCATGACTCCTTAAGCTTAATTCCTTCTTGCATTGCAACTCGGTATAATTATATTACAACTAGCGCATATTCCTGGTTTACTGTACTTGTGGTGACCACTAAGCATAAAAGATACCACACGTACAATGCAAACACAGTAGCTAACTAGTCTAATACACAGGATCTTCCCTCACTGATAGCTCCCTCAAGATCTAGTGGTAAAAGGTGATCATGATTGCTGATAAGAAATTGTTTGGCCGCTGCTTTGGTTCACTCTTTTGCTGTGCATGAGCTTGCTGTGCATGAGCAACACTTGTTTCCTACAAGCTTATGTAACTAACGTTTGCCCATGCCCCTCACCGTCCTCATTATACACTCTTTACGGTGTCCAAGCATGGATAGAAAAGGTCATGAATCTCATGATTATCGGATATGAACATAACATGTCATGACAAATGTATACGTATAAATGAAGCATGCAGTTTTTGTGCTATATATCATATGCATGATGAATTATATAGCTATATATAGCCATATATTTTCTTGTAATATGTTACACGTTATCTGCAACACCAAAATTAATACACCCTGTAGCTATTAGCTACACACTCTAGCTAGAGCTATAGCTAGTTAAGTTTAGTTGTATGTGTGATTCAATTACTTAAATAAAAAGATACACAAGGGATCAAATATATCTCTACTATAATTAATAATTAATTTATACTACAGTAAGTACAGCTATATATACATTATTGTTAGAACAACATGGCGGCAAAAGAAGAATCATCAATTGAATCAGTCCAAATGCTCTAATAGAACAGTCATTGGTGTGACCTATTTAACAACTACAAAATGAGCAGAGGCTGCAGACCTTATAAGGTATTAACTTAACACTGAAACTATAATTGTAATTTACCTTTAGCTGATGCAAGGTATGAATTTTGCATGAGAATACTGCATAGCCATGCAGCTAGCTACATGAAAGGCAACTCAAGCAACAATTGGCTCCTAACATGAATCACAAAAAATTCCCCTTGGTAGCTAGCTAGCTAATCCTGCATGTGTGTAGCTGTATGCATGATATATCTAAATACACTGAGTATTGTTGGCTTTGGCTATTATACATAGGCGACGGAAGTAGGGGGCCAGGGGGCCATGGCCCCTCTTAAATTTTAAGGATCTCCATAGGAATTCAATTTTTGCAATAGAAAATCACTGCCAAGTGGCCCCCCTAACTTTCAGTACCTTCCTCCGCCACTGGGCTACTAGATAGCTAGCTAGCTACTGTACATGTGACACTTTTCACTCTCCCTCATGTCATCATATTTTTAGCTAGCTAGCTACAGCATCGTTCACCATAGGTAAAGTCACTGCAAAAGAAAGTAGCTAAAATCACTACAAAAGAAGTCACCCTTTATAAATATAGGCATATAGCTATCTAATCTAGACTATAGTCAAAAGAAACACATTCATGACAATATCTAACCTGTATGCTACAAAACACAATAAAGTTAACGTTATTATTCATATTATTGCATGTAGAAACAAAACTCCATCTAGCTAGTTAGTGTTTATATGATCTAGCTATGCCTTCATTTATACTGCTGAACCAGCATGTTATATTATTCTATATAGCTACCAGCTGATTTAGAAAATATTATTTAGCTAGCTAATGTTTGGCCCTTCATCATAGCTATCTATTATCAACAGCCATTGTATGCTTATACATCAATAGAATTTGTCCCTGCATGCGATTATATAAAAGAGCAGGGGCAGATCTAGGATATTTTGAGGGAGGGGGCTAAACCTAGAAGTGTATCTCTGAAGCAGGGGGTCTGGGGGGCGCAGCCCCCCAGAAGCTATAGGCTATTTGGTTTTTGAACTACCAAAATCAAGGATTTAGAGCACATTTGATGGATTTTTTAAAAAGGGCTAATAAAATGCATGTATGATTGAACCAGGGGTGTGGTGGGTGCAACCCCTCTGAGGGTATAGGTTATTTTATTTTGTAAAGTGTAAAAATGACACTTAATGCAAGAATTAATGTGTTTTAGTGCATTTTATATCAATACATAGAGTCTATAATGTTCCTTGAGGTTGCAAGGAGGGGGGGCTATAGCCCCCTAGCCCCCTAGCCCCCCTAAATCCGCCACTGAAGAGTATATAGTTATTATCAAGTTAATGGGATAGGGCCCTCCCAAAGGATTGTATACAGAAGCCATGGCCAATTCCTCAGTGTTATTATTATTATTATTATATTAATTAATGTACAGACCCCCAGAATGGGGTATTAACGTACATATAATGATTATATAATTTAAGTTTAAATAAGTCAAGTGATGGGGAAATGACAATATCCTCAGGTAATTTGTTCCAAATTCTTATAGTGGAGGGGAAGAAGGAGTAGGAATATACATCTACTCTAGTTAATAAGTGGAGGAGACGAAGTGAGTGGCCACGTGTGACACTTGAATTATAAACCAGGTCACTATGATTGACTTGTACTAGATCATTAAGAATTTTATACATCATGATGGCTTTAGCCTCATATCTTCTTTGTTCTAGAGTTGGTCAGTTTAATTGCCGCATCATGGCTGTTACACTAGAATATCTTTGATAATTATTACTAACAAATCTTGCTGCTTTCCTTTGGATACGTTCAAGATTATAAATACTGGATTGAGTATGTGGGCACCAGATTGTGGCAGCATATTCTGCAATAGGACGAACCATAGACTTGTAACAAGCATCTTTTACTGATGTAGGGCACGAGTTAATATTCCTCTGTAAAAAAGCTCTAGCTGAATTAGCTTTGTTTACTACATGATTAATATGATCTTTCCATGTTAGGTGATCATCAATGTATACTCCTAAATATTTGACAGAGGAGGCTACCTTAATCTTTTTCTTCTGAATGGTGTAATCATGTACAATTGGATGTTTAATATTAGCAATTCTTATTATCTCACATTTCTCAGGATTAAAAGACATTTGCCACGTATCGGCCCATAGCTGAAGTCTATTCAGATCTTCTTGTAGAACTAAACAATCATCCTTACTGTGTATAGTGGTGTACAACAGGACATCATCAGCATAATTATAACTTAACTCTAGAAATAACATTCTGAGGCAGATCATTAATATAACAAAGAAATAATAATGGTGCTAACACTGTTCCTTGAGGTACCCCTGATATCACTTTAGTGTAACTGCTACTGTGACCATTTATAATAACTTGCTGTAATCTTCCAGACAGAAAATCTTTAATCCAAGATAATGTGTTGCCTCGGATTCCATAGCGAGAAAGCTTATAGCAAAGACGGTGGTGAGGTACTCTATCAAAAGCCTTGCTAAAGTCAAGTAAAACCACATCTGTTTGTCTTCCCATATCAAGATTCTTAGAGAAGTCATTGATAGTATTTAATAATTGGGTTTCACATGATCGGCCGCTCCTGAAGCCATGTTGCTCCTCGCACAAAACGTTGTGTTCCTGAAAGTGTTGTAATACATTGGAGTATATAATATGTTCCATAATCTTGCAACAAATACTAGTGAGTGATATTGACCTATAATTTGAGGAGCAAGATCGACTTCCTTTTTTGTATACTGGTATGACATTAGCTACTTTCCAGTCTTCTGGGAGTTGTCCCTGGTCCAAGGAAACTTGAAATAGCAGTGTAAGTACAGGAGCCAACTGGTGAGCTAATTTGATTAAGAGATTAGCAGGAATCATATCTGGTCCGGGTGCTTTATGTGGCTTCAGTCCCAACAGTAGCTGTTCCACTCCTTCTATATTAATGTGTATGGGAGTTATATCTGGTAAGAAGGTTTCTTCACTGAAGTGAGGTAAAGTTGTTGTATCCTCCTGAGTGAATACTGAGGCAAAAAATGAATTGAGGATGTTTGCCATATCTTGGGGGTTAGTAAAAGTATTGTCCCCATCATGTAATGGGCCAACGCTGCAGTGATCTCGTTTTTGGCTTTTAATATATGACCACAACTTCTTAGTAGGAGTATTACTATCAGCACTAACAAGGTTAGAGATGTAATTATTGAGAGCTTTCCGACACTCATGCTTACTGACTCTTTTAATCTGATGGTATTTTTGCCAGTCTGCTTCAAGACCAGTTATACGAGCTTGATTATAGCAACGTTGTTTCTTTTGTGATAAACGTTTAATGGTATTATTGACCCATGGTTGATTATATCTTGTAGATGATTCTTTATTAGGCACCATATCCAAGCATCTCTTACAAATAACTTTAATCGCATCCCATAGAACATTAACAGGAGTAGAACGACTGTAGGTATGAATAAAATTAGCACAAAGGTTTGATGCTGCTTGCTGAATGCTAGAGAAGTCAGCTTTGGACCAAAGATAAATTTTCCTTTTAGTAGGAGGGTTTAGTTTGATAACAGAGATTGAACTGATAAAAACAGCTTCTTGTTCTAACCAACGTGCGTGAGTTACCTTTTCATGTATATAGCTAGCTATGCAACATTCATTTGTTTCTTGCAAAATCAATAGTTACCGGTACCTTGCATCTTTCTGTTGTTATATATTATCAAGTTTATGCATGGGATAGGCCCCCAAAGGTCAAAGAATTGTACAGAAGGGCCCCAAAGGTCAAAGAATTCTGCATGGGTTTGTCCCGTTTGTTGCATGACTAGCTACAGTCATTGGTGTTTCCTATTTAACAACGATAAAATGAGCAGACCTAGGAGTTATATTAATTTAATAGTGAAACTATAATCCTTTAGCTTGAGGGTCAGACCCATAGTCAATTCAAGTATCCATCATAGGCCATAATAGCTATACGTCACTAACTGTCATTTAGGCAACATACGTAGCTATATTTCAGTGTATACGTATGCATGCATGGTTGTAGGATTTACCATATTTAAGTAACCTTAAGATTCATAGCAGTCAACAAGTAATATTAACCAGTTGTTACATACGTAGTATATCCAATACTACCCCTTGTACAAGATAGCATACTACGTATATATAGCTACTACATATAGCTACATACATAGCAAATTATACAGCAACATAGCTACATATATAGCTATAGCTAGTCTCAAAAATTCTAAAATTGACTGCTAGCTGGCAAACCATATTATTATAGCTACATGAATAAACTTGCAATCCAACCAAGTATATGTAATATAAAACTAGCTAGCTACAGTGCATGGTCACAGTCAAGTGAAAATATCTGGACCCGTTTATTTCCTGTGTCACAGATGTAAATGTCTCCAGACGGACTCTTAGCTATCGCATGAAGCAGTGAAAACTGCCTGCTTGTACCAAAGCTGTGCACAAAGACGCCATCTCTGTCAAAAATTGTTACACGGCAATTGCCATGCTCAGCAACAAGGATGAAGCCAAACATATCAACAGCAACACCACATGGACCCTTCAATTGACCCCTACCAGTACCTTGTGTACCGTATCTACCCAAGCAACTGTCATCAAATGAAAATACTAGGATGCAATTCTGAAGATAATCTGCTACAAATATCTGGTTATTGGCACTGACCGTAATATAATAAACACTCTCTAAATGGCCTAATCCAATAATACGACTGAACTGACCATCACAGGTAAAAATCAGAATCCGATTTCCATTACAAACACACACTTTATCATCATGGATTGCAATACCTATTGGATTACTCATTTGAGCATTGCCTGATTGGTGATTGCCCAATTGTAGCAGATATGCACCACTGATGTCAAATTTCTGCACCCTGTGATTACCATAGTCAGTCACATACAAGTGATTTGTGGAATCAAATGCTACTCCCAATGGACGATTAAATTTCCCATCGTCTATTCCTTTGGTACCAATCTTCCTAACCAGCTGATCTTCTCTATCAAATATCCACACACAGTGGTTGGTATCATCAGTTACCGCCCACATGCCATTCATGCCAAATGCAATGCCCCACGTTTGTCCCATTTTCCTACCTTCATCAACTACCTTGCTGGGTTTATCTATTGTAATGTATTTTCTGTGTACCTTAACATTGAAGGGGCTACCTTTAATCTGCTGTCCTTTGACAGTAACTGATACCTTTACTTCTCCAACTTGATTGGCTACAAATGATGCCGAGTAGCTGCCATCTTTATTATCCTTTACCTCTACTGGAGCGACATCTCCTCTACTTGATTGTACTTGAATGACAACTTCACTCCCTCCTTTGTGATAAAGGTGGTTGGTTTTATCTTTGGTAACTATCTTGAATTCTACTTTTCCTTCAAGTACATGTTGAGGTAGGTCTACTTCACAATTCACTGGACAAACATCACCATGAGACAAGTGTCCAAACTGCGGCATTGATTTCTTGTACTCTTCTACAGGGATAAACTCCATAGTGGCTGACTGTACTGGTTGTGTATCTAATTTGTTGTAGCTGTCACTTATCCTCTTCACATCATCAACTAATTGTTTCTTCATCAACAATGCCCCTTGATCTGACCCATTCTTCATTGCGCCTTTCAGTTCCCTTATACTCTCCAGTTGTGCTTGGGTGTGTTCCATTTGTTCCAGTTGTAATGTAACCTCTTTCTTCTTCTGTCTGGATGCTTCATGCAACTCCTTCTTTAGCTCATCTCTTTGTTGCTGTAATCGTCGGTGTAATTCTTCATAATATCTATCAATTTCTTTATCAATATCATCGGCTTGTACCTCAATCTTGTCCCTCGTGTTGCTTACTTTCTTGCATGCTACAGACAATCCTTCAATCATTTTCTCTACCGGTTCCATGATCTTGTTCAGCTCTTTCCTATGCTTGATACTCATCTCTTTCACCGTGTCATGATCATGCCTAAGGTGGTCCTTCATGATACAATATTGGCAAACCAGCTGGTCACATGTTTCACAGTAAAAGTTCAGCTCTAGCTCATGCCTCTGACACATTGCGTACTTAGCTTTTGGCTTGATGTTAATCTCTTCTTTCTTGGATCGCAACTCATTGAGTGGCATCATATTGTGGTTTTGATATTCCTTACTGTACTTGTGGTGACCGTAGCAATAGTTGCATAAGAAGGTACCACAATCTAAACACAGTACTTCAACAGGATCTTCCCTTACACACTGATCACATTTTGCTTCCTCCTCTCGCTCTACTTTACGCTTCAAAGCAACCTCATCTAACAGACGATTAATAAAGAAATTGTTTGGCAACTGTTGCGCTCCTCCGCTAGGGACGACACTGGTTTTCCTACACTCTGGACAAGTAATGTTTGACTGCACCACCAGCTTCACTAGACACTCCTCACAATATGAGTGATAACATGGAAGATATTTGGGCTTCTTGTACATTTCACAGCAAATAGGACAAATAAGGTGACTAGTGACCTTTTTCATCTGCTCGGCAGCCATTGCGATCTCGATTACGATTATTTTAAACTCGAACTCTACTACTATGCTACTTCGATCCTCGACTTCATGTCAGCAGAGAATATACTCCTCTATGTCCGCTGTCGATTTAGTAACCCTCGTTGATCGATCAGTATCTTCGCGCAGGCGCTTCAGTATCGTCGGGTAGGAGACTTCCGTGGAGACATAGATACTCCACGCGCCGTGGAGTATCTATGGTGGAGAGAGTGACAGACGGGAGACTGCGATTCTGGATTCAGTCGATTCATCGTAAAAACTTGGCTAAGCACAAATGTCTGTTTATCATTTTAGAGTGTAATTCTGTAAAGTATTAGCCAAGTATTTAATAGCTACTTTGATGCTGAATTGACTATATAACTCGGCACTGAAACAATATATATAATCGCCCCAGGACGTAGCGATCTTAGCGAGTATATCTGTATCGCTAAAATTGTTAATGTTGAAATATAAGAATTTTATCTATACTGGCTCTCTAACAAAACAGTCACTAAATGATTGGTGACTGTACAATTAGAGAATAGATCTGTATGTGCTACTGGTATCACTAAAATTAATATTCGTTAAATCGGTCATAAAATTCGTTAAATATAGTGTTTTATGGGTGTCAAATTTTTCAGTGAAAATTTTGGTCCGGCCCCAAAATTCCAGTGACAATTCCAAATGTTAGCTAATTGTGGGTTCATGCATAAAAAGCATTAACATGAAAATGGGCATTTCAATCTTTGTTGGTGCCAGTTTCCTTGTATGATCAGAGGACCAAAGCAGGTACATTAGCTATATAGCTAGCTATTATCATGTATAAATTTTTAAGTATAGCATATATAGTTGTTCTATATATGTGTTGCCCATCTTCTTTCTTCTATTGTAGGCCATTCCGCTAATTCATGCAACGTGGCTGTGACACTATATATAGAAGTAATTGAATAATCATTTTTAACAAACCGAGTTTGTACTGTTTCAAGGCTTTGCCGGTAGCTAGCTACATTTTTTCTTGTGTGGACTAATGATCCAGCAAGTATCATGCATGTATTCCATTATAGCTTTAATATAGCTATATGGCTTAACTATTTTTGGGCAAGACTTAATGCTTCATGCTTTTATGCATGGAGTTTTCCTTGTGCGAAATTCTGTTAACGTGTTCATTAAAGGATGACATATGAGCTCATCATTGGTCACACATAAATATTTTTCATAGCTATATAACTATATGTAGCGGCTTTATAATATAATCAAAATATGATGTTTTTATTGCATTTGGTTGACTTGAATGACATGACATTACTGAGCCACGTGTTGGTCCATTTCTGGAGCAAATTTAAAGATCGTGTGATCTTACGCATAGATTCAATAGTTCTGTAGCTAAATATGCTGGAGCATAATATCGTGGCCTGGCATCATGCATATAAAGTTTAATCAAATTCTTAATTGTGTAAGTTGAGTCAATTATAAATAATAAAGGTGCTAAAACGGTAGCTTGGGGAGCAATGCCTTAAATTGAAATCACTGTCAGTAATTTTTATAGAAAAAATTCAGGAGAGGCAAATCAAGATTAAAAATATAGAAGGGCAGGACTTTAAATGACTGTTGAGAGTAGCTGCTGACTAAGTGGAAGTTTATCATTGAGGCCTAACTCAGAGAGGAAAAACCATCTCCTGCCCCGCCCCTTTCCCCCTAGAAAATCCTTGCATGCATGGACTATGATAGTTATTATCACTTGTACATCCATCCACAACCACCGCCCTGCATGCATTGTGTTCTTCCTGATTCCTGATCCATGTCAATATAGCTGGGTAACTACTTCTAATCCCATGCATAGCTAGCTATATAGTGAGAGAATATAAAATCGTTTGTGTCAAATGCTATTGTAGACCTATAGTGTCGCGGTGTAGTATCTAGCTATAGCTGTGGCTGTTTGCTTTTGATTAAATTGTGTGCAAATTCAAGTCATGGATAATAGCCTGCTAAGTGGTTGTGTTACACATGATCCCTTAAGCGAAATTCATACATGTTGTTCATTACAAAATGATATGATGATCAGTATAATTATATACTCCTCTAAATCATGAATGATGCAAAATAGCTCAGTATAACTATACTATGTGCATGTTCCAGCTGGGCATATGGTAGTTAAAGAAACGGGGAGGGGGGATTCAGTAGGATCGGTGTCAGGGGAAAATGTGTCTGCCAGGAAAATCTGTCCTACCGGACAGGATATATACGTACTGTACTGTCCATCCTATAGGACATGCATGGCCAGTGTCCGGTCTGTACAATCAGTTGAAGGGCACTGCATGCAGGATTTACTTAACTAGAATGTGTACAACTGATTTGCCATTCTCCAATCTGAAGGAACAGTTCCCCAGCTCTGATTTGATATCTTATCAGGGCCACGAGTCACTATAACTTTGGATATAGTTTTGACTTTAAAGCTATACGCCGGTAGCTTCTTTTTAGTATACCTATAGCTTGTTATAGAGGTTAGCTCTCCTGCACGAAAATCTTTGTTAGAGAAGTCAGATTATTTTATTACTACTGATACTCAGTATTGGATCGTTGAGTGCTCTATTAGAGTACGATGGATATTATTTTTCTAAAGTATTATATCACCTGTTTATGCTCGTCACGATGGCTCGCGGGGAATGACCATAACTATATTCAGTGTTCTAGTTACCATGTCAACCTACGTAATTATGTAAACATCACTGAGGTACCCGAGTTATATTTAGCCGTGTAGACATCCGGGACATACTCTCAAGCATCGAATCCGCATCAAGTATGGCTGCCGAAAAGATACCCGATCATCTTACCTGTCCCATTTGCAACGAATCGTACAAGAAATATTCTCCGAAGGAGCCCAAATATCTTCCGGAATGTTACCACTCATATTGTGAAGGATGTCTGGTGAATCTGGTCCATGCCAGGCAAGAATCCAACATAACGTGTCCAGACTGTAAGAAAACGAGTTCCATTCCTACTGGAGGAGTGGAACAGTTGCCAAACAACTTTTTTATTAATCGTCTGTTAGACGAAACTTCGTTAAAACTTAAGGTGGAAGGAAAAGAAGAAGTAAGATGTGGCCTTTGTGTGAGGGAAGACTCAGCAGTAGTTGAAGTTCTATGCGTAGATTGTGGCAAATTTCTATGCACCTACTGTTTTGACAACCACAAGTATAGCCGTACAGAGTATCAAAGTCATGAAACGATAACGCTTAAAACTTTACAATCTAGGGAGGAAGGCCCCAATATCAACCCAAAGGTAGCATCATGCCATGAACATCAACTGGAATTAAAATTCTATTGTGAAACATGCAATCGGCTGGTTTGTGAATATTGTATCATGAAGGACCACCTTAAGCATTATCATGATATTGTAAAGGAAAAAGCTACCAAGCATAGAAAAGAACTTGACAGAATTATGGAACCAGTGGAGAATATTGAAGCGGAGTTGTGCATGGTAAACATAAAAATTAGCAAAGTGAGGGATGAGATCGAGACAAAGGCTAATGAGATTGAGAAAGAGATTGATAAGTACTATGAAGAATTATACCAACGATTACAGCAACAAAGAGATGAACTAAAGAAGGAGCTACATGAAACATCCAGACAAAAGAAGAAAGAGGTTACACAACAACTGGAGCAAATTGAAAACACTCAAGTGCAACTGAACGGTGCAAAGGAGTTAAATAATGCAATCAAGAAAGGGTCAGACCAAGAAATATTGTTAATGGAGAAAAAGTTAGTTGATGATGTAAAGAAGTTGAGTGACAGCTACAACAAATTAGATACACAACCGGTACAGTTAACCACTACAGAATTTATTCCTGTCGAAGAGTACAAGAAATTGATGCCACAGTTTGGGCACCTGTTTGATGGTGCTTGTTCTCATGCTTCTGAAATCATAAATGTTCCCAAATGGGTATTCGAAGGTGAGGATATTGAATTTAAGATCATTACGAGAGATAGGAACAACCATGTTTGTAACAAAGGAGGGAGTGAAGTTGTCATTCATGCACAATCAAGTAGAGATGTTGCTTCAGTAGAAGTAAAGGATAATAAAGATGGCAGCTACTCAGCATCATTTGTAGCCAATCAAGTCGGAGAGGTAAAGTTGTCAGTTACCATAAAAGGACAGCAGATTAAAGGTAGCCCCTTCAATGTAAAGGTGTGTGGAAAGTACACTACAATAGATAAACCCAGTAAGGTAATCACTAAAGTTGGGTGGATGGGAACACCATGGGGTATAGCATTTGGTAAGAATGGTCTATGGGCAGTAACTGATAGGTCCAACCACTGCGTGCGGATATTTGACAGTCATGATAAAATGATTCAGACATTTGGAGCCAATGGAAGTGACAAGGGTAAATTCAATAGTCCAACAGGGATTGCATTTGATGACAATAATCATTTGTATGTAACTGATAGCTGGAACAATAGAGTGCAAAAATTTACTGTCACTGGTACATGTTTGCTCCAATTTGGCAGCCATGGATCAGGAAATGGCCAACTAAACAATCCACTAGGTATCTTAGTCCTTAATCGTCATGTGTATGTTGTTGAGAATAGTGGTAATCGTATTTCAGTCTTCCAGTTGGACGGTCAATTTAGCCACATCATTGGGTCAAACTACTTAAAAAATCCTTGTTACATTGCAGTCAATGCTATTGATCAATTGTTAGTTGCTAACTCTGGTCACCACTGCATCTCCATATTTACACGGGATGGTGGCTACGTGAGCAAGTTTGGTACACGAGGTACTGGTAAGGGGCAATTAAAAAATCCAACGGGTATTGCTACTGACATGTACGGCTTCATTTTTGTGACCGAAGAGCATAATAATCGTGTATCAATCTATGATAAAGATCGTAACTTTCTACACAGCTTTGGATCAAAAGGTTCTGGTCATGGCCAGTTTTTATTGCCTCGTGGAATTACTATTTATAGTGGTGACGTTTACATATGCGACTCAAAAAATGAAAGAGTCCAAATATTTTAACACACATGGCTACCTACTTTAGCTATATGGCAGTTTTGTTTATAGTTAGTTAGCTGGTAGATGTTTTTGAAATAATATTTGCTAATATAAATATAATGGTTATGGAATTAACTATCTAGCCGGTAGCTATAACTATAAAGCGCTTATGCTACCAAGTAGCTACGTAGCTGCATGCTGCAAGTAATTATGGTATAAATACAACAAATTAAAACGGAATCGATTACTAAATACATGCAAGTTATACGCATGTGTTTAACCATAGATAGTATAGTACCCGGGATTGGCGTCCAGCCCTATCAACACCAATTAACAGATTCACTCCGTGTTGAATTTTAGTAATCGGAAATCCTTAACATTATTCGGATTTTGTGTTACAGATGGCGGACTTTGAAAGTGAAATACGTATTTATTCGACTAGCTTAGAGGCATATTCGCTGGCGTTAATCGCGGGTATGCTATGCATATCACTTTGTAATATACTATCTTTATACATATGTTTAGTTTATTATATAATGTGCTGAAATGACACTTATTTCAAGAAATAATGC
Organism: Spongia lamella; assembly: GCA_963930835.1. NCBI lineage: Eukaryota > Metazoa > Porifera > Demospongiae > Dictyoceratida > Spongiidae > Spongia > Spongia lamella. The sequence continues at coordinate 2,915,860 of OZ005755.1, forward strand.
ATTTTAGTGTGTTTCTATACCAATACATCACTCTTTTGGCTTCTTTGATATATTTCTGGAGGGGGGGGGGGGTCTCGAGACCCCAAAGACCCCCCTGCTTTACAAAAATTTATTTGTAATAGTGCAACAAAATCCTTTAGGTACAACAAAAAGAACTTGTGGAGGGAATTCTATCTTTTGAGATATTTATTAAACAATGGACAGATTTTTTGCCAGAAGTTTACGAGGCAAATTGTGTAGTTATAGTACTGATGAATAGTATTATCGTGATTGTGTTTTGTTGATACTAATGTATTGTACAAATAATTTATAAAAAGTAGTCCAATAATCATGTCTTCTGATCTGTGTTATATCCTCTTGCAAAAATTAAATGGAGCATTGCATACTAGTTGCCTAGCATACATGCACATAAATACTCCACAGTCCGAGTGGTTCTTTTATTGTGGAACCTCCTGAGGAAAAACAGTAGACCATTTACTGGTGTGAAGGTGGCGGAACAACATGATATTGATGATAATTATATTCTTCCAATAGTTTTAAGCATCTGTCATTGGTTCCATTCATTGAAAGTCATAATAGCACAATTGATGATGCCAGAAATTTATAGCAGCAAGGCACTAATGTGTACCCAGATGAACTGGTACTAACAGCAGCTGTTTGTTAAATAAATCCATGGTTGCATCTTTCATCCAACTGATGCCCTCTTCTGTCCTATAAAAATAGCCAACCATTCAAATAACAGCACTGTCAAACAGAAAAGGTTTGGAAAAGATTTTATATATCAAAGGCTAACAAGTTAGCACTTTACAGAAGTTCTTTACGCATGGATTTCATACACTTCCTAATGGTTACAGGCCTTGTGATTATATCTTCTATGTTCTTTTAACATTCAATTACCTTGAAATACAAGAAAATAAACGAAGTAGCGTACAAGCATTGGCTTATCAACCCTTGAAACGATAGCGCAGCATTGATTATAAACCTCACAGAGATGGTTAACGATTGGTTGTTCATCCATATAACTTACATTCCTTTGTTCTATAATGTATAGCCTATTAAACGGCGAAGTTCTGGTTCTATACTATTAATCTTACACCGTTTTAAATGCCCAGCCGTGACGGCCATTGTAAAAAACAGTAGTTTTAGCGAAAATAAGCAGGACTTAACAAACCATACACCTTGCTTCTGTCAACTATTTACTAAACCAAACTAACTTCAACATCTGAAACTAATACGAAGATCCACAGCCTCCAGTTCATCTGTTATTCCCCTCCTTGTAAAAATTTTCGTTGACAGCGGCACCACAAGACTTCAAACGAATTGGCAACTACGATTCAATACGGACGGCTCAGAGCACATCAAAGGGCTTTGTGGGGGACGCCAATCCCGGGTACGGAGAATATACTATCTATGGTTTAACTTCCTGAAGGTATGCCGGCATGCATGGCTATAACTATATAATGTGTAGCTATAGCTAATAAGGTCTAGCTATGCAGCTTTTTACTTTCATCACAACAAAATTTGATTGTTGATGGATGTGACCTTATAGTATAGCTAATTTATGTATAAGTACATCGTGCTACTAGCTGAGAGGCATTTTACCAGTTGGAAGACAACCCGAGGCAGCTGAGTGTTTCAGTTGTAAATGTGCATGGGTGTGGCATGCCATGCATGTAACAAACAAGACTAGCTATTTAGCTAAGTCTTAGCCTCTGTCACTGACTGCAAAAATTATTCACAAAATAACACGTGACCTATTAGGATATTAGGAGTAGTGTGGGCGAGATGGTCTCGGAGATGGTAGAAGACTACTTTGGAGAGAACATTGACAAAAGCCTGTTTGAAGATGAAATGATAGCAACAGCACAGCTAATCAGAAAACGAAAAAAGAGTCTTTATGAACTACAATCGGTCCAAAAAGAAATGTCGCCGGAAAAAGACAAATATGTTTTTATCACGATATTTGCTCAGCATGCTTCAGTTGTCGTTGTTGATAAAGAATTGTTTGATCGAGTTTTTTTCACGCCAGTTTTTGGACAAATGATAACCGGATGGAATCTAAAAATGGATTCTAAGTTTGAGAAACTAGCAGGGGAAGTTCCATTACAGCAGTATCACGTGTGCCTTGACGATAAGGGAACCAAATACATCTTGGCCAGAAATATGTATTACATAAGTTGGTTCATGAAATCCAGGAGCTTTTTTGCTGGGGAGACAGCACTTGCATATATACACCTGGAACTTCTTTGTCTTCTAGTGGCACCTTCTCATTACAAGCTTGTCCTGGATGACTGTTTGGAATTTGCAAAGAGGTTTGTTCGTGAGATTGCTATAAACGAGAGGGACTTTCGGGAGAAAGAGCTTGATGTGTTCTTCAGAACAATCAAAGTGTCAGAAGGATACATTACTGCGTCGATCGAAGAAAGATCTCGTCAAAACAAAGCCAGTGCACTATCTGCTGCTCTCTCGTATTTCAGTAGTTTCAGATTAGAAAGAACCATTATCTTGCTTGGCATACTTATTGGTGCTTCAATATGTGTCTCTTATTTCATTAAATAACTAGCTAGCTACCAGTATATATAGTAATACGTAAATGTGAGTTTAATAGAATTATATACTGCAGCTTTGTTTACTATAGTTTTATTATATTTTTATAGGTTTTTCAGAATTTGTAGCACTACCAATGCAACTAGCTATGTAGCTGCATAACTGATGATAATTTCAAACACTCTTAGATAGTCTGATACTTCAAAATATATTTCAAAGCTGCTTGAAATAATTAGGTAGCATCCTGAAGCACAAAAATGGTGTTGTCTTGGTGTTGCACACACCAATTATTAAATACATATTTGAAATACATTTATAATACGTATGCATCGCAGTAGGTAAAAATGGAAAGAAAATAAGGAAGGCTTGAAAACAGTCCAGCTCAGCACCATTGTTGTTACCCTATTGTATAGGTACCTTGCTTCATAATCTGCCTGTTAAGGGTTCAATTCTGCTTGATTTCTTAGTTTTTAGCTCAATTTACTAAGTATCATGTATTTCAACATTTTAGTATTTCAAATAATATTTGGAGTCATAATTGGTGCATCTGTGCAACACCAAGACACTACCACAAAAATATTGTGGTACCATCAGAAATAGCTATACTTCCCTGCAGCCCTATTGCCTAGTTATGATTCCCCTGCCAATTTACCGCCATAATTTTGAGCATAATAACCATGAAAGCATCAAACATGCTAGTGTAGTCACATTTTGACATTACAATGTATTCATCAGTTTACATATATAATGTACACATGCATTAGGCTACATTAACTTATTAGTCTCATCCTCCTGTTCTCAATAGTTTGATGCAGGCAGGCGGATTATTATTTTTAAAATTGTATGCTGTCCAGTGGAATAATAGGCATACAAATCAGCAAGTTTATAGAAGACTTTGGAAACAAGCAACCATACCAAGCTTCTAGTACGTTTCCTTGACATTTAATTTGTACTATTACAAATGCCATCTTGATAAACAATGAAAGTATGTGCACTTTACAGTTTTATTATCACGTGCAAGAAAAAAACATTGATGAGGTTATGAAACTAGTGGTGCAGGTGGGGATGAGAAACTAATGTTTAAGTTTATGTGACCTTATATATATAGCTATCCAATCCAGTCAGCCTCAGGCAACATACATTAGACAAATCACTTGTATAATCACTTGTATACATGTTACAACTACTGTATTTATATCATGAAATTGTGGAAATTTATACAACATTCATGTTCTGTTGTTGATTCACCAAACCCATTGAGGTGGAGAGATGCACAGCTGATGGATGTTCACTGGAGCCAGACGCCAGAAATCTTAGTCTGGTTTGTAGCGTAGAGTGTAATTTTGACACTATCTTCTCAATTTCATCCTTGTTCACGTCTCCCATATATGCGTATTTAATGTGATAGCTGTGTGTATGGTTAAGGAAAAATGATTCCTGATAGTTAGTGTAGAACAACAGCAAAGTGACTGACTATACCTTAAGTTCTCTAAAAAATTGGCCTCTCTATTTGGCACCCCTTTTCCAATAACAAAATTATTTCTCCAATAAAAATTTGGCATGTGCTACGTTGAACGGCAGCTGTGATTTTATTGAATTTATGTCATGGCAGAATCACTGTCAAGTGACGATTGTGAAGTTGAGGATCCCAAACTTGGTACAAGTGTTGAAAGCCAGCAGGATCATGGCACTACTACTACTACTGCTGATTCTTCTGATATTGAATGCACGGGAGTTGAATATCCTCAGATAGTGTGGTATACATGGTATTCCCTAACCGTAGTGCTAACGTTCAACAGTGCAGGCATTACATAACTACTCGTTGCTGATTATTTGACACAGACTTTAATTCCAACAATTACTCTCTAATTACAGGTCAAAATTCGGTGAGATGATAATAATTATTTAAAAAACGTGCCGAATTTTTGAGAACCCTAAATTTGATTGAAGATCTGTTGACTGCATATGTACATGTTTCTACTGGCAGGCTGCTAACTGTTCATTAGAATTTCAATAGTTTATTGAGTTCAGAGCTATTGTGCACTAAAATAATTATGCAGGCAAGCCTTCAAATATTTTTTCCAATGTTTCATAAGTACCATTTCGCCAAGCTTTTTTTATCACCTAGGTTTTTTACTATATGATATTTTAATAAAGAAGTAGCTGTGAATACATAGATAGATAGTTATGTTTCCTAAATCACTGTTGTATTAGAGTATGTATGCATGTACGTACATATGTATGTATGTATGTATGTATGTATGTATGTATGTATGTATGTATGTATGTATGTATGTATGTATGTATGTATGTATGTATGTATGTATGTATGTATGTATGTATGTATGTATGTATGTATGTATGTATGTATGTATGTATGTATGTATGTATGTATGTATGCATGCATGCATGCATGCACATACGACATACCGAGGAATACATGTACAAAAGGATACAGGAGATCACAGATGAGATCAGTATGGGTCATGAATGGATTATGCTGGTCAATTATTTGCAGTATAGAATAGATTTCCATGACAAGCTACAAAGATAAGCACACACAGTAGTGTCTCAATACAAATTAACTGCAGCTGCGTGCACTGTATTCGGAAAAATGTTTGAGGGGGAAAACTTTCGTGGTTAGAACAAAAATGAAAGTCATGGGAACTTTCACGGTAGTAGCTTCTTTTAATAATGAATGCCTAATCTATTCGGTATAAAACATTTGCAGTTGAGTAAAAATCACAAAAATTCCTCCCCTTGAATGTTTTATCGTATACAGTACTTACTTCTACTAATAGCCTTGGCTTTTCACTGTGCACTCGTTGGAACAGCGGCCCCACCAAGTGGCAGAAGTATATAAACTGATTTTCTGTCTGAATGATCGGCCTCACTTGGGAGCGGATCCACCTGTTAAAATTGTTACATGTCATTAAGCCAAATAATGGTCATTGTAAAAAGAATGATAACAAAGCATCATACTAGTATTAGCTATATAATACAAGAACATCATGCAGTAGTCAGTTTTATAATCTATTTAAACAAAACTGTTGTAAAATTGATGTCTCATAAATTTCATATACATACACAACAGCATGACAAAATCACACAAGTTATCTTAAATGTATAATATATTTCCCCTACTATAATTCTTATGTAGTTAATACTCAGATCGAAGCCCATACGAGTGTACTATTAGAAACATAACTAAAGGAAATAATGAGTAAGACTATTACTACATTTCTCCCATTTTTCAAATGACCAAACAATTTAAAGTACTTGGTCGAATAAAGTTACATTTAACAAATTAAGTAGAAGATGTAAAAATAATCCCTTTTGTTTGTCAATGGCTGAATGCTCTGTTATATATAAGGTAATGAGACTTACTGATACATTCAACCAGTGATATAGCAATGCAAGTACTTACTGTGGCATTGCAGAAAGAGTACCAATATTGCTGTGTTGCCAGTAGGCGTGTAGCAGTCCCATCAGCCCCCCGGTCTTGCTGCCAGCAATGTGGTGAATATTGGTAACAGAGAATTGTGACGGTATGTAGAAGTCATTCTTCAGTGTGTGCAACACCTGATCGAACATCGGTAACCGAAAACTCTCCTAAATTAGTAACAAAAAGACAAAAGTTCATATATACACCTTACATAGTTGTATAATTATCCAACACAAACATCCTAGATTGAAACCTTATATCTATAAAACACCTTACTTATAAAGTAGCTAGCTATCTACAGTTTTTTCCACACATCTTGAAGGCATCATTAAAATTATTTCTGAAGTATCTATTTGAGCTACATTTCACACATCTTGAAGGATCTGTGTTATGCTTGTATCATTAGACCCATATTTTGTATGCCTGCCTGAATGCTGTAAGACTTTTACTCTTGACCAGAAACAAAAACACTCTAATAAAACATACACTTATTTGTCAATTGTACAACTACACAGATTTCTATTCAACTAACTGGAAGATTGGTCAACAGTATTGCTAGAGAGTTAATCCATTCCCACAAGTTTGGTTCATCAGCTGCAGGCGCATTCATAATCCTATACACAATGAGATGTCACACATGTATTATAATAACAACTTAACTGTTCACCTGCTTAACAGACAATCTAATAAGAGACCACCGGTAGTACTTCCAGCTGCAGGGATTGTCAGACATTCGACGGAAACAGTGAAGAGGGAGAAAGTCGCTGCTGAACGAAACTCAAAAAATCTCCAATCAATAGTACAGTCATGATAAACCAATGAACCAGACAATCCTGTAAACATATGTTATGTACTGTAGACAGGTTAAACCACTTTACTGTACATCTTAAGAGTACACATGCTAGCCTAATTTCTAAAAATAATGACTGTGCAAATCCACCCTAACTGTAAAAAGATGTAACCAAGAATTAATTCTTAAAGTAAGGTAACTGCCAGTAGTAACATCAGAAATACAGCGGGCTTTTAAAGCACAGATAAACAAACGCGCGCATGCACAATTCTAGAAGTTTACAACTCAGGTTAGTGCTGTTAAGATGTCTGTACAAGTTATTCGTTAGTAATGAAAAGCATACATGTGATTCTGCATGAATTGTTGTGGTACAAGGCAAAGTAGCCAAACAACATTGGACTGGCCTAAAAGTGGCTCCCTTGGCTCTCGCCTAGATTGCGTGATGTCTGGTGTTCAAGTCACTACTGGTCTGGATTTTTTCTTCATTGTTTGGGTTAAGTTAATAGTTCTGACTCCCTGTCCACAGACTTATAGCCTTCTTATGGGTCCCTAGTAGGATAGTGTATATGAAAAACAACTATGCTTTTATGCACAGAGAATTTTATAATGCTTTAGAAATTTGTTCTGTCATTTCATTCTTTAAACATCTAATTCCCAAGCTGTAATCTCTTACTTGTTTCCATACTTTTTGGTTACATTTTTGATCCCTACTCACTTTTTTAAGGTCAACATAACCTTGAAATAAATTTGTGTACATGTCCAGCTATGCATATAAGTATTGGGCATATTCTGATGCTCCCAATATCAACTGCTGTTTTACCAACAGCTGCTGAAGTGTTGATCACTTATGGCCAGACCATATCTGCGAGGGATATCAATTGCTCTAATACTGCTATCTCAGCATCCACAGTGATGTGCAACCATATCATATAGTTATAGTATTTCATGATATCGTGTGATCTTGTTGTTGTTGTGTAGTCTGATGAAATCCTTTCCCAGGGAATCCTGGCCTCTCAAGTATGAAACTAGCTTCCCACAACACTTCGTATATTTTTAGGGCTCCACCGATTTCAAATTTTACCGATATTTCAAGTACCAAGTAGTGCTAAATGCATTCACAAATACAAGTTCTGATACCAATACTTGGAAGCAACCACCCCCACTCTACAGTGTGCAATCATTCAACTAAATAGCTACATAGAAATTCATTTTAATAGTAGATATAGCACACTAGCAACAGAATTGGTACATAATTGTATAACATACTTTACCGATTCTGATACCACCAAAAAATGCTGGTATTGGTCCGATACCAATACAGATATCAGAATTAATATTTACATAGCAAAAACATTACGTTTTATAGTGTGGAATGTCCTTGACAATGTTGTAACTACTAGCTCATTTATGATTACATAGCTAGTAAACTATTGGATACCATTGGATACCAGTTAAGGGTAAGCGAATGATGGTTTCATGGTTGCCCATATCTAGAAATGGGTTTAATTGGAGTATTCTATTTAAGTCAATTCTACATGTACTTAACTATATTAGTACACATGTGTGAACATAGTAAGTACATATATGTGCTGTATTTGATTGGTTAAACATCGAACTTTCCATAGTAGGGGCCCTCGGATAGTCACTGCATAGTGACACATCAAATACCATAAATTATTTCATTTTGAAGAAATATCTTAGTAGCCGCAATGTCTAACCAGTGAAACACAGTGAGTATGCAATGATTGCAGGTTATGCATGTAAGAAAGTAGTAGGTTATGCTATCAGCCAGAGACTGAAGTTGTTACCTTCCACTAGTTTGTTTAGCAGGGTATTACAATGTTGTGTGTTTAGTTGAAATCCGCCACCGTCCAAGCTGCTGAGGTACTTGCAGAATTCAATTGTAAAAAAGCTAATGCATAAAATAGTAAAACTACTACAAAGTATTAGAATGATCTTACCTGCTCAATGGATAATATTCGCTTTTTGCACCTGTACAAAAATTTGATAAAGTCATTTTGGTGATGCAACATAGATACATACACTGCTACCATGAAGTCACATTATTACTGAATTCACATACGCACGCACGCACGCACACGCACACACACACACACTCACTCACTCACTCATTCACCCTCCCACCCACATGCATGCATACACATGTATACCTACACACACAGATGTACACACACACACACACACACACACACACACACACACACACACACACACACACACACACACACACACACACACACACACACACACACACACACACACACACACACACACACACACACACACACACACACACACACACACACACACACACACACAAACAAACACACACACACAAACAAACACACACACATGTGTTATGCTTTAGTGAACTATGATATATAAACAATGACATCTTAGAAGACAAATAATTGTCTGAATACCTGTGCTGAATCAGTTTACTAAAGCATCACTGTTATACTAGACAGCAACAATAACAAACATCTTCATGGATCATATGAGGATTTGTTTCAAAGGAATGCAACCAGTGACCAATATGGAACATAAGTTAGGCAGGAAGACTAGCTTTGAAAAAATTAGCTAAGTTAACAAAAAATGTTGAAAGAATGTATCCAAGCAAAGTATATTAATCCGTAAAGCTGTACCGACACTGTATAGCCATGTGTCAGTTATGGGAAAAGTTCTTTGTATATTGGAAATTATCGTTTATAGCTATACAGCAATTTTGTGATTTTTAAGAGCACATGTGTCTGTGGAATCAGTTTCATTATAGTGAGAACACTGTATGTAGATCGGTATTGGTATCAATATCAATATTGGCAGGTAATATAGCTTAGTGGACATTGTAAGTATATGTATGAGTAAACAAGATTCTACGTAGTTACGTACATGATTTAAATCAAATATAGAAGAATTACATAAATCTGAAATTACATACTTTTCTGACTTTTTACAGTACAATGAAGTCTGTCTATAATCAAGTCATCTATGGGCCAGGTCTTTGTAAGCAGGTGGTTGCATTAAACAGGTCAACAACAACTGTTGAAACGATGACTTTGGGGATTTTAGTAAAGTTGGCTGGAACCGACAGGCAGCATTACTATGTATATGCAGTGACATGTTTTACCATGAACGCATGCAGACGAACAATAAATGTATAACTATATAGTGCACCGAGTATTGTATACACCAGCATCTTCTTCACAGCATGTTTATCAGACAGTAGTCTCTCATAGTAGTGAAGTGTTGTATACAGATATGTTACTGGATAATCTATGTCAACAAAATCAGATACGTTGCTATAGTAATGAAACTACAATTGGCTATGTATAGTTAATTATGTATATCCCACAAGAATTCTATTAGTTTGGTGTAGTTGGCAAATTTCAATTGGTCAAAATTTAATGTTTTAAAAGAAACTACCAAAATGCACACACTTTAATAGTTCACATTTAATACGTAGCGATAGGTAGCTATAGCTACATACAGATATGCAGTAATGTGACATCATAGGTGCCGGAATAAGGGGGCAGTTGCCCCCACACTGTCATGATGTGTCCATAGGAATTTAGATTTTTACAATAGGAATGAATCTTGCAGGACTGTTTTGTCCCCACACTTTTAAGTAGCCGCTGGCACTCCCGCATGATGTGGTAGCTAAAACTTCATGATCACACTTATAATTGTGACCTCAAAAGATAACTTGTAATTTGATTGACCATTGGGTAGCCCGGGTCCATATGGTCAAGGGTCCTGATGCTTGCAAGCAGCCATGGACAAGCGACGAAGTTGACAAGATACAATGCAAATTATCGTCAAATTTGGGTATAGGGGCTAAACCTTCTAGTAATTGGTTCCCTCCAAAGTAGCTCAGTTAGTTTTATTGTCTCTCAAAAATCAGGACACTTGTTCATGGTCTCACCAAAAGCTTCAATTGTATAGGTATACATACACACATACAAATCAACCCCTGAATCTAGAAACCCCTCAAATACAGTTTATAAGGCATGCATTTAATTTTATTTCAGTGTATTTTCAAATAGCTTTATACCTAATACAATATATTTAAAGAAACAAGTTGAATAGCACACAACTAACTAGCCATTTTGAACACAATTTTTTGATGGGACAAAATATTGATGGACAGCATCTTAGGCGCTATACTATTGAAAGGGAAAGTTTTGACAGATTGCCGAACTTAGCATTAAATCCATCAATGTTTCCCTCATCAAAAAAATTGTGCTATAGCTACATATATATTATAGTAGGTATTAAGAAAAGACATTCAAATGAAAAGGGTAATACTAGGAGAATTACCCCAACGTTGTACTACCATAAGGATCATTTGATACCAGGTTTAATGCTGCTGTGTAATCTATATAGTCATTGTTCTGTGCTTGTTTTAGTCATGTGATCAAATTACACATTACCAGTAGTAACTGTAGTTGTGTGCACATGTGTGTGGGTGTGTGGTGTACTCATGTAACATGGGGGCACGCTGAAACATGCTTTGTAGCTACATGGCTAACTGACTACAACATCTGAAGGATTAGCTACGTACCGTGAAATTTATAGAGACCCCCAATTTGCTCAACTAGGTTCTCCAGTGACTTGGCAGCATTGCTGTTTTCTTTTGTCAACTCCAGCATCCTGTGTACAACCAAATCAAGCACCTACAAATGCAGATCAATAACCACATCAAAGCAGATCAATGACCATATCAAAGGGTATCAGTGACCACATCCATGATGCATGTCGCTGAGTTATTGCCACTAGAAGGTTCAACAGTAAAGCATGGAAGTGTTTTGACTTTCCACAAAGGATGTCAACGGCCACAACAAAGGGTATCAAAAACATCAAAGAAATACTGAAATATCACACCTTTATTATGTGTATTAAAAAGGATGCCACTACTATCACCATCAACTTACCGGTAAGAGTCTCAGACAAACATTTCCTACAAGAAAAGAATTACATGTGCAGGTTAAGTAAAAAAATGTGAGACAAAAAACATTTCAACAGTATCATAGTGAAGTTTTGAATGTGACAGTCAATTACATACATATTGAATTTCTGATTTACAAATAATTTAAAGCTACTTAATGGACCATAAGAGTCCTGTAACATGATCGGTTAATGTTTCCCATGGAAATCACTCTATGTAATGTAAATCATATTTTAAAACTAAATATTCTTATGTAACCATGGTGACCACATTGAAGTTTAATGATGAAACTGTCACGCACACAACTTAATAACAATAAATGTGAATTGTTTCATTACAACAATGGAATGTAGCTTTGAAAAGATAAACACCAGATTCAGATACACAACTATATATATCCCATGATTAATGAGTACACTTTTGAGCGAAATTATTAGGTACGTAACTATTATAAAATTAAATCCAGGTAGCTTAAAATGAAAGCAACATGCACACATACATAACTGGCATCATCCCAGTCTGTAATAGAAGCACGGAGCTACATTTATTAGGTCTTGATTGATTTCTCTTGAATGACCATATCCTATACCCTTTGCATGCATGGGCTGTTGTACTCTTGCTCACTAGTACCATGGTGATTTGGTATTTATTTTGTAGATTTACTACATAACTAAATACGATAATGTTACCTTCAAGACACAATTCACCACATTTTAAATTACATGCTAGGCCTCATATGTATGTATGTACGTAGACCATGCAATTGCAATAGCATGCCACCAGACATAAGACGGCACATACGTAAGAAGGTTTGGTACTAATAATACTCTATCGTGTAGGCCTCACAGGCGGTGTAATTATATTGCAATCATAGCATCCAATTATTCACATATGTTACTAAATCAACAGCCAGAAACAAATTACACTGTGTAACGTATGAATACATGGATTGTGTATGTATGTAAGGCCTGAAATCTGCAAACTAAACTAAGAAGTTTAGGTGACAACTGCTATGTCAACACACCTTAAAATTTATACTTGTAACAAGAACATATTTTCACATGCTTAACCATAAAGTTTTCAAATATTAGAACCCAATCATAATATCCAAATATTTTCTGTGGAAATGATAACAACTACAGCTGCATGTGTATCTGCTATAGTGCTGCACGACATGAAATATTTTTTCTGCTAATGTGAATTCACAACTACCGACAGTGGTCCCTAAAGAAGGCATCATTTTTTGAGTTGTTCTCGTTGCTGGTTAGATGTCTCCTTGGTGTTGTGCATGGGTATTTTGCAGCAATAATTATAGCTACGTACTTTCGATGGTAACATCTACTCCTACAATCTACATATTATGGTTGATTTATCCTCCTTCACCTTCCCACTCATCTGCCCTCTCCACCGGTGTATCACATCATCCACCTACTTACCCACTTGCTACGCTAGCTCAAAATTAGTGCCCACCTAAAAATTTTCTCAAAAGAGCATTGAATTCCAGCTATTAGCCATTTACAACATTAGCTCTATGAAATGCAATAGATAATTAAGCTCATGGGCTATAAATTTTGAAATGGTATCGGTTTGTAGTCACATTATCATATCATACAGTAAATTTTTATGTCACAATAATATGTTCAATTGTAGTAGGGCTGGGCGGTAGTAATATTTTAATATCACGATAGTTGCTCTGAGATATTAACTAAAGATTAAAACACTTTACTTCCTGTGTCACTAAAAACTGATCTTTGCCACTCACTAGCTTCAGTCTTTCCGTTTCTCCATAGATTCACGCATTGGTTGGTGATGGAGATTTACTAATCAGCACGGTTCTAAACGCATGAGACTCTCGTGGAATTCAATAATAAATCATGGCGATACAGTTGACTTCTCTACGGTGCCTCTAAGCAATGCTTCTCTATTCGTGTCGCTACTCCTTGTGCTACTCATAATTTATCGCGCCTTGACAGAAACTGGCAGTTCAGGAAAACTTTGTACATACTTTCCGTAACACTGACGATTCAACAACCATATATGGCCATTCAGGAAAACCTCGTTGCATGCTTTTCGTGACACTGACAATCCAACGACCATATATGGCCATTCAGGAAAACCTCGTCGCATGCTTTCCGTGACACTGATGATCCAATGACCGTATGTGGCAGATTTGGGATACTACAGAAAACTTTTGTGTCACACAAGAACTTGTGAGGTATCATGTTCGTTTTTTATTGTTTATACTCGTAAAATGACAATTCAACGAAACTCTCGCTAGTGTGGGGCTCGCTACTATCACGATAGTCATTTAGCAGCTATCATGATATTGATAGTAATTTACTGTCGCGATATTTTGAACTATCGCTACCATACTTAGCAGTCTGGAAAGCCATGCAATTGACTATGAAGTCATATTGTCATCAAACAACAACTATAAACATGTTACGGTGTGCAGCATATGAATACAGATTTTGTATTTAAGGTGCAAGTTAAAAAGTAGTTACTAAGCAGCTTTCAGATGACGATTGGTAAGCAATACAAACCAGTATGTAATATGTATATATAATAGTTAAATGCGTACACCACGGAGTCTACAAAATCTATAAACCCGAAGGTCCGAGGCTGTAGTGCACAAGCAAAGCAAGGGCACTACTAAGAGCCTGAGGATTTATAAATTTCGTAGACTCTACAGTGTATGCGTATAACTATTTTTATACTCTATTTAGGTGATGTTTTGATGACAACAACCATGATGTTAAAATTCACACAATTGCTCAAGCCTAGGGATCTTATACATGCATCCAATTGTTCAACTTTGAAGAGATGTAACTCGATCTATCAGCTTACATATGGTTACCTACAGCTACATAAGTAGCTCTGAAATTTTGTAAAAAGACTTGTCTTTTAGTTACTTAACTAAATAGACAGCAAATTTTAACTCAATAGCTTAACATACAAAGTTGTACCACATCAAAGTTGCAAAATCAGATGCTTGTATAGACCATTATCACAAATCAGGCTACATATATGTACGTATGTAGCTTTAAGATGGTATAGTTTGTATTGATATATTTCTCTTAAATATATGTCCATGCACAATTGTTTTATGAACGCAGTTGTTTTTCTGTGGTTTGTGATCATGACATTCTGACTGCATATTGCCAAACTGAGAGAATACAATTAAGGCTCACAGAAAATATTTTTAGCAGTGCTTAAATTACACTTAAACAAGTCTGTACTTACCAAAATATACTGGGAGGTAGTTTAATGATGACTGCATCCCAGAAAGAGAGAGATTGAACTTTTCTGGGTATTGCTAAATATACAAAACATCATCAACAATGTTCAGCTTGGACATCACATGGTACACGTATTATTTACCCTCAGGTAAGCCATATGCTTCTGATAGTAGTCATCATGCTCCCAATGGAATGGAGAACACTATGGTAACGGTTACAAATCCAGTTAACTAAATAAATTTTAAGACATGCTTATTCTGTATGTTTGTTAACTTTAAACACTACACACATAAACTATTTTAAGTTCCAAAGTGGCATATTGTTTTACATAATTTGTGACTGGTTCTACAAAACCCTCCATTTTCTCATGCAAAATTTTATCCATCTTAGAATTTTAAAATGTCATAACTCTTTAACCATTTCTTGTAATGTAGTAGAAATTTGCATATTCGTTGACAAATTATCCAGCTACATTTTAATATAAAGCATTTAGAAATTGATGCAACTATCAGAATTTTACAGCTATTTTTGTGAGGCTATGTAAAATATGCGAATATGGAGGGTTTTCGCAGAGCCATGCACATTTGATGATGACTACTATTACCTCTTTCAAAAAAGTCTTCACTCTGTTCACGAATTCACCTGTTGCTATGAGCAACATGTGTATCACCTTAAAACAAGTATGCAAGTCCTTGCTGTCAAACCATCGCAGTGTCTAAAGCATTTGAAAGAGCTACATAACAATATGCTGTCAGTTTTTACTATCAAAACTTTAAGGGAAAACTTTTGTGATCTCACAAACCCAAACTACAAAAAATGTAACTACTAAAATTCCTATGCTTCATTTCATAGGTTTTCTTTAATACATACGTATGTAAAAACAGGTTTGTTTAACTGCCAAAACTGTATTGCTTTCAACTAGTATGCATATAGTGTTTTGGTTTTCTGCAGTTAAAAGTACTTTCAAAAATGTGTTACTAAGTGTGTTACTATAGCAACTGGTTACGCATAGTTAAATACATACATTTGTTCCTCACACTAAATTATGAGCTTATTTTTACATACCTATACAGCTACTTGCAGATGATTTCATGTGTATAAGTGTCAATGTAACAATCACAATGCAATATTTAATACATGAATAAAATCAGAAGTAACACATACGTACGTATGTGTCATAGCAGTGTGTAGTATGTATGTTTCACACATACGCACTAACCATGGTTAAGATCAACCTGTCCAGTGTAAACAGGTTGTACGTCCACACTAAATCGCTCAACTTGACAACTGCCTATAAAAACACAACAGAAGTATACATGCACAGACAGACACACGCGCACACATAGACAGACAGACAGACACACGCACACGCACACGCACACACACACACACACACACATATGCATGTATGCACACAAACGTGTGCATACACACACCCTACACATAAACTCACGTACAAATACGTACACATAATTTATCGACAGACGGTAGCTTTTTAGTAATATTATCCCATTGTGTACTTCTGCAGAGCTCATGATAATGGCCAGTCATCAGACATTTTCCAACCAACTTTGGCATTTGACCGACCAAACCAAGTTTGACCACACAAATTTACTATACATTATCAATGGGGAAGTTAATAAATTTACAATAGGGAAGCAAACATCCAGACAAATTTCAACTCCCCCCTCTTATCAAAAGCACTGCTTCTGTAGTATTGTTTTATCACTTGTATGGGTGCATGCATTATCCAGCACGAAAAACTGCACAAAAAACCTAACAAGTTCGGCTAACACTTAACACTTCCAGACTAGCGTAAGCACACGTGGATTATGATCAGCTTAATGCGACAGCAACCCGCAGCAGCACCACATATGACAAGGAAACTAGCCAATCAGAATGCACAAAAGCTACTGAACACTTTACTTTAAGTACAAGTATATCATCTGTCACCATCAAAGAATATGAAGGTACAATTAAACCATCAAATGCATAAACAATCACTTTATATGTCAACTAATTTGTTACCAAAACTTGTATAAATATTTATACAAATTGTCACTTCAAAATATATTAAATTTGGTATTTATTTACAAAATATCACTTTCTAAGGTAACTTTCATTTTCAATGGACAAAAACCCCACACTAACACTTGTGTTTTTTTAATCATGCCATATTTTAGCCATCATCAAATCAGCATCACAAAAATTTGCTTTTACTAACTTCTGACTATTGACTATAGACTATAGAGCTGTACAATAATCTGGTAGGGATGCAACAATATTACAATATATCAATATATTGCAATATTTACTACTGCAATACAATACAATACAATACACCTGATAAAAATATCGATATATCATACATTGCAATATATTGTGACATACTGCAATATATCGCAACATTCATTGCCTTCAAAGTTGTAAGAATCCGATTACTACACTACAAAATTGACTGGACCCTTGTAACCAGTACAATTTCTTAGTATTTTACATGTTTCTACTTAGCTTTTACTAGTTTTAAAGACATGATGTGTTCTTTTTCCAAATGAAATCTAGTCACATATTGCAATATTAATACAGCAATATATTGCAATACATACAAAGGCAATAAGCAATATGGCAATGACTCATATTGTTGCATCTCTATAATCTAGATACCTAGGGCAAATTGTTTTTGAGGATAAAATTTTCAAGGATTTTGCGGAAATTTACAGAACCTCGAAAATATCTATCTTCAAAAATGTTTGCTCCAACTATTAACTATAATACTTACCACTTATATCCTCGAAAATTTATCCATGAAAATTTTGGTTTAAAGCAGATTTTTGACAATCCGCAAAATTTTATATCCTTGAAAATACGTAAGTCAAAGAGATATTAAATATATTACAGTATCATAACAAAAATAATAGTCTTTATTATAATCGAGATAATAGTAAATTTCCAGATACTACCATCGAATTATCATTATCGAGATAATTTTGTAATGCATTATCGAGATATACGTATGTAGGTTTTACATTACCACACAGTCCTAATGGACTATACTGGTATAAAGTTAACAACTGTCTGTATGCTACACAGTTTAAACCTCCCAGTAACAGGTTACTAAGCAAAAGCATAGGAAACTACCCATATAGAACTTGTAGTACAACCTTGTAACAACTTTGTAACTAAAACTGTAACAACCTTGTTTCTAACAATGTAACAACCATTATGAGAATTTTAAGTGAAGAAAAGTGATACCGACATTACATGTCATGCCTACAGATTCGGTGAGTAGTCTCATTATGTCTCACTATACAGAATGCAAATTTCATACATCATTCAGTACAGTGATACCCTGTGTACATGCGCAAGTTAACGTTGTAACACTGTGCCAGTGAGCAACAGCTTATCAACTTCATCTACTACTAGGTGAAATGCACAGCATTGAGGGGCGAGCCTGGTGCTTTGATAGATGCATGTATACACTTAGCTACCACTGATGACCTTCACAAGCAATTTGACATTGTAATAATTAAGCAGAGAACAAAACATGTACAGCTGTTCAGTCTCAGCGGAATGAAATAACATATGTAATAATATTAATTCATCACAAAAGGTATCACAAGCATGCATAATAAGCAAGTCATGAGTGGTATCGGCTATTATAAAGAAAAGTAAATAGTGAGGCTTTTGACAAAGTGGCTTTTGACAAAGTCTAAAGGAAGATTTGTTTATTATAAACAACATCTAATAGTCATCTGTCTTTATATTGTAGAAAATTATGTAGCTGGCTATAGGGCAGCAAGGCAGCTGATACTTCAATGTATCTATCTAGCCATTCAGTGCTATACAAACGCTAATCTTTGATTAGAAAGTTTTATTCACACATTGTGGTTAATAATTATGGTTAGCACTTGAATGGTATATACATGCCTATATTAATGGTTCCAGTGCTATGGTGATGTTGGTTTGCACTTAAATGGCTTTCGGCCATATAAAGGAATTTGATGTATCAAGCAAGCGAGCAAGAAGACAGATTTCACTGTTGATCCCATATGGTGGGGCTTGCTAAGGTTCGCCCCAATAACTTGTTTTTATATGTGTATGAGCAACCTTGTGAACAAGTATCAGTTTTCCTTATGGAATTTAATTTATAACATTGTTACTTCATTGTACAACCTTGTTACAAGGTTGTTGCTATGTCAGAAGATTGTCACAACCTTGTCATCACCTTGTTTCTTGTAAATAAGCTTGCAATCTTTTCACAAGGTTGTTGCTATGTCAGAAGGTGTCTTGTTCCTTTCTTGTAACAACCTTGTCACAAGATTGTTACAACTTTGTAATTTTTATATACAGCATAGGTGTGCTGCATACAATACATACGTATATACTGGAGATTTGAACATGGAATTTGATTTGGCATTTTGGTGGATTTCGACGAATTAAACCGCCAAATTTAATTCCACTGATCACAAGTGTTTGTACATGAAGCATTGGCCGGTGTTTAATATAATCTACTAAATACCCAAATTTGCTGATCCACCAAATTAACATATTGCCACTAAATGATATAATATTATGAGTTATCAAGACATGGTTATTATGGAGGAGAAGTAAATTGCTAAGGAGTAATGGTGGTAATTCTTTAGTAGTAAAAACTGTTCCCTTATTTCCTGCTTTCTATGCCAGGTGACACATCAACTTACCTGATTAAAAAACTGATGGTTGGTGTAGTTGGACATCTCGTAGACGAAAAAGTCCGCCAGTAGCCTCAGCTGAGCTGCCATGGATTTTGCCGGAAGACGTTCCAATACTCTACAATAGTAGTATCAAGTTAAAACAGACATGGTGGTTACTCCATAGGTAAAGTTAGCAAGTTAGTAATAATAGCCAAAATGATGCTTTTATAAACTTATCATTATATACACATAAGTAGTTGTGTGTGTTGTGTGTGTGTGTGTGTGCATGTGTGTGTGTAGCTGTTTAAGCATTGCTGCATGTACTATAGCATACATAAAATGAAGTACGAGATGTGCAGCCCAGATGCAGGTACGAGGCCTAGATGGTGATGCTAATAAAGCACGAAGTAAAGCTGAGTGCTTTATTAGCATCGAGGCAATGCACTGAAGGCACAGTGTTATTATAGCATTACCAATGCATTTCAGTTGGTATTCTTTGGTAAATGTATTGTAAAACGTGTTTCGGAGGTGCGTAAAATTTGGATG
The DNA here is from genome assembly GCA_963930835.1 of Spongia lamella. Classification (NCBI taxonomy): domain Eukaryota; kingdom Metazoa; phylum Porifera; class Demospongiae; order Dictyoceratida; family Spongiidae; genus Spongia; species Spongia lamella. Next base: position 2,936,066 of record OZ005755.1, read on the forward strand.
CTAGGTTTTTTCTTGTCGCTCCCTAGTATTAAGTACTTAATGAATATGTGTGAGTGTGAGCGTGCATGAGAAATAAAAATACTTTTAGTAGAATTTATCTAATTGAATACTCTTGGTCATACCTTAACAAGACAGGATTGGCTTGTCCCGTCTCCATGAACCCTCTCCATAGAACACTACATGATTGTGTACATACAACAAAATACACTGTCAATATATCCTACGTAACTTATTGTACAACACCAGTGAAAACTGTTTATAAGATTTCATTTTTACCTTATATGGAAGTTCCCTATTTAGAGGCAAACTGTTGCTATTAAAGGGGCTGTGCGATGTTTTGAAGCCACATAATATTTTGAAATAATTACTACTACAAACCATTGGTTAATACAGCTGTAAAGCAGCTGTAAACAAGCTTGTTAGGCTAAATTTGTAAGGCTTTTCTTGTAAACATCACACAGACCTCTTTAATACATATTTACTTGGTGGGACTGAAATTTGTTTCTACATATGACAGTTTGACTGTTTCTTTTAATATACGCATGAATTAAGTCCTTTAGGAAATACTCCAGTATAACTATATATAGCTATATACATGTGTGAAAAATGGTGGGGGTTTCGACAACCTAATCAATAAAACTCCACAATATACATTGTTCTATATAATATATATACACACATACTAACACCTAGTAGCTAGCTGAAACCATATATGGCTGAATCACACTGCCAAGTCAGCTATTTATAGCTACATGTATATAATGTACGTACACAATGTGATAGACTTAAGACACTTCCACTGGATGCTAATATAAAATTCTATCAGGCTTACCACAGACAGTATTTTGCGGCATCAGTCTCCTGGTAGCTCCGCATGAGATCAGGTTCATTAATGGTACCTGTCACATGTGTAGGACAAAGGTATGCAATACACACACATGCATACACTCACCCACACCTAAACACCCTACTTTACAATAAAAACAACCAATCATAATTAACACCTTACATCATTCCTATGGCCAGATGAATAATATCACTAGGTAATTTGATATATTCCCTGCTAAAATGGTAAATCTTCACACTTTTTATGCTTATCAAAAATCTCATTAAATTAATAAAAAAAGCATTTAACTACCATCTGGGCATAAACACTTACCTAATAGTTTACATGCGTAGCTAATATAAGAGCACATAAAATAATTATTGAATATTGAAAGTTTAGATATCTAAAATAAACATATCACCTTATCCTCCCTAGCACATTACCTCGCCACTTTCTATATTCATCTTCCACCCTGGTGATTAGTATTCTCTTGTGGTCGGCCGGGTTGTAGCCGCTAGCAACAGCGGAGTAACAATGCTGCATGCTGTTCGGGAAATGTGCCTGAGTGACAGCTGACCATCTATTGGTGTGTAAAAACACAACCAAGTCATAAAAATATTTGTATGCTTAGGGTTCTGCCCAGGAATTCCTGAGTGGTGGGCTAACATGCACTAAAGTTAACATAGGCTGATGTGTGTAGGGCTATTTAATGCATGCATCAATAATTTATGTAAGAATTGTATACTGGTCAGTTTTAAGAGGTGCTGGTCACTTTAAACAACTGCCAACCAATGTGGGCAGAACCCTGTATACTAGCTTTAACATGATGGCTCTATTTTGTGTAAGGATTTCAAAACAATGGCAACTTCAATGCATTTAGCTACTGATGTAAGGAGTCGGACCATATCATTAAATCCATTGATGTTTCTTCCTGTCGACATTTCGTGGAATATGGCAAACTTAATTCTTATTCATACATACAGGATGTGTTATGCTTAGTCTAAAACTTGAATTAGTATTTAATTTGACATTAGCTATTTGTCGGCGCAATGGCATGAATAAACTATTGAATTGACAATTTAACAACTCCCAAACTTCTAACTTAAATTCCCCATCAAATTCCAGCTAGTTATAGCTAGCTATATGCAGAATTATATGCATGATTACATCAGACACTAAACACATCATACGCTATTTCTGTTGACAACTGAAATGTCACACAAAGATAGTTGATGTACAGATTAAAAGATAATAACCCAACAGGGAGCACATTCCCTGGAGAAATTCCATATTTGTCATTTCAAACGGTATGGAAAAATGCCTGCACGAAGCCTTAGAAAACCAAAAGCAAAGGTTGCTGCATGGAAAGTGTCATACGTAGACTAATTTGATAACTTACAAAACAAAGAGACTCAGTTTGTAGGTACATATTAAACTAATACGTATTAAAATGTCCAAACAAATCTGTCTATGCAACTTTTATCATGTCTGTGTGTCAACTCATGTTTCATGATATATTTTGCAAACCTGAAAATGTATGCCTGTTTCGGGTATCCTTAGGCTCTATAGCTTTGCATTGTATACTATTACAGAGCTTATGATAATGGCCAGTCATCAGACATTTCCCGGCCGACATTGACATTTGACCGGCCAAACCAAATTTGACCAGACAAATTTACTATACATTATCAATGGGAAAGTTAATAAATTTATAATAGGAAAACAAATGTCCGGACACTTTTCAACCCTTATCACAAGCACTGTACTAAATGCTAGGAACCTTGTATGCTATTATTGATCTAACAATATATATTATGTGTTATGTTTAGACAAATACCTGAACAACACTAACCGATTATCAATTCACATACATACAATAATAGCAATTATATAGGTATATACCAATAAACACTTACATACGTACATTGTATATACATCATCTCCTAGTGATATGCACGTATGCACATCTATTATTGATAGGCAAACACTGACAGCTATTAGACTTTCTCAGAATTTTGTATAATATTTATGTACATATAGCTATAGTAATTCCAGGATGTTGTTTCTGTTTTTGTTTCAACACACAAGGAATCAGTGGACTGCATCCAAAACAGCACAACATACCATATACAGCCTGTTTATTGCAAGCTACCGTATAGAAGGTTATTTTTGCTAGGTTTTTATTTTCGCTATGAGGCTAAAATGCTAAAATTAATTCCGCTAACAATTCTTCTATAATACAAATTTTATGGGAAACATCACCAAAACGTGAAAATAATAACCAGTGAAATTTTAATATTTTTAGCAGTGAAAAAACCGGCCATACAGTATATATAAAGATGATTATAGAGGCAGGCAAGCAAGTCACCGTCGCTGCCATATACGGTCGTAGTATCACAAATGGATGCTAGAGAAGGACAATACAGGCAAAGAAAGGAGCCCCTCAAGAAAGAGATTAGAGTTGAACGAGAGATCATGCCAGAAGACAAAGAGCTGGAGCTGAGACGCCACTCAAATGGGTGCTGAAGTCTGACTATGCAAGACTCCCATATAAATACGTAAGAATGGCAATACATATAAATGACCACAATGCCAAAGTATGTATGTACCTGCTTGGTGGTATTAGTAACTCAACCCCTGCTAAACACATGAACCGTCACGTGGTGATGCAACATGCTGTTAATACCTGATGTAGTACATTTCCTCCATTCTTATACATAAATGTTTCTTTACACTGAAGTGCTTCCTCCATGAATTAATGATTTATGTTAGCATGTTGAGAATCTAGTCTTGCGGGGTCAGACCCTTTTCTTTATGAAGGCTTCATGAGATTACAAATGAAATCTGCGCCTGATCTTATACTGAGTATGAAATTAAGACTGAAAAGTGGTAGGAAACCTCAAGCCTGGGATACATACACATTAACACAAGATAAAATTTGTTCTGGCATTTTCGAAACTGATCAGACATTAGTAGAAATAGCTATATGTACTGTACTGTATTGTAGCACTACACGTTTTGGCTTGTACAATTCTCTTTTCTTCTGTGCAATCTCCCTTCTCTATTCATACTACATTACTACAGTACAAAATAAGTCAGTCAGTCAATGACTGTTTTTCTGACCACTTTCCACTATTCGACCAATCATAATTCATTTTGATTGGACAGATTTACACTAGTTACATACTTTGCTACAGAAAGATTAAATACAAGGTGGAGTTTGCTGTAAACACCCAATCAAATATGAGCTCTTATTTTGCACCCTACAAAGATATACATACATATAACAATGTAACTTACATGTGTGGCGTACTGTTATAAACATTCTTTATAAAGCACTCCAACCAGTTATCCGCAGTAGATTCTACACCTGCATTGCATACGTACATGTACAGTAATTCTCCATTACTACCTGTAACACCCTAAAATATTGCATGACTATTAAAAGCTCGTTCAAACAATTCCAAAACTTAAAACATACACGGATATAGTGTAGCTACGTATATACGTATACATGCCTATCCTAAAATTAAACAAATAAAAGTACATATTAAAATTTGGATCATCAAACATAAAGCTGTTTGAATCCATACAATTATATATACACATAGACGGATTTGGGGAGGGGCAATGCCCCCCAACTTCACTTTTTGCCCCCCCCCCCAACTATAAAGGACAGAAATATCCTAGCTTCACAGAAACTTGAACTATTTTATGCTTTGTAACATAAATTACCCTATAACTTTAAGGGGGTTGTGCCCCCAGACACCCTGTTGCCTCCCCTCTCAGTAGGTCCTAGATCCGCCCATATATATACAGTGGAACCTGTTAATGTGGACACTTGACAATGAGGACACCTGCATAATCCATATACTTAGTTGAGGTCCCAAAGTAGCCCTTTAGTACATAAGCTGAATTGGAAAATCAGGACACCTTGATAATCAGGACACTTTTGGTTGGTCCCAAGGTGTCCATATTACACAGGTTCCATTGTATGTGCATCTGTTAGTGCTGAAATACATTGTAAATTTACTATCCGTATATCCTAAAAAATAACCAATCATGAACACTGTGCCTACAATGTTACAGTAACCGGTGCTTTGTCCGGACATTTGTTTTCCTATGGTAAACTTACAGACTTCCCCATTGATAATGTATAGTAAATTTGTCTGGTCAAATTTGATTTGGTCAGTCAAATGCCAAAGTTGGCCGGAAAATATCTGATGACTGGCTATTATCATAAACAAGCTCCGCTACAATGTGCAACACTTATTGAGGTCTAGCTGCTTGTTTGTGAATATGAAAACATAAAAATCCTACCTGGAAGGTTTCGTGGAGATTTAGCCCTACAAAATGTTGGACTATAATGGTATCTACATAAATGTATGTATAATCTCATGCCATACTAATAAGCTACCTTCAAGGCCAGCAGAAGAGGTACAGCTGGTATCTACATATAGCCATCATGGCTGTCCACTTTTTCAGGCATTTTTAAAATACACACACACACACACGTGTGTGTGTGTGTGTGTGTGTGTGTGTGTGTGTGTGTGTGTGTGTGTGTGTGTGTGTGTGTGTGTGTGTATGCGTGTGTGTGTTGTGTGTGTATATGCGTGTGTGTGTGTGTGTGTGTGTGTGTATGTGTGTGTGTGTGTGTGTGTGTGTGTGTGTGTGTGTGTGTGTGTGTGTGTGTGTGTGTGTGTGTGTGTGTGTGTGTGTGTGTGTGTGTGTGTGTGTGTGTGTGTGTGTGTGTGTGTGTGTGTGTGTGTGTGTGTGTGTGTGTGTGTGTGTGTGTGTGTGTGTGTGTGTCCCCCACTACTTCTACACATTCTGGGCAATCATGTCACTCACACCTGGCACACAGACCCAGTAACCAACCCTAATAAGACCCATCCACCAACCTTCCAGAATATACACACACAGTGTGTTTGTGTGTGGTCTGCACTAAGCTATAACTTAACCTACCTATCTAATAACCTATTCAAGTGTGGGCTTTCACTAAAGTGATCTATAAGGCAATCCAACTTATGTTGTACATATATAGCAATCCAGGTGTATATATACAGAACAGCATCTATGAACTGTAAACATGTACAGTGTATGTTTATATGCAGTTTTATCAACTGAATGGGTGTTCATGCTGTGATATGGGTGTAGCAGTGTCAATGAAGGCTCTTGTATGTATATAAGGATAACAGCTAGTATATGTAACCAGATTTGGGAATAGGGATACGACTTATACTTGCATCCAATTTTGCAACTTTGAAGAGGCGTAACTTTTTATTTGGTTAAGGTAACAAGTCAAAATTTGCGCTCATATAAGTTCAATGATAGGAAAAGCTTTCCTTAAAATTTCAGAGCTGTGGCTTGATCACAGATGGATTTGCATCCCTGTCCCTGTAAAGTCTAAAAATTGGATGTAAGTATAATACCCCTTTTTGCAAATCCAGTCATATAATATTATGTTATTTTGTGTATAACGACGGCAAACGTACCAGTGATGTGTAGGGTGTGAGCAACGGTGAGTACCAACACTTTGTTACACTCCTCTGAATCTTGAGACAATAGCTGACCACCATCAATACAAACACAACATTAATAATAAACTGCGTAACAAGTAAATAACAATTAAGATACCACAATCACAAGTAGCTTAATTATCCTTTTCTCTTATACAGTCACTGATATCAACAAGGCAAGACAAGACATTTAGCTCTATAGATAGCTACGTACTTGGAAAATAAAAAATTACTCTATGGTAGTTAGATTTGTAGCTATGACAAAGCAACTCACTACACCAAATAAACATGTACGTACATAAAACTAATTCTGGTTACACAACTTGAAAATATGACACTACAATAGCCAGGAGTAAGAAATCTTTTTACTTTAAAAGGTTAAATGTGTATATAAATTAAAGGATTGAGCTTTCTGTAGCTAAATCTTATAGCATTCTGCTAGCAGGCAGGCTGCTACCTTGATTGTAATTCAATTGCCTTTGTGTGACTACGTAGAATACATTGCCAAGCCACTCTATGGTACTTGCAAGAGTGTGAAATATCAAGTAAATTTTTATTGTAGGAAAAATACTACACGTACTTTACTCTAGAATAATGCCATAAAGTATTACTATTATTATTCAGTGTTCAAACTTACATTGAGATATTTAAAAGCATGTGTATGCATATAGCTACATAGCTACATACATAAACACCACAAAATCATTAAATTTAACACACACGCTAAACAGCACATGTGTATGCTTCCTGAAATTTAGAAATATTTCAACTTTCTGTTATATTTACTTAAATATGATGAATTACATTAGCAATACATAAGTATAACCTGTTTAGGATCATTAGAACATTGAGCTATTTGAATGTGAAGGTCTGTAGTAGATGCTCTTGCTATCAGCCGCAGTACAGCTGTCTCGATGCTACCAAGTAAAGACACATACCATACCATATAAGGAATCTTAAAAGTAAACAAAAATACCATCCATACCATATAAGGAATAAATATGAGGATAATAACACATATTATAGCATATATAAGGATAATATACCGATACAGCAAAACTTTCAAGTGGGAAAACAATTGCAGTTTTCGTGGATTTTGATATGATGTCCTCATATGATGTATGTCCCAATATGTACCTGTGGTCTCAAATTACTCAACAAATTTATTATTTAAGAACAACATTATACACAAATCACACAATGAACTATTAAGTGAAACAGTGAGTGTATCATGATATAAAACTTCATATCATATCATATGACATAAAATCTTTTATCACAACACACAATATACCGTATTTACTTAGTTAAACGCCACAGCGTTTATTAATTACCTTAGTTTGAAAAATCAATGCAGCACCTATTCAAGTTCAACCACTATTCGATACTCGGAGATGATGTTTATACCCATAATTTTGAAATCCATTGTGGCACTAATCAAGCACGGCTACTATTCAAGGTGCGGCGTTTAACCAAGTAAATACGGTACTATCATATATTGCACATCACCATTACCTGATATACAGCTGGTTTGGAATGTTGCCCGAACTAGCAACCATTAGAAAGTTGCCTATCAGCTTGAAGCGGAAACTCTGCGGGATATGCTGATGGATTCTGAAGCTGACCAACTCCAGCAAACCGTTGAGCGTGTGCCACGACCTAACCTTCACCACACCATAGATAACTTGTGCTATAGAAATAAAGATACAGCTACTGTTTACACAGAACAACAATCATAACCACCTGTAGGTGTTCCTACTGGGGCAGGGCTGCCAAGTAGTAATTGGACAACTGGGGCAAAAATAAAACTGGGGCCTACACATTTAATATACATAGCTACATGCAGGGATATTTTTCTAGGCAAATCAAGATTTTCAAAAATGTAGAGTAAGGAAATACTTCAACTGACTGTTGAGAGCAGTTGTTGACTAAGTGCAAGTTTATCATGGAGGCTTAACTCGGGGAGGGGGCAAAGTACCCCCTAGAAAAATCCCTGTGTAACATCAGGAGCTTATGTGGCTTCGCGGCACTCATAAGCTTCTGGTAACATATTCAACTAAAAATATAAACCCGGAGCCCAGCACAAATTGTCCTCTTTCCCCTCTCTCTTTGGCTCCACTGATCGGGGGCACAGTTGGCAAATATTTAGAAATCTTGCACTGTTACAATGACATAGCTAAATGGAAGTTGCTTACAAGTTGCAATTGGACATATGCACTACCCCCCTCCTAGCTGTAAATCTGTTCCTACCCCGGCCCACGACCATCCCTCTAAACATCAACAATCTGTAAACAATCTACACCCAGTCACACAATGATGAGTATCTTTAGTTTTCCAGAATGAAAAGTAGTCTACTAGAGTATATAGTGTATAAACAAATGTACTGGATTCGAACAAACCTTCGAAGGTTCCAACCTTTCAAAATCCTGAATGCAACATTCAGAATGTTTATACTTCACTACATAATGGAATATGTTGGTAATTTGTGCATTCCTTGTCCCTTACATGAGCAGCCAAAAATGAGAATTTATAACTGTCGGCTGCACAAGACTATTACATGTGTGCCTTATGGCTTTAGTATGAGAAGAAAGTATTTTGCAGGTAACTTTAGTGCATGCGTTATCAATGAAGTATGTAAGTAAACTTGTGTTGTAAGAAACATTCGTTGAAGCTTTAAAGGTTGTAGACAAACCTTTAAAGGTTGTAAATTGTCATTGACATTAGAGTAGAGCAGTAAATTTGTCTCTACCACCAAGCATCAAAGCATCACATCAAAGCATATTTATCACTACATCAAAGCATATTTATCACTACATCAAAGCATATTATCACTATATCAAAGCATATTTATCACTACATCAAAGCATATTTATTACCATATTTATCACTACATTAAAGACATTTTTAGAAAGCAGTTGCATTGCTCTATTGCGACAACCCTGAGCAATGAATTTCAAAAGCTCCGCTGCTAAATTCTATAATAATGGTAGAAATTTCATTTGATAGTCAACCAGATTATAGCTAAGCTGTTAGCTAGCTATATTATGACAAATTTTATGTATAGTTACCTAGATGGTTGGTATGCTTAGTTCTTTCCCAGTGAAGCCATACATCAAAGGATTTTACTGAACTACATATCAATTATTGCCCAGGGCAATAACTAAGTTATTGTACCGTACGTGTTTAACACCATAACACATCAGCAAATTTCTTTTATAACTCAAAGCTTTCTTGAAGTCTTTGATGAGAAAGAAGCCAGTTATATCACAATGGTTGTAGGACACCATCAGATCGACTGCTAAAATAAAGGTGTGTATATATGTACAGAGCTTGAAACATGGATTAGAAATTGGTTGGCCATTCATTAAAAGTAGGTTATTATCATTGGATTCCCCATTGGAAATGTACAGTAAATTTTCCTGGCAAATCAGATTTACTAGGCCAAATCCTGAAATTGGCCAGAAAATGGCCAATGACCGACTGCTACGCATGTATTTCAACCTCTGCATGCACATCTCTTTAGGGAATGCAAAGAACTTGGGGGCATCTCTTTTAATACAAAACTCCATTGCAAACACTCCCAAAGAAAGAATCATGAAGGATTACATAGATACTGGACTCAGAGGACTGTGGGAAACAGAACAAATTGTCATACATGAAATACATACGTACGTAGGTAACTTCTGCCAACATAGCCAGAACAAGCATACACCTACAGATAAATCTTTTGTGGTTTCACAGCTACTTAATCTCCCATTAGTCCAATGGTTGATGGAACTGTTATTTTAACCTACATATTTTTTTGCTTTCCGTACATTTTTTTGTTTTTTTGTTTTTTTTGTTCATATTTTTTTGTGACCCAGCATGAGAAAACAGGGTTTATGTGCACACAACATTTGACCACATTTTTGGATTTCAAACTTAATAAATCTTATACAGTAATGGACTTACACACTATAATATGAATACGTGTATTTTGTGTACAAGCCTTATGCCGGGTCACACATATTAGCTTTATCATTTGTGATGACTTGGCATGCTATAATGGTATTCACACATGCACGCTGTAATGCGGACAAACTAACTTAAGAAAGTCTTGAAACCGACCCATTCCACCTCAGGAAATGATAAAAATCTAGCGTAAGATTCCAGCAAAGCTGGTGGGAGACATTGCTTCAGCGTTTCAGCACTGGGCGCGGTCTCCGCCACCTTGACGATGTGTTGTCGCAACTTGGTGATCACACTGTTAAGTGAACAAAATTGTGTCACTATATAATATAGCTAATGCAATACACAAACATAAACTCAGCAAAATTAAAACTCCACAAAATTAAAATTCATGCATACATACACGTCACATATGCAGTAATTCTTTATTTTTGAGCATTTTGTGAAATCCACAAAAATGTATCCCTTGAAAATTACGTATATGGTATAGAAAAAACTTCACAGATCTGCAAACTGCAAAATGTATTATCAGCCTAAAACTTAGACTAAAAGTGTCCCCACTCGCGGCTTATTACATATGTACGTATATTAATTGCAATTTTGTTAAACCATGTAGCTAAGTTATCTGCTTCACGAGTTTTGTAGTAAGCAGTAGGGCTGAGCGATTATCATGATAATACTCACTATCGCAATAGTTTGAGACTATTCACGAATAAGATAGTAGACTGCCTGACCATTTAAATAGTAATTCTATAGGAATTTATAGGATTTTTATAGGATACTTGCCAGTTTGACTGATATAAATTTGATGAGATAGTACCCTAGAGTCATGACCACTGATAAGACTTGACAAATTCATGTCCTTTTGCTTTTAATCATGGTATAAACCCACACAACCCAACTATCATGATAGTATTCATAATCGTGAATATCACTGTTTCTACTATATCGTGATAGCATAATTTTCACTATCGCTCAGCCCTATTAAGCAGTATTACAGTAGCTACGAACATACTATAAATTCTAGTATATGGTTTAACGCAGTTTCTACGGTCTCACAAGTCATAACTACTTTTAATAATTTATTTTTATCCATTAAGCCAGTTTTCTATGTGAATCACAGCGGGGAGACTAAACTGTGAGAAAAGCGTGGTAGCTGATTAACCGAGATAACTGTCTCAATAACTTGAGATAACCATCCGCAGACACATTAATCAACAAATTAACAACGCATGCCAAGTGGTTAACTCCTACAGGCATTTCTTAAAACCAAATTACAAATAAAAAATACATTATAAATACAATACAAATACAAGTACATTATAAATAAAAATACATGACAAATACATTACAAATATAAATACATGACAAATACAAATACCTAAACTTAGCATGTGCAGTAAAGGATTCTAGGATCGTCAACGGTAACGGAACAGTGGGGCCGATGGTGCAGCATGGTTCCAGCAGAGAGGAAAGAGCACCAGTCGGACCATAGCACCTCTCAGCAAACATTGTCAGAGTATTGTTGGCAAGTTCATATACAGGACTAACTGTGTAGAAAAAGTTAAGCATTTATCACATTAACGCACCCACACAAACTGTAACACCATAAATGTGTTAAGACTATTAAGAATTACCAGGTCATTTCTTTTGTCAGTCTTCAGTTTAAAAATGCTGATGCAACGTACGTAAAACCTCTTGCAAAGAATATCGTGAGGTGAGACATTTTTTGCCTTGCATTGCTTGAATGCCTCTTAATAAAGGACACCCTGTCAGCATGTGTAACAGGAGTGGAAACCTCCCTTAGCACATACACATGTACATTGTACGTATGTAGCTCTTCTGGAAGGGAGTTACGGAGAGGAGGGAGTTACGCATATATACGTATATATATATATATACGTACGTAACTCCCTCCTCCTCCTCCTCCCTCCCTCCTCTCCCTCCCTCCTTCCTCCTCTGGGGGAGAGTTACGTATACATACATACATACATACATACATACATACATACATACATACATACATACATACATACATACATACATACATACATACATACATACATACATACATACATACATACATACATACATACATACATACATACATACATACATACATACATACATACATACATACATATATAAAATGTATACCAAAGCACATGCATGCTAAGCTCCAATTCTTGAAACTCCAAGAGCTTCTGGTGTCATTATTTGTTTAAAGAAGATGTATGCTACTATACAATATGTATACATACGTATTTCAGGCCTTTTGCTCATCTGCTTTACATACGTACACTAACTACAAAGGCCTCATCTAGACATCTTACACACAATTGTATGTATATGTACGTAAACATATTGGGCATATTTGATATACAGTTATTCACGGATTTCCCATATGTTGTTACAGCTGCTCTGCGGCTGTTCTGCACTTAGTAACTCAATTAATCGTATACCGTGTAGTAAACCACTTAATTTTGGAGGGGGCGACCATTGAAATTTTTGCGCCCAAACCCTCTGAAATTGAAGGGAGTCACCCACTTTCATCATTTATGTATATCACTAAGAAATCACGTTAACAGTTGATTATTTATCACACAATCACATGATCCTTACATGCATTGAAAAACAAGATGGCAGAAAAATTTGGCACCATTGGTGGGCCCTGTACCATCTTGTTCAAATATCTGCAGAAAAAAATTTACACTAAGAACACATAGCTACATACGTATACACATACTATAAATAATCTGCCCAGGGGCTAATAAAAACACTATGTGGTACACTACATTAACAAGGCTAGGAGGACGTGTAATCGTCAAGTATAAAACCTCACAACAGCCTACGTGAATGCAATAATGAAAATCATAGGACACAATTTCTGGGCACTGAATTTTGTTTTATCCACTTAATAGGAGATTGTTGGGCTAAAAACAAATGCCCTGATCATCATTGATCTCATTATGAAACACTACAAAGATTTGAGCAGCCAACAAAACATATGTTACACTGTTCAAGGAAATGGTAATTGGATTGTGTATTGTATCATAATATCTACTGCTGTTAGCCAAGCATAGGCGTAGGGGTACACATAGATCATGAGGCCACATTGTATATGGGGAAACACTACATTCTTTAAGGAGTGACAGCAAAAATGGAGAACTCCGGCTTCCCTTATCTTCCCCAACCTCCTATATTATTACATAGCTTTTTAAAAAACTCACTCCACTTGCGGTTGCAGGACAAATGGCGTCGGCCGTGATAGATATGCCTTTTCATTGCCAGCCTATTAACACACACACACACACACACACACACACACACATTTGTAACCTTAGAACTCCAAATATGGTATTACCATTATAACACATACAGTATATGGGGGTTGATACTGTGTTGATATAGTTTGTTACAGCAACTTAACTTCGGTGATAATTGCATTGACACCTGGACAAAAATTTGCTCAATGGTCTTGTGATTCAATTTAAGTACAATCACTTTTATGTTACAAAAACATCCCAAAGATGATGATATGAAACTTTATGAAAGGCAGGCGTCCATTACACAGTACACAATTAACTTGTACGTAAGTGAATAAGTACATAATGCAATAACGATTATCGTCTGATTATCATCCTATAATCGTATTTGGCGGCATAGTGTTTCACTGGGTTAATATTGTAGTTGAACGAGTTAGTTATTGCATTAATGTCCCAACCCTGACACACACACACATACACGCACACGCACACACACAACACATACAGTGTCGCCTACAGCGATTGGCATGTTACCATGGTAACCAGTGCTAAAATCCCAACCATTTCTTGATGCAGACTTACTAGGTACAAAATGATAACATATACTATCTACAGGTAAATTACTAAATAAATTTTTAATTAACTTTATGACACTTGTACCTTTCTGGCTAAATAAACCCACAGTGAAGAGGCAGCCAGCTTGTAGACAGCCGATCGCTTGGTAACGTCAGGCACAGCAAGTGGCTAAAAAAACAGAAAAGATTAATTCACACAATTATATTATACACTGTTGCACATCGTGACACAATGATTGTAGTGTTCCATCGAATAACAAGACATATCACATGTGTGTGTGGGGGGTAGCATAGCAACAATTTGGTGCCCATGACGACCATGTATTAGTAGTCTATGCTCCATAAGATTAAAATATCACGTACATGAGCCAACGCCATTGACAACCATCATACACGTAAGAACACAAGGAGTACGAAGGAAACATGTTGGCAGAAATCAACATCAATAATTATTAAGACAGTCCAACCGTTTGGCAAGATATGTTTTACTGTCTGCCACCCTTCAATTAGAATATCCCACTTCCGGTGTTCGGTAAAGTAACACCAGTATTAATTTAATACCTTACGTACGTAGCTAAAAAAGTACCAGTATACCACACAACACTATACCCGAGCACTTCTGGAGTTGTCTTGCAAGTTTGATCTGACAAAGTTTCCAGGTCAAATACAATAATCTATGTATGAATGATCATGATTGTTATCAATAAATACGTATATCTTGGACTGTCTTAATTGTGACAAGTGTTAATAATACTACTTAACTGTTCCATGTAGTGAAATTATGACATGTTATATTGTCTATTGTCCTTACTTACTAAACACATGCTTAACAAAAGTTAAATGCCAACTATAAGATGTTAGTTGTGCTTGATCAAAATACCGTGGAATACCGAATACCGTTTCGAATTTGTAATACCATATACCGCATAGGCAGCGGAAGTAGGGCGGCCAGGGGGGCCATGGCCTCTCTTAAATTTTAAGACCTTCCATAGGAATTCAATTTTGCAATAGAAAATCACTTGAGTTTAGCTAAGTGACCCCCCTAACTTTCAGTAGCTTCCTCCGCCCCTGGTCAAGTAAACTATTGATACCACCTAACATTACTCTGATTCTTGCGTATTTTATGCATGCATAAATATTCAAACCAGAAATTGTAGTTTTAGCACGTATAAGAGACATTTTTACCAAAATGGTATTAAAAACATCAACACAAGGAGTATTGTATTGTGGTTTTAATTTAGAGGGTCATTTATGAGAACATTGCACTCAACAGAAGTTTGAGTACACAAATGCTAAATCTAAACAATACAGGAACTAGCAGAGCCAGTGAAATTCATTGCTTCACAGGAGACACTGAATTTAAAAAAATAGTATTAAGATACGTATTGAATTACAAATAAGAAACGATATTGAATTACAAATACTAAATATTCACAGTGGACTCAAGTATACTGTAGGAATACATTTCATGAAACAAAAACTTTCTCACTCATTGGTGGGCTACACAATGTATCACCACGGATACACTGCGTTGGCTACAGATTTCACACTGAGTGGGCACATCAAAGGAACTTGTTGTATTGAAATCTGTTCTTGCTGCTGTCACACAAGTTAACATTTCTTTTGTTGTCAAAGAAGTGTGCATTGAAGCCACGCGGCGAGTTTAGGAGAAGCCAAGTCACACACAAATATCAGTAGTCTACATAGCGTTGGTGAAAGTCAAGCAGTGCACACCCACTATCAAAATATGGTACGCACAGTAACCATTATCCCATCGTCTTAGTGACATAATTTTGTCTATCAATTGCAGACGATTTTAAGGGGGGCGGTTTTAAAAGGATGTGGGGGGCATAGCCCCCTGTTGAAAAATAAGTTGTGAAAATCACATTGCAGTACACATTGGTGTTGTCAAATTGAAGATTTTAACAGTCTAGAATGCCTTTCTAGGCCATATTTAAGGAGCAAACTTATAATTTCTGCGTATTTCCTTCATCTCCTTGGACTAGTGATGCACCGATAAGAGATTTTGCCAATTATCCGATTATCCGATATTTTAATTCAAACATTGGCCGATACCGATAACCGATCCGATGTTTATATTTTACCCAATTTCTACATGTTTCATGCAATATTGTAATATATTCTTCAAATTCAGCCAAATTCTATCTTGATTTTGCAAATATAATGTTGTCAGATAATTAAAATAGCACAAATTAATAATCTGTCAAATATCTACTAATAAATACTGTTGTATTAAAAACGTTGCCGATAAGCCGATTTCCGATGTTTTACCGATTAATCGGTGCATCACTACCTTGGACCTCATTCTAACTAAGGCCCCCTGTAGCTTAGTTCCATATAATGACCACTAATCTACTGTAGTGTTTTTACTCTGTACAAAAGCAAACTAGGTGGGTTTAAAGCAAATACGTACTTTCTTCTACATGTAACACTATAGAAATTAACCAATGGCTGACTGCTATTATTTGACTATATATGTACGTATGTTCAGTATGTAATATGGTGATGTAAAACATGTAGATCATTTTCGTCTCACCTCCTTATCAGCATAAAGCAGATCCATTAGATTGATCAGTTGTGCATAATCCCGAAAGAAGTTCTGCAGAAAAGTAAACAAACATTTTATGCATCCCAATAACAGGTTACTCCATCTAAGTGCAATATGTTTGCATGCAAATACGTGCGTACATGTAGAGTTTGCTATGTGCACACACACACACACACACACACACACACACACACACACACACACACACACACACACACACACACACACACACACACACACACACACACACACACACACACACACACACACAGAGCACACATACATAACATAACACACACACACACACACACATAACACATAACACACACACACATACACACACACACGTAACACATACATACACAGTAACATACTATTTGTGTTTTAGCTTGTGAGTTACTAGACAAATACTGATAGATGGACCACATGAGGTAATCCCTTCCTTTGGTCAAGTTCGATTGCAGCAGCTGAGTAAGTAAAAACATTTACGTACGTATATAGTCAAATAATAGCAGTCAGCCATTGGTTAATTTCTACACAGAATGGTTACCATGGCTAAAACACTAAATTAATTCCACTAACATTTCTTCTACAATACAAATTCTAGGGGAACTGGGAAGCAGCACCAAAACGTGAAAATAAAAACCTGTGAAATTTTTATTAGCGAATATTTTTAGCAGTGAAAAAACCAGCTATGTGCCATTATATATAGCAAAAACCAGCTACGTACGTATACACCATTATAGCAAAAAGGAGTCAAATATATATACTCGTGCCAATTACCTACTACCTTAAACTCTCATACCTTGTCTAGTAAATGGACCATGACTGGCCCAAAGTTGATGGTGTTGAAGAAGCAGAAGTGAAACAGCTGGGCGCTAAAGTGGTTCCAGATATGAAACTCCCTCGTGTTTGATTCAAACTCAGGATTGTGGCTAGCTTCTGATACTTTCATGCACAGAACGGCCAAGTCAGCTAGAAGTTCTTCAACATGGGGATTTTTTTGCTACAATGAAAATAAAATGTTAGTAGCTTCTAACAGGTCTCCCTATAGGATACAGTGTAATAGTAGCTCTAACAGATCTCCCTATAGGATAGTAGCTCTAACAGGTCTCCCTATAGGATACAGTGTAATAGTAGCTTCTAACAGGTCTCCCTATAAAATACAGTGTAATAGTACGTAGCTTCTAACAGGTCTCCCTATAGGATACAGTGTAATAGTAGCTCTAACAGATCTCCCTATAGGATACAGTGTAATAGTAGCTCTAACAGGTCTCTCTATAGGATAGTAGCTCTAACAGATCTCCCTATAGGATACAGTGTAATAGTAGCTCTAACAGGTCTCCCTATACGATACCCAATATAGTATAACCATTAAGATTATATATGAACCTCCCATAAGCATACCTGTTTTATAAACCCACCGACAGTCCAAAGCAAATCCCATGATTGTGGCTGGAGCATTAGATGCCGTAGCAACCCAATGTGTGGCTCTAAATAGACCTAATCACATCACGCATGAACAAAGAACATGAATGCGTAATATTTTAAATTACCTTCTTGTAGGGAAGTAGTCCCTTCAGCAATAAGGTCAAGGTATCAGGATTTAGTCTCCATGACAACCCATGCAAACTGGACACACCCACAATGGGCAAAAGTAGTATAAATCCTAATACACAAATAACTTCAAAAACATTTCACATTTTAAAATGACCAGTGTCTGGGTTTTTAAAACATTTCCTTGACATGGAGTGCCTTCAGGGTTATAAAAACTTTCCCATAGGGCAAACACATGTATGGGAAGACTAAATCACAAATTTGCTATGTAAATTAAAGTTCTGAGACTTTGCCTCTTAAGTGGAGACCCATGCATGTGTGGGGTACATTATAATGTTTACATATGCATACTTTATATAACCTTCGTTTGCATAGTGACAACTGCTTATGGTTTTGTTAAACTTGTCGGTTTAATTATGCTTGCAAGGTTTCCCAATCATTGTCTCTATATGGCTTCAATTTCAGTTCATTACTCTTTGATCAAAAGCTTATGACAGAGCAGGTTTAGTGAATAACACAGTCTGTTTTTGCACGATATAGATGGTTTAAAATAAGAGTATGCCAATAATTGTGTTATCCTTTTCAACATACAATGAATCAGATGAAACACACACATACTACGTATGTATGTATACACATTTGTGTATACACCACACATGTATTTGCAGACACACA
>OZ005755.1:2960000-2980000 GCA_963930835.1 Spongia lamella
AAACACTATGCCAAAAGATATTGTGGAGAGCAAGTTGTAGAATTATAGTGTGGGTATGCACGCTAACCATAGACGAAGGAACTAGGGGGGTCATGGCCCCTCTTAAAGACACTCCAGTCTCCATAGGAATTCAATTTTTGCAATGGAAAATCACTTGAGTTTAGTTATTATGTAGTAGTTAATGGCCCCCCTAACTTTCAGTAGCTTCCTCTGCCCCTGATGCTAACCTTGTAATCGACGCTGCCAATAGTTGATTTTATCACCTCCAGCAGTTGACAGCAGATCATTTCATTGCGAATGTCCAGCACCTTGACAGCACCATCACACACTGGCCTGCAAACCCATAAATACATAGTTTAACTAAAATGCAATACATTCACACTGTGCATGAAACAATGGTCATATATCTGATATTTCCAAGCTTGTTGGAATTGACATGTACAAATCCCAGTTTGATCTGACAAAGTGTCAGCCCAAAATGTATTGCTATCATACTTTGGGTGAAAATGTCAGAACAAAATCAATCCAAGCACTCTTGAATTTTTACGTGCATGCATGTGTAGTGTGTGTGTGCGTGTGTGTGTGTCTGTGTGTGTCTCTGTCTGTATGTGTATACATAGATGTGCATCTGTGCGTGTTGTACCCATGTGTATGCGTCATCATGTGTCATATATGTACATATCTATGTGCGCAATAAGTATATACCATATATAGGACACCCATCCAACAATCAGTGTCGAATAAGGTAGGTGCATAGTGCATCTACCGTATTCGATACCCCTACTCAATTTAAAGGTGCCGCCATACCCAGGAACCCAGAGTATTGGCAAATTCCAACTGCATTGCTGGGACGGATTGGGAGAAACACATCGTCACCAGCCAAACAGGACGCAGGATATTGCCTCACATGAACTGTGGTATATACGTACTACATGACCCAAAAGTACACAGACTCACATGCACATAACCAACTTGTTATATTCCACAGGAAAGAGACCAATAACCGCATAACTTTCACACATTAAATCAATCAAACTCTCCAGACAGTCACAAAGTAAAGGAAGCAAGTTCATGAGGTCAAGGGGTTAAATGTTTGCATTCAGAAACGACTATATCAATAACGATTATGTTTACTTAATGTGCCCAACTCACTTGGCAGGAATCTGTCCCTCCTTTACCAACATAACCAATGCCTCCAGCAGGCACTGCACCCAGTGGAAGTTCTTCTGGTGGGTCACATGAGACAGTATCAGGTTCAAATAACAATGGAGGCTATCCTATTGACATCAAGACACACTTTAGAAATGCTATGTATTACCAATAAAAATGTGCATACAAATTTCAGATTTTAAATGATTCAATAGTTCCGTATGTGTGTATGTATGTATATACGTATGTACGTACGTACGTATGTATGTATGTATGTATGTATGTATGTATGTATGTATGTATGTATGTATGTATGTATGTATGTATGTATGTATGTATGTATGTATGTATGTATGTATGTATGTATGTATGTATGTATGTATGTATGTATGTATGTATGTATGTATGTATGTATGTATGTATGTATGTATGTATGTATGTATGTATGTATGTATGTATGTATGTATGTATGTATGTATGTATGTATGTATGTATGTATGTATGTATGTATGTATGTATGTATGTATGTATGTATGTATGTATGTATGTATGTATGTATGTATGTATGTATGTATGTATGTATGTATGTATGTATGTATGTATGTATGTATGTATGTATGTATGTATGTATGTATGTATGTATGTATGTATGTATGTATGTATGTATGTATGTATGTATGTATGTATGTATGTATGTATGTATGTATGTATGTATGTATGTATGTATGTATGTATGTATGTATGTATGTATGTATGTATGTATGTATGTATGTATGTATGTATGTATGTATGTATGTATGTATGTATGTATGTATGTATGTATGTATGTATGTATGCATACATTGCTTCCAATGGTTTTCTGTAACATTATATGTATGTACATAAATTTTGGTTTCACAAGTGCCCCAAGCAATATAAGTTGGGAGTAACCATGGCATGATACAGTATCTATGTTATGCAACCATACAAATGCATCGTTGATAGAATTACATCATGCATATCACTTCCACCATAGTCCTAATTTTCTTAAACCAGATAAACATACAATATCGTTAAATCCTGAGTTATGTTTCCATGACAACCATACCAGGGCGTAGTCCTGTAACATAAATAACTCATACTACCACCTGCATTGTTCAGCAGCATAATCAGGAAGAACAAAATTTATTTAAAACGATCAAAGCATAAATCCGCATACCCAGTACCACACTTGATCAGGATTAGGTCACGTATTAACAGTAAACATATAAACAGCTGATAAATGGTACATAAGAAAACTTAAAAGATCTTCAACACACAAGCAGTCCATCCAGTAAGCTTATATACATAGTAATTTAATACTATGTACATGTATATGATGTGTGTAACTATGTATGTATGTATGTATGTATGTATGTATGTATGTATGTATGTATGTATGTATGTATGTATGTATGTATGTATGTATGTATGTACGTACGTACGTACGTACGTATGTATATATGTATGTATGTATGTATGTATGTACGTACGTATGTATGTATGTATGTATGTACGTACGTATGTATGTACGTACGTATGTATGTATGTATGTATGTACGTATGTGTGTATGTGTATGTATGTATGTATGTATGTATGTATGTACATACGTACGTACGTATGTATGTATGTATGTACGTATGTATGTATGTATGCATGTATGTATGTATGTATGTATGTATGTACCGTAGTTTGGGAAATATTCGACAGTAAGAATATTTCGTGGGTGCTTGTTACCCACAAAAAAATAGTTACACGAAAATTTTATTACCATGAGAGTAATTCATAATAGTAATGGGCACTGGTATGCACTTGTCTAGCAGTTCACCTGTGTACGTAAACGTGGTAGCCACGCACACAACTATCCACTTCCCATTATGCCTTATTGCAAACACGTGAGCTGGGGTGCCGATTATCGTCGATAATTCTCGGATAACCATCTGTGCTCAAGGCTCATTTTCTAAGAGCTAGCTTGTCCCTACAAATATCGGTAGCTACTCAGTTAATTGTCACCACTCTTATCAGACTATGGCCAGGCAAGTTTTTAACCTTATAGCTACACACACTATACGAGAATATCCTAGAACACGAAGTGGTCGCCAATGCGATCACAGCCTGTAGCTATGCAGCGTGACAATTGTTACACAGGTATAATAATAAACAAAATTCGAGGGTAAGATATTTTCGTGGGTGCAGCTTACCCACGAAAATATAACGCAACAAATAAATTTCACAACTAAATTATCTTGAACGAATATTTCCTAAACTACGGTGTGTGTGTGTGTATGTATGTATGTATGTATGTATGTATGTATGTATGTATGTATGTATGTATGTATGTACGTACGTACGTACGTACGTACGTACGTACGTATGTATGTATGTATGTATGTATGTATGTATGTATGTATATATGCATGTACTTATGTACGTACGTATGTATGTATGTATGTATGTATGTATGTATGTATGTATGTATGTAAACTGTGAGAATAAAAAACACTGATGACCAACAACACCGTTGCAGCGATATTAACATCAGCGTCACACTCACAGAGGCACACAACACGCATCACATTAACGTGCACAATAACTGTATAAGAATGTACCACCTTTGGCACAGTTGGAAGAATCATCTTTATTGTGTCCAATACATTACCCTTGGGTATAGCCTGCGATATCAACACCTTTTTAATGTAACTGCAAACACCATACAAGTCAAGCACAGATAAAAAACAAATGGACCAACCTTTGAAAACCATACTCCAGATTGCTGACTTTCTGTAGACAAAACACACAAAGTGCCCCACGGATCAGCTGTGAAAAAGAAACACTTACCGATATTCCGTCCAAAATCTTTTCAAACCGATCCACAGTAATATCATCCATATGTGACATCCTCCCCAGGTATCAGATACCGCCTTAACACAGCTGTAGAATTTTGTGTAGAAGCCTGAAATATCCGGCCAAGTTTCCGGACACTTTATCACTACAAAAACATTAAATTAGCATTTTTAATTCGCTGGAGTATCGTCCGAAGCTCACCAACGCCTGCTTTGAGCAAAATTCACTTCTTTCACGTCTCTTTCTTAAGTCGCTTTCGGCATTCCAGAGAAAGCTCACCATCCCGTGACACGGATTACCGTAATCTAATGTTTATATACACTCCCACATATCATAGTTAAATTGGTCTATTTATTACCGTTCAAGAGAAAAAAGAGTAAATCAGGGATCGGGGTTGTTGTAAGGCTGTTTCCAGTTGTTGAAGATGAGTGGCCATGGAGACAGTGTCGAGGTATCAATTTTTAAATGTTCAAATTGTCTCCGTATCACACATCCTGTAAAACGAGTGCAAAAATCGCCTTGTGGATTTATTCTTGGGATATTCTTGCTAGAAAGAGAGCGCTCGCAGCAAATGTGGGCATTAAGACAGCTTTTGACATGCTAAAAAAAGTTCCGACAGGTTCATCTGTTTGCAAAATTGCACGACGTAAGCTACACGCTTTTTAAAACACCGGTCAGTGGTTTAAAAATTGTACAGTTTTGAAATGTGCATTCTGTGTTGCCAGTTGCAGCCATGCATTGCTGTGTGATTGCTGCGACTAAGCTTTTGGTTTCGCCAGTTCAAGGACCTTATAATTAATTTACAAATTCTTTCGCGGCCAGATAACTCGTTTTTCACACTTATAGCGTAATTGCCTTCATATCATTTGAATAAAACCGCATGGCTGTCTTTGATGTAAAATAATTTTAACCGAATGCTTTATACCTATTGCTTATTTTATGGCACTACACTCTGCGAGGCACTCTGTGATATGTTGCGTATATGTATGTAACTGTATGTATGTATGTATGTATGTATGTATACATGTGCAGTATATAGTCAATGACTCACATCTTTGCTGCATACACAATCTGCATGTTATGGGAAATCGATGGCATTTTTGTTGCAAGCAGCAAATAAAAATCAACAGTATATTAATTAATTAATGTAAAACCATTAACCCATTATTCATATAGGGAATATGAGATGAGTGGTTGCAATATATTAGCAGCAATTGTCATGTTTCTAATAATGCCATGCGTTTGCCCAGTGATTACATAGTTTGGCGTGTGGGCAACCTCAGGTATTCGGCGTGTTGTGATAGCCATTGCACATCCTACACAACTTCTGTGCGCTATTCACCGTTACCTACTAATAAACAGTCCTCCTTGGGGAACTGTATTTACGTGGTGTTGACCTCTTCAATCCCACAAAACTCACCCTACATGGGTTGTTTGAATTTTTGTTCTACCTGTGTCAGGCATTAAGTTGAAACGCTTAACCAAATTAATACAGCAAATATGTGCAGTGTTTATGGTACTTGATTGCCCGTGTTCTTTCATTGTAGTGAAACATGCAATTGATCTAATTATGTGTGTGGTTTAGTAAGGAGGTTTAAGTAACTATACATTAGTGTCTTGTTCTAAAGGTGCCTGTGTGCGGACTGAATTGCCAGGTATGCGATAACCCTGTTAGTGTTACAAAAACTTCTAACATAAATGGAGTGGGACACACTTTCTCACATAACAGCTTGCACATTGTTCCATCTTATTTGCATTGTCATCATAGTACTTAGGTCTGTGGGGACACCGCTGTGTGTTGTTTGAGATCATGTGAGGGTCGGCATATAGAACATCAAATCATCATCTCAAATCATTTATAGTTATTGATATACTATTGATCAGTGTCAATTGATGTGAGATAACTGGTTTGTTTTTTCCACTTTTACAGACCATTGCAGAAGTGTTCAAGTGTTTCATATGCATGGAATGGCCAAAAGATGCTTGCCTCTGTCCTCATTGCTCAAAGCTATGTTGTTTTCATTGTATTAAAGTGAGTGCAGCCATCAAATGCACATATACGTTTCAATAGCATATGAATTAAACTATATTCCCCAGTGTAACAATGCGTATGCAACAAGCTTTTTTATTTTTGCAACAGAGATGGTTAATGGAACAAAGGCCGACCTGTCCACACTGCAGGTAATGAGAAATTCATTCAAATTATAGTTAATAATTTATTGTAAATGTGCATGCAAGTTATGCATTGTTTTTGTGCTATAGGAACTCACTTATGGTACACGAATTGGTGAAATGCCGCTGGGCAGAAGATGTGTACAAAGTAATAAAAGGCTGTAATTAATATAGTGTACATTATATGACAAGTTGATAACACCGTAATACCTAGGATGTTTGAGTAATGATTTGATAATATTGGAGTTAATTATATACCCCAAAGAAATGTCAAAGTACCCTTGTGGTTTGCACATCATTACTTTTTATATTCATAACATTACTTATAAATATATCTTGCCCATATGGGATGTAAATGATGGTGTGGGAGGTTTGTGTGCTGCGTGTGTAGGCAATCATGTGCGTTGCATATCTTCCCAGCATGCTCGCTGACTTGCTGTCTCTTTTCTGTCCGTGTAGCAAGTGGACAAGGTGAGAACAGAGAGACATCACCGACCAGAGTCAAAGGAAAGAGAAAGGTATTACAGCATCTTTGATTGGCTAAAAAATAGCTCATGTGATCTGTAACACATACTTGTAAGAGACCTTCTCACTATTATATTTCATGTATATATAAACATCATACATGATAAGGAATACAGGTTACATATTACTATGTAGGAATACTTTGTGTGGTAGGGTAAGTGTGGGTAGACCCCTACAGCTATCAACTGACAATTAACAACAGATAATCAACCATTATCAGAGCCAAAGTACTAGGATCAGGTGGCCGTGGTTTGGGTTTGGTTTCGTGCACTGTGAAATGAGCCTATATTTGTTGTGATAGCTTTTGTGTGTGAGTGAGTGTGTGTGTGCACGCGTGCGACGTGACGTGAGTATACGCATGTTAGTTTGGTATCCTTTTATTATTATTTGACACTTTTGTAGTTGGTACTTATTTGGCATACCCTAAGCAGTGAAAATTAACTACAGTGTGTACATTAAGCCCTATTTAGGACGATAGCTAGTTGGTATGTGAGCTTTAGTCTCAAGGACGTGGATTAAAGATGAATATATTTTTCATATTCCTTATTTTGGATAGTAGCTAGACATTATATGTTGTTTTGCTGGCTGAAGTAGTTAATCATGAATATATATATTATTGTGTTCTCTCATATATAGGTGTCAACATCATCATGAAGAGTTAACCGTGTACTGTGCAACCTGCTCCAAATGTATCTGTCATAAGTGTGCCCTCTGGGGTGGAAACGTGAGTGTATGCATGTATGTGTGTATGTATGTACGTATGTGTGTATGTGTGTATGTATATATGTATTGTATGTATGTATGTACGTATGTGTGTATGTGTGTATGTATATATGTATTGTATGTATGTATGTACGTATGTGTGTATGTATGTATGTATATATGTATTGTATGTATGTACATATGTGTGTATGTATGTATGTATGTGTGTATGTATGTGTGTATGTATGTATGTATGTATGTATGTATGTATGTATGTATGTGTGTATGCATGTATGTATGTATGTATGTATGTGTGTATGTATGTATGTATGTACGTATGTGTGTATGTATATATGTATTGTATGTATGTATGTATGTATGTATGTATGTATGTATGTATGTATGTATGTATGCATGTATGTATGTATGTATGTGTGTGTGTGTATGTATGTATGTATGTATGTGTGTATGTATGTATGTATGTATGTATGTATGTATGTATGTATGTGCATGTGTGTGTTATGTATGTATACACAGTGATTTTTTGAAGCCAAAACAATTTTTGTTTAAATGTGACACAACAAAGGAATTTTTGACAGACCTCTTATAGAATGTTCAGATAAATATTACCTAGCCCGAATACTCAAAAATGCACCAGTCCTTCAAATTTAATACAAAATGGAAAAGGCTTTACCAATTTGTTCATAATACTAAACTGGGTTTTTGGTTGTGTCTACAGCACGATGGTCATACTTTTGAAGAAGTTGATAAGATATATAAGAAGCATAAAGGGGCAATTCAAAATGAGGTAAAACTTTTCGTTGCTGAGATGTGTTACTAAGGTAATTGTTTGATCCAGAAAAGCAAACTTTGGAAGCGTTTTCTAGAAATATCAGAACTAGTGAAGAAAGTGGTTAGTATTTTGTGCTGTTGTTATGGTAACACGGTTGATCATGTAATCCCATGGTACACAGGAAAGAAGCATGGATCGTGTCAAAGCTGAAAAACAAAATGTATGTGTGAGATGAAGCTGAGATCCAAGTTTTAAATTTACAATACGTTTTGTCCAACCTCTAGCAATCACGGCAGATTCAACAGAGCGTCGATCAGATTCTCAACCGACTAGATACTCAACTGAAAACTAAACTACAAAAATTAGCAGGTATTTATAGTAGTAATAATTTCTTTGAACATGGATACTGAGCGTTTGTGTAATATGAAACCATGAATGTAATAATAATTGCTAGCAAGCTTTTCAATAGATGTTTTAATGGTCCACTTAACTCAACATGTGGGTAGGACACCCTAGTCAGACTTGAAGTTTATGTTACAGCGATTGTTAGACGGTTTTGTCATGTGTTTACAGAAAGCCGTAACATCCTGAGCAGAAAGAGAGAGGAAGTGAACAGCCTAATGCAGGAGTTGGATAGAAAGGTACGTAGGCATATGCTAAGTAAGCATGCACACACACACACACACACACACACACACACACACACACACACACACACACACACACACACACACACACACACACACACACACACACACACACACACACACACACACACACACACACACACACACACACACACACACACACACAAAGAACTACATCTCATGTTCTCTATTTATGCAGATGAAATCAACAACCAGAAGTGAACTGATCAGTCAGGGCTATGAAATACAACAGAAATTGATGCCTTTAATTGAACAGGTGCTAGTAGTACTGGTAACTAATGTACATATGGCTTTTTACCATGTATACTTTTGTACAGGTACAAATGACAACAAGCACCCGTGATTTAGACACCCTGCCTGATGTTGGGTCATTTACAAAGTATGTATGGTTGTACGGTTACACGTCGGTATATTTTTATATGATGATCTGTTCTATAGTGAGATCATTCCACCCTATGATAGTGCCGTGTTCGAAATCCGACATTTTAGGTAGATGAGATATAATTACATATGTAGTTATTTATTCTAGTATTTCAGCGCTTCTTATATTTCAGGCATTTTTCTTGTATTTCAGGCAACGTCAGCAGCAGGGTGAGCCGGTGTACAGCAAGGCTTTAAAAGTGTCTGGGCTCACTTGGAGACTGAAAGTGTATCCTGTAAGTGTCTCATTAACAAATGTCATTGATTGCTGTTACGTACTTTACGTATGTACTGTATACAGCATGGAAATGGTACCACTAAAGGGACCTATTTGTCAGTTTTCCTAGAACTTAGTCATGGATATAGCAAAACTTCACAGTAAGTTTTCTTTTAAAATGTGTACGTTATATATCCATAAACCTTGTGCCCTTGTTTTCGCAGGTACCAGTATCGTATTGAGATGATGTATCAAGGTGGACCAGATGATTCCAAGAACGTTGTCAGGGAATTTGGTTAGCGTGTTGCTTACAAAATGATCTTCACTGTAACAAATCATTTTTATCCTTGTAGCTTCTGATTTTGCGGTGGGCGAATGTTGGGGTTACAACCGATTTCACAAACTAGATTCTTTGGTTAGTTGTCTGTATAATTAATTTTTTTAACTATACGTCATTGCTTCTCGATCGGTACAGTTACCAAACAGATGTATTCTTACTGTAGGTAGCAGATAAGTTCATTAATCCAACCACTGACACACTAATCTTGAAATATAGTGTGCGTGCTCCAACGTACCACCAAAAGTGTCGCGATCTAACAATGTGAGCTGAAAAGCAGTGAATGTGTAATACGTAACCATTATGATTTTCGTGTAGGTATTGTGCAAGTTTGGATAAACACAATGCAATGCTTAATCGTACTATTACTAAATATGAAGAGGTAATATAATGAATAAAATGTTTTTGTTCACTTGTGTGAATTCTATTGCACACTTTAGAAATTTAAGGAAGAAATGGGCAAGAAGAAAAGTAATCATCATCATCGATCTCAAGACGTTCAGGAAGAAACCCACAACCATTCCAACACTGATTCTCACCATCACAAGCAAAATCAGAAGAGTGCTGCGATAAAGAGAAGACAGTCAAGAGACAGTGAAATGAGATCAAAAACTTCCAGTGTATTAATCACAAACAGTGAGGGTTTGTCCCAAACTGCAAATGGTGAAGATGAGTCTACCGGCATTACTTTGTCACTTCCTCCACAAAACCATTCTTCAGATCACTTATCACACAACAGTGATGTCAATCATAAAAATAAGAAACTGAACGAGTCACATGATAAAAACAAACAACACCATGAAGCAGCAGAAACCTCGTCCAGCAAGCGTGAACATGTTTTTTCACCAATGGAAGCATCCAGTGACTTGGCAAGGCATGACAGAGAATCCACCCCATTGGCTACAAATGCAAATCCCAGAATTAT
This sequence comes from Spongia lamella, assembly GCA_963930835.1. Classification (NCBI taxonomy): domain Eukaryota; kingdom Metazoa; phylum Porifera; class Demospongiae; order Dictyoceratida; family Spongiidae; genus Spongia; species Spongia lamella. The sequence continues at coordinate 2,970,772 of OZ005755.1, forward strand.
AGTTGGAGAATCCGATGATGGAGAATTTTCCTCCGGTCATTCCACTCCGGTCCCCAAGCCAGGCTATAATGATTCTTATGAAATCGACATCATGAGTATGTCACCGGCTACTTCGACATCGACGCTGACAACGATTGGGATACATTCTCCGCCAGAGTGTAACGGCCACAGTGATGCTACTGAGCAGCACTACCGTCGGCAACCTCCAAAGTTACGGACAGACGCAGAGGTAGAAGGCGGGATGCATACAGATTATCGGGACAAGTATTACAATTCTTCTAAGCACAATTTACAGCCTCCCCATGAGCAGAAATTTAAAAAGCGAGGTAGCGGAGAATTTCAGTCACTAAAGGAACTTGATGAGACAAATTCGTTGCCGTATAACTTCAACGCATCACCAAATCAAATTAATGTGCACGAGTTGTCACAAGTTGATCATTACTCGCAATCTTCACTTCCACGATTGGGAGCAGGAAAAAAACGAACTTCACTGGGTGATTTCTACAATTCACAAGAATCACCACCCTCCCCAAGACATTTTTTGTCACAATCTGTGATGTCACAATCTGTTATTGAACTCAGTGAGCAAGATGAGATCCATCTTTCTCAGATGTCTGGGAGCAACCTCAGTCGAATGGCCAGTGAACCTTATCTTTACAACAATATGTTTGACAATAATGCAAAATATCAACACCCTTCAAACTATAGGTACTCGTCTGGAAGTGCATATTCACATGTTGTGCCCTACTCGGGATCACGTCAAGGCAACACAAGTCGTAACAGACATGTCGTCAAGAACCGTGAGCGTATTCCTGGCAGAAGACATTCCGGTGACAACACACACCATTTAGCGGCCGGTGACAAAAGCAACAGTACATCGAGTCTTTCTCAACCACGAAGAGGGTAAGTTTTCCAACAAAAGATGTACAGATTGTTACGCATTACTTTTTATCTTCTGTAGGGATGAAGTGTGATATATATTATGTCATGTTGTATACCCATCTAGTAACTGTGTTTGTTGTTCGTTGTCATATCTGTTTGTTCTTCCTACACATACCCAAACCAATTGTGTATTCACACAAATTTAAATATGCTTGTTTTATTTATTGTCGAAATCACATGCAGTAAATATTTAAAGATATGATTAAGTAAATTTTTAAAGAAGCCAATTAAAAGTTATAAAGCGCAAAGTGACTTGTTTGTATTCCAGTGGTTAATATGTATATATAGCCTAGGGTTCACACTACATTTAACTAAATTAGGGATGTAAACAGGTTGGTTTGCTTTAGTTACACCTAACAATATAAGCCCAATTGGATTATTTATTGTAGGAAAAATTTCTTTGACAAGTAGACTCTCCGGGAATCTCATCAAATTCTTGTATAATTCACATCAACGATCTCACCATGGCTAGGCCTTTGAAGTTGCTTGAGAGTTCAATATCAGTAGGTAATATTTGGAAGTCTGTGAACTAACCACAACACACAGCTGGTCGAACAAATGAAGGAAGTTCCACAGGTTGTTTGTACAGGAACTGTTCTCTCAAAGCTGAGCCTATTAATTGAGTGGCACAGTATTGCAAATAGCTATATATGCATCTTAACCTTGTGCCACACTTTTAATAGGTTCAATTAACCAGTATGCTGGCTTGAAAGAAAATAAATATTTCTATACTTCCCGACTTCCTGAGCACTTTCCTTGGTGTAACCTTGCATTGTATGAACTAAGCAAGAGATAAAACCACTCGCATTTTTCACAGTACGCTGTTTACAGTCATTGTGGCTGCTTAACAGATTTCAGTGAGACACAACATTCAGTAGGCACCACAGTCGTGTAGAGAGTCACATGTATACATAATCCAATTAGTGTTTCTACTGTTTACACCACGGGAAAACTTTTTTCATGGTGTCAAAATTATTTGCGGTTTAATAATAATATCTGAAGGCGCTTGCATTATCCAAACCGGACCTGTCAACCAAAATGAAAGAACGTTATAGATGAAACACGGTTAGCCTATTCGTTAATCTAACTGCCAGTGAGTATGTTTTTATCCATAAGGTCTGAGCTTAATATGTCAACCAATCACTTACTGAAGTCAAAAATCACAACTACCGGGTCTTTATCGGAGCACGTCGCGTCTGAGGATACGAATAAATCATATAATGGTAACAGATCTAAGATCCTCGCACCGGACACCACTACACAAACAAAAATTACCTGCAATCTTTCTCCGTGTTTCTCCGCTTTTGATGTTGCTTTGGTAGGAACGGTTGGCTCCGAGAGAGGGGACTGCGTTCAATTGCATAATGGATTACCGCACTCCAGTTACACCATTTGTAACATTGTAATGGAACAGCCGATTGTAAGCCCCAATGATAATAAAACGTTTGTGTACAACACTGATGTGGTGGCAGATGAGCTAACAGCAGGTCCACAGCCAAAACACAACATCAAAAAAGAAAAATTATGTTCTGATCATAAAACTACATGTGTGAAAGTTGTTACGGATAATAAGAAGTCCATAAATGCTGGCACCTCAAGCCTACACTTGCCTACCAGTATCATTGCACAGGATTCAAAATCTCATAGACAATTACAGCCACAAATTATTGCAGAACCCAGACCCCTTGACATGGAAAAATTATGTTCTGATCATAAAACTACATGTGTGAAAGTTGTTACGGATAGTAAGAAGTCCATAAATGCTGGCACCTCAAGCCTACACTTGCCTACCAGTATCATTGCACAGGATTCAAAATCCCACAGACAATTACAACCACAAATTATTGTTGAACCCAGACCCCTTGGCACATCTAAATCAGCAGGTGATGTGAGGATAGTTCATAACAGTCCAGACCATGGAGGACCTGAAAAGCAAATTATAGCAGAAAGACGGTACAAATGTGAGCACGACGGCTGTGAGAAGAGCTTCGAATATCTAACACACTTGCGTTTCCATGTTCAACATGCTCACATGGACTGCTGTCCTTATGTATGTGACTTTGAAGGGTGTGGACGCTGTTTCTACACTCTAGATCATTTATTGGCCCACTTGCGAGGTCACGCTGAGGTAAAACCATTTATATGTCCTTATGAGAAGTGTAAAAAGGCATTTGGCACAACCGGAAACCTTAGGAATCACATAAGGACTCATACGGGCGAGAAACCTTATAAGTGTTCACACAAAGGTTGCGAAAAAGGATTTGCCGAACTGTCTAGTTTAAAGAAACATGAGCTCACACACACCGGGGAGAAGCCGTATCCGTGTAGAATCTGTGGAAGATGCTTTTCGCAAGCTGGCAGCAGAAACACACATGAACGTCATAGACATAAGGATGTGTTCGCATCATGTGATGATAAGACATAACCAACTTTGTACATATCTCAATCTAGATGTATATGTGTATATCACAATAAATAGATGTTTAGCTAGCTAGCTATATACAATTGTGTATTTTTGTAGTATGCATTGTCAGATAAGGCAAGGCAATACAATATAATAATGAAAACTGAAAAAGCGACGATTTCAGTACATGCCATAGTATTGTCACTCTAATACAACACACACACAAATGGCTCAATTGCATTGTATGTAAATACAGTCACTATCATAGGATGATATTAGCTCGCTATTCATTCAAGCACTTTTGTGATCTGGCATGAGAAAATAGAGCTTACATGCACATAAAATTTGACTGCATTTTTCGATTTCAAACTTAAATAACAACATAGGCAATTTCATGCAGTTTACAGGTGTTCAAAATCTTATACAGTTAATATGAATAGGTGTATTTTGTGTACATAAGCCCAGTTTTCTCATGCCATGCCAGGTCACTTTTAGGTTAGGGTTTTGGTGATCCCATATACATGACATGGCCAACTAGCTAGCTATAGTAATAAGGAAACCTTTAGGTAAGGCGGCCATCATGCATTTGAGAGAGCAAAGGACAGTCAGCCTTGCCCTAGCAAAGGGAGATGGTGAAGATTAGCTATTGACCACAATAGCAGTGTGATCCATTGACTAGAGACTTGCTACATAGCTACCTTAATTACATCATGGGAGGTACTTCTCAGTATCATAGTAGCGGTAGCTATGTTATATTCTAATAGAACAGTCACATAAATTTTATGAACATCAATCGTAAGAATATATCATATAATGCTTGATTATAATATGTGTGTATGTATATAATTATATGTATGCACGTGTGTGTGTGTGATAATTAGTGATATTGTACTTAGCTAATTGAAAACAAGTTAGTAGGTGTTTGCTTAATAAATAATTTTCATGTCTGCTGATTGGGCTTGCAAAATTTGTACAACGTTTCTCTTGAAGATGACTCAACTTGAATGTTCTCTTTGAGTATTTGACTTTTAACATATTGGACCTGGCATGAGAAAATAGGGCTTATGTGCACATAAAATTTGATCACATTTTTGGATTTCAAAATTAAATAACTTCATGTATAAACTTGGGATTTCACCATTTATGCAGTTTTTCATAGGGAATCTTATGCAGCTTACAGATTTCTAAAATCTTAAACAGGATATACGTACTGTAATATGAATAGGTGTATTTTGTGTACGTAAGCCTGGTTTTCTCATGCCGGGTCACTTTATCAATAATCCTTGAGTGTTTTATTAGAGTATTTCAATACTCTGACTGCTCTATTAGAGAGCTAAGATTCTGAAGTCCATATTAGAGAATTCTAGAGGGAAGCGATCAAAGCTGATTGAATATATCTCCACAGCCAGTAGGTCCTCTGAAGAAATCAGTTAATTTTACCAATGTACGTATTACCTGGTCCTGAAATAGTATGAATGGCTGGTTCATTACCAACAACCTGGTGGTGTCCGCAGTCTCTAAAACATCAAATTTAACAACCAATTGCAATCAGACAGCCTGACGGTACATAATTCTTCTTTCACACCAAAATACTGAGAGCATGCAATCCAACAACAAACAACCGTTTGTTGTATTGTTCACATCGACTACATGACAAAATTATTAGTCTGATGAAGGCACTACAATATCATATTTTACAGTCTACATAAGCATTGTAACAGTAGTCCTGCTACTATTGCAATAATAATACACAGCACTATTGTAGTGAGGTGTGACCGGATGGGAGATGTTAGTATGCTATGAACAGCTTGTTTAGCTTCAAGTTCATGAAGAACATGACGTGCCAATTGAATGTGCTCAGTTATCTCTTTCTGGTTGTGCTTTTCCACTTCTTTACGAGCAATCCTGGCCCCACATTGATACTTACACTGAATCATCTCAAGAGGACACACCTTTATATGGTCATCCATATTATCCCGAGGGATATTATTCTTTCCACAAGTATTTGGACATCTTATAGGAAACCTGTGACACTTCTCCTTGTGCTCACTGCAAATCACTTCCCTATCTGCTGTGGTGCCACAATGTGGGCAGTAACATGGACAGTTGGTAGGAAGATGCCTGGCCATATCACTGTAGTGTATGATGTTATCGCATTTATCACATCTTTTACACTTCTGAGACGGCTTATGCCCAACAATGTTCACTAATTCTCCGGTCCACCCACATCCATCTTTCTTGTTCGGACATCGAACCTTCAGCTCTTTGATTTTGCGGTCCGCTTCACGATGAGCAAACGTTTTAAACGACTCTTCACGACACATAGGACACGTCTGACTTACAGCAGTGGAAGATCTAAATCTAGTAAGACAACACTTGCAGAACACGTGACCACAGCATTCAGTGCCGTGTGTCTCGCGACATGGAGACTGACAAATGTTACAAATTAATCTGTCAGGCGGTGAATCCACAAAATCGTAATCGTAACCACCTTCAACCTCGCCATCAACGGTAGAGTAGTGTGCCATCCCGATTCCTCCTCAAAATATCGGCGTATTTCTGGCGAATACTTTTAATAGAATTCATGCAGGTAGCCCGCATTAGCTACCTTTAGCTCAGTAGTCTCGTGAACCAGCCCCTTTTTTCCGAGGGGTACGACAGGATTCCGAATCTCGTCGATGGTTGCCAAGATTCTGGAATCTGGAATCTTAACTTTCATTAATATTCTTGTAAAGCTTTGTATTTATACGTATATTGTTAATCACGTGATATGGATAGCCTTATTTGGTATACAGGAATCTTTAGAATCAAGTCAGGAATCTTGGAATCAAGCCAGGAATCTAGGAATCCTGCCAAGATTCCAAAAGATTCCGAATCACGTCAAAGAAAATTCATAGTGTCGGGCCCACGCTTTTTTCTTTCCCGTCCCAATAAAAGGGTTGGTTCACGAGACAACAGAATGTTGAAGTGTTACATGAGAAAATTAACTTCTAAAGAAATCTCGAGAAATCTATAGTTAGTCACGGATAGTCAGCTTAACTATGAACCCCAGGTTCTGCTGTTGCAAAAATTGTGGACAATTTTTAGTTAAAATGGAGGTTGGTTTTTAGTTGATACAAAGCTGAGTCAGTGTTGTGCTATCGTAAAAACATAATTTTGTTATAAAAGATTTCTTTAAAATGACCCAACAAAAGTTTACATGCAAGGACACCCATTTGTATGTCCTTATGAGAAGTGTAAAAAGGCATTTGACACAACCAGAAACCTTGGAAATCACATCAGGACTCACACGGGTGAGAAACCTTATAAGTGTTCACACAGAGGTTGCGACAAAGGACTCACTGAACTGTCTAGTTTGAAGAAACATGAGCTCACACACATGCTTAGCTGAAATTATGAAGAGGTGACAAAAACTGATTGTCATTCTAATAAAACACACACACACACACGGGCTCAAACAGGAAGTACGTGAATATACTGTGGTCCATATTTTCCATTGGTTAGCAGTGAGTTAGGTCCAATTTAAAGGGTGTTCTTCCAATATCATGTAGACAGGTTTGAGTGATATCGATGTGGTTTGAAGTTAGATTGATATGACCTAATAGAGCAGTCACCATGCCTAATGGTTGTACAATTGATACCACTAATGTCAACAGAATTTTGGGTATCTAACTGTAGCTATAAATTAATTTTGATGAAAAAATTGACAAGATGGCACTTTCAGGTTAGGCTTTTGCAATTGCAATGGTTTGGGATACGTATGTACATGACATGTATCATTAACTTGTGTAATATGCTTTTAAGGCGGCAAAGGAGGGCCAACCTTGCCCCCTAAATTTCAAATGTAAATATTACAAAGGGAGATTATCATAACACATTGTTCAAGACCACAATAGCAGTGTGACCCATTGACCAATTACATATAAAATCACAGAGTTCAATATTAGAGATTTATTTTCTGATCAATTTCGCTTATAGCTACGTATGGTAATATTTGTAGTTAATGCATAATAAATCTGTGGTATAATATACACAATTTTGACTATTATTTATGACAAAATTATCACTGAAGGTCACGTTCTGTTGATGGGCAGGGCATAGACAGTTACAGATGCAATGTGCTGATTCCTCATGACCTGCCAAGTAATAGCAAAGCATGCCATGGTTACGTATAGATGTGACTGTCTGCAAAAACCCGCTATTGTTGGGAAAGTTTGGCGGGGGAAAAGTTAGGTGAATTTGGCGAATCATATGTGATTCGCCAAACCAAATTTTTACTTATAATTATTACCTTATGGCTGAATCTATCCATTCACCAAACTTTTCCTCGCCAAATGCTCCTAACAGTGAATTCGCCAAACTTTCCTGCTATACGGTGTTTTACATACGTAACTTCACATACAGATGTAAAATCTGCACTGATTTCAAGATTAAAAGTAGCTGACAGCAAATATGCAAATTTCTATACAACATTACAAAAAATAGCTGGAGAATTATGAGATTTTAAAGTTCTAAAAACAGGTCAAAAAGTGTATGAACACATGCAGGCTTTTAGCTGAGACTGTCACAAATACTCTAGCCAGCTAGCGAGCACGGTCATTTTACAAATATGATTACTAGTTAGTAGCCTAGACATTTAACCAAGTAATTATGGTACCGTAAATGACAAAAGTTTGGAGAATTAGTTAAGAAATCAATTTTTTGTGGAGCAAAGCAAAACCACCAAACTTTAACCCCGCCGGCAAACTTTCACCGTGCCAGATCAGGGAAACATAGACAATCACAATTTCTCTCCCACTCTTCCACAATTGTCATCACTAACCTCAAAGATTAAATTCTGGTAGCCACGACAGTACGTGGATCCAAATGGGTTTTGCGAATTAATAGTTGGCCCCCTAAAATGATTGGAGGCAGCTACAAAGCATATCCTTGTATTACTACCAAATACCTATGTAGCACTACAGGTTGATCGGTGGATGTGGTCAGGGAATTCCCCACCTCAGTCCACTACACAACAGAGGCAGATCATGATGACTCATTAATAGATTATGGAGCTGACCTTTGTGCATGGCGTGATTTTTATGTCTTTGCTATCACTCCCAGTAAGACCTATGCATGTACCACAGGCAGTTCACAGATATAAAGAAAATAACTTAGCGTACATAATAGAATTCATATTTAAATATAATTTTTCTTTTATTACATACGTATACAAAAAATATTGCATGTTATTAGTTAAATACTAAAATTTGAAAAAAAATTAGATGAGAAATCATCGTCATTTATAAATAATTTAGCTTTCCTTACTTTCTCGTTCTGGTAGCTGAGATAACAGAATTCTGAAATGACATCGCTGGTAGCTATACAGTAGAGATAACAGCATACAACTAATAAAAGCATTTGTAAACACAAAATATAAACATACATATTTTACATAGTGTAATAGCTCAAAGCAAGAGTTGATCACAAAGGTCCTCTTTCTCAAAACTTGAACTAGCTACTTGATGGCTAACATAATGTTCAAGTCACTGTATATATACAAATGGTGAATATACATGAACAGTTTCTACCTATTAATAGACCAAATTTCAGGCTAAAATGGATTGATTCATCTAATCTTTAGTACACTGAATAATTACAAGTATTAACCACACATATTGTATATATATGTAATATACCATAAACAATAAAACTTATACGGCAGAGACTTCACGATTTACTGGGTTCACTCGTAATGCGGGGAAAACTTTTAAATAACAACAAAACTAGCTTGAAATCTTGCATATTGAAAAATTAGTAGGGAAAACTTTTGTGGTTTGTTGAAAATCTGCGAAGACCATGAAAGTTTTCTCCCATGTAAGTTTTATTGTTTATGGTATGTGA